>BSBM01000723.1:1907500-2507500 GCA_027924585.1 Larix kaempferi | reverse complement strand
AGAATTCCAAGTATGATATCCCTCTATCGCCAGTGTCTAAGCATGTAAAAATTACGACAAACCTATTTGGAAAGATCCCAGACTGCAAATGGGACGATTATGACCTCTTGGGAGTGAAGAAGGACGAACCACATGATCCCAAGTACCCAGATTTTCAGCTAGATCAATATATGTGCTGGAAAAAGGATGCAAAAGGAGAGCTGAATCTGGTGGCCAAAACCTAGTTAACACCGATGGTGCAGTCAGGACTGTTAAACCTCCTGCGACTACCCCATTTTGAAAGGTCGACCGAACTAAACATCATGGTTCGCACCTTGATGGCGCGAATCCACCAAGGCTATCTATGGATGGAAATTCCCATAGACATCAGTATCGACCTAATCCATGTTATAACAAGATTGAGTAAGCACGGTGAGGATCCGAAGTAGTTCTTCCAAGGGAAGGCTAAAGAAAAAGATGCCATGGCAAAGATGAAAAAGAGCCATGCGCTGGTGAAGGGAAAACGTGGTTTTCCTACTGAAGAGATTGATGATCGAGCAACAAGGTTCATTACACAGATGCTCGCAGCAAAGGTATTGAGAACAGCAAGACCCACCGAGGTACCTGCAGGTGCAGTGTTGCTTAGCACCGTAGCAGCAGAGGGCACAGAGTTTAACTGGTGCCAATACTTACTGAATGAGTTCGTGGAGGAACTCAACAATATTCAACAGAATGGGGGCAACTTCCATTTTACATGGCTGATTTTCCTCATAGCATTCATCGGATGGAAGGAGCCGAAGGACTTTTTCGGCGTCAGTGTTGATAGATCCGAACCCAGAGGAATCAGGTTCATGAACCTATGGGAATATTTAAATCCGCAACGCCAGCATGCTACCCAAGAAGTCTTCTATCAATATTACACGCAGCTGCGTGACGTGATCATGCGCACACCAAGAATAACAAAGAAGGTAACAAGAAAATACATAGGCATTGTCAATTTCACTGCTGACATGTGTTGTGTGTTTATCTCTCCAAAGGCAAAGACGAAGAAGCCGCAGTGGTTCCCTGGGCGCTACCACATGACAGAACCAGATATAGAATTCATTATGAAAGATTGGCCCGCTGACTACTGCATCGAGGTTCTGGACTTCCCGACAGATTCAGAAGATGATGAACTGATTCCTCCAGCATGTCCGATTACTGAAGAGAAAGAGACAGAGAAGGGCAAGAGGAAAGAGCCTCCCAGCCCATCGCAACCGAAAGCAAGAAAGAAGCAGAAGGAAATCAAAGGTCAATCCGACCCAACCCTTAATGAGGATGACTTCGATATGATAGCTGATAAAGTTACTGAGACCCTCGAAGAATTTATGTCAGATAAGGAGAAAAAAGATAAGGCCATCCAAGATGACCTTGCGAGGAACTGGGTTGCAATGCAAGGACTCGTGAAGAAAATGGAGGATGTCCACAAGAGCCTACCCTTGCTGCATGACATAGGGGCCGTAGGATTTTCGCAGTAGGTGCCATCTCCCCTTACTGTCGCGCTACCGCCCAAAATGAGACTTGTCCATCTTGACCCAATCACAGTCACATTCCCTATGTCAGAGGACATCGACATGGTTGAGCTCGATTTAGCAAAGATTCCGCTACCTGGTCTGCATTACTTGCACACGCAGGTTGGTGAGGAGATGCATGATAGAGCCGTGCAGTATATGAGAGCAGAAGCTCAGTTGCAAGCCGCAAACAGGCAACTTGAGGAGTCGAGCATGCGCACCTTGTTGATGATGGGAAGTGAACAACAACACCGATAGAAGCTGGAGGATACAATCAATTCTGTGGCGATAGAGATCGAAGGAGTGCAGATCCAAGATAATCCCAAGGATACAGTACACAGAATAGCAGATAGGGTGTGGACCCTAAAGTCAGAAATGGAGGACAAGGTAGTCCTATATGAGGCAGATATCAATCTGCTCAAGGAAAAACTGAAACCGCGGGATCAGTTAACTGAGAAGCAGCAGAGAGAAGCTAAAGTAAGGACTGCAGCAGAAAGCATCGCAGCAAGGGTTGCGAAGTGCCAGCAATTACTTGACCAATCCATGAAGGCGTTCACAGACCTTGAGGAAAATCCATAGCTGCAGCAGACAAAGACCGCGGTGAAGGAGAAACAGACCGCACTGGAAGTCATGCAAATAGAAGTGAAGACCCTACCACCGCGAGACAGATTGCAGAAGTTCAGGGAAATATCTTCCCTGAAGAAGGAAGTACAGAGCTTAAGAGAAAAAGAGACTGCGCTAGACAATCAGTCGCAGCCACTCCTCGAAGATGCCTCTGAGGTGTCGCAGTGCATAGAGAATAAATTGAAAGAGCTGCGAGCCAACCAAGAAACCGTCGAAGCACAAATTGGCATGGAGACAGCACCTGAAGAGCTTGATACCATCAAATAATTGGAGCAGGAGGTCAAAGAAACAATGGAGGAGCTGACGAATGCCTATAATGAGTTCGCAGCCAAGCTAAACACTCAGATTGGTGAGCAAACTTCGGTGAGAGAAGTTGAAAGTGGCTCGGGGACAAGCCACAGGTAAGTGTTAGGGGCATGTTGGGCCTGGCCCAACAGGGCCATTTTTTGTGACAATTTTGATATTGAAGGGACCTGAGCTATGCGCAGTTCAGAATACTGAATTTTGCCTAAGTATCGGGAGTGTTGCGAAGATGTGCGCAGTACCAAGTTTTGAAGGATACCACGAAGATCAGCGTTGCGCAGTGTCAGTGCTGCAAAGGTAGTAGGCCACGTGGAGCCAGTAAAGTTGTGTACTAGATGGAGGATGACCGAATATAGAAGATAGACTAGAGGTGGTCTATTTTTGGTAATACTGTTTAAAAGATGCTGAGTTACGGGCATAAGCAGATCGGGAAGGCAGCCAACTGTACGAGTCTGTTAAGCAGAGGACGGATCGGGAAAGTGACAGTTGGTGTTCAGCAGGGTATGCAACCGTTAAGAGGAAAATGACGGAAGGAAAGCGACTGGGAGCTGAGCCAGTTGTACGTGGTCGTTAAGGGATGGACGGCCTGCAGAGAAAGTGACTGGGAGCTGAGCCAGTCGCACGAGCCAGTCAGTGGAAGGGCGGCTCGAAGTAGATGACTTGTTGGAGTGTGCACAACAGGATGGATGAAAGCGACGGATCTAAGGCATGGAGGACTGCCATGACAGCAGGATCGATATTAGAAGCTGTCACGATGGTTCAGAGGGACCGTAGTGGTTTGGAAACCCTAAGGGTTTCGGTCTTAATGTTGTAAAGACATGACCTTCGGGCATGATCTATTTAAGAAGACCATTTTTGTATAGGAAGGGTTGGTCACCATCGCTGGTTATTGTTGGTTTCCATTGAATATTGTATTGTAATATCTTTTGAGTTGAGAATTAATTGTAAAGGATCTGCAGCTGAGTGCACAGAGACCTATCTGAGCAAGGAGTCGTAGCTGAGTGTGCGGCTAAGAACTGTGAACCCTTCCTTAAAAGAAATATCAAACACAGTTCTTGTGGACGTAGCTTCCCACCTGGGGGAGTGAACCACGTTAAATAGTGTGTTGTGAGATTGTATGTTTATGTGTTTGCATTTATATTTATCTGTTCTGTAGTTGGATGTTGAAATGTTTGCTTACAGTCTATTATGAGAAGGCTTTTATATGCATTTGCCATCAGGAGAGTATGGAATGATATGTTAAGTCTACATGAATGGATGTATGGTGAATATTAGCTTTGCTTCTAAGAATAGTGAATTTATCACTTGCTTGAACATAGAGGGAATTGCTTACTTGCTGAATGGTTGCAGTCGATGAATGTATAACTGTTATTTCGCACCTGAAGGTTATGCTTAAAATAACAACACTTTAAGTGTATGTTCTGGGCATTAATTAATCAGTTCGCTAAGTATATAACTGAGTGGATGATTGACACTTAACCCCTTTACCTTAGGTATTCTGTGAATGTTCCAAGCTTAGGAAGTCAAGCGGCAGTGTTCGCAGAAGAATCTTAAGCCCCGCAGTAAGGAAGAAGACAGTGGTGCGGACCGCGGCGTTGGCCATCGCCGTGCAACCCAACCTTCAAAGCATTTGACTGGTGTGATGCCGCGAACATCATCACAGTCATCAACTCATCACTCACTGTGGACATCTGAGTCCGCGGTGCCCCATTAGAACACCTCGAGTGAGACCTCAGCCTGCTCGCAGGCTATTGCCGAAAGGGACGGTGAGAAGGAGGTTTTGTTGGTTTAAGGTAACCGTGTAGAACCTGGGTCTTCATAAAACCTCTGGTCAGCATTTGAGAAGCCAACAATGAGGAACGAACAGGTTTGAAAATGAGTTGTGCAAACTCAGAGGAAGGTAATCAGACTCTTAAAGTGAAGATTTGATGGTGAAACTAACTCAAGAAGCAAATGACAAACAAGATGGCTTGGCAAGAAATCAACTGAAAATAACATTCAAATGGCAACTAAGAAGCAATCTATCTTCCCCAGTATGGTCTCCAGATTTGTTTTGCGGACAATCTACCGAGATGGACTCAAGGCCTGATCTCCCTAGCTTAACGTAAGTCTAGAACAAATAGGATAGAACATAAAATACTTTCCTAGATCGTATAGAAATACAAATGTAAGAGTAGATGGTTTACCTTAGATTTGTAGATCCCTTTCTCCTTCGTCGATCCAATGCTCTAGAGCTACCATATTGCGAGTAGCTAAACCTTGTTGAACATATAATGAAACATGAGAAGTGAAAGAATATATCTCATATGATAGATCTAAGCTAACAGTTAAGGAGGAAAACTCTAAACATCATCAAAGAGACAACATTTATGGAAAGCAATTATATTAATTGTATTGAAGAGTGGAGAAGTACAATAGAAAAGAGGATTACAACCATTTCCTTAACGCTGCAAACTCCTTCCGACGAGACATGCCAAAGATCCTAGAGAGAAGTAGATGTTCCCCAAGCTAGAGTGTTAGATCTATTGGGCTTAGTTTCACCAGCATAAGAGTACCATAGACTTCCTCCCTTTGGAATTGGAGTGAGCTTCATTTAAATAGGACTAAGTGGATAGGGTATGGATAGGATAGGTTGAGATATGATAGGAGAGGATTAAGGGATCCTTCCAAGGTGATAGGAATCGAATGCCAGCTCTCCCAAGAGGTCAGGGATAGGGTCCCAAGTCAGCGAGCTTCAAGAAAGGACTCAAAGGGCTATTTTTGTCCATTAACTGACATCGGTGCACCCCGCAATAGAGTAAGCTGCAACGTCGCATGATGAATGAATGCAACCTGCGACGACCTCTCAAAATATAGTACAAATGGGTACAAATCCTTCCAAGTCAATCACTCAATCAAGGTAACTCCAGGGGTCTGTACACTGAATCTCACGAGGAGAAGATTTTAGGTGTAACAATGTGTTGATGATGCACTTGTGTGTGCAATAAAATTTGTAAGGGTGTCACTATGGTTTAATGCTATTGTTATATGTTTTATGGCACTGTATTAAGATTATTATTTGAGCCACACCTCTAAATCCATTGGAATGTATAAGAAAACTCAAGCAAAAACCACCATTTTGACCCATTGCGCCCTTGTATACATTTATGAAACTTTGAGCATTTATATATCAGTTTTGCACCGGACTTATTGTGAGTTCGTAGCTATTGGAGAATCCTATTATTTACTGTACATGAAACATAGATTTTATGCAGACCCCTTTTTGCATTTTCTTAGAATTCTATGTAAAAATTTCTACATTATTGCTCACAATTTCCAAGCAATGAATGTGTTTTGTAATCTTCTATTTTAAGAGTGCCTTAACAAGCTACAAATATGAATGAATGTGGAACCTAAGTTTTTTTGGAGTTCCTTTATGTGATCCAAGTGTCTTTTCTGAAATCTGGGAGGTTCGTACAACATTTGGGAATCCAAAAGAGTCATCTACCCTTGGGGGTTTTAACATCGATTTTCCCAATATTTTTGCCTTTCATTTTCCAGTTGTAAATGCAGGTTTCTGAAGTATTTATCAAGTTTCAAAGAATATAATATATGAATTGGTGTGTCATAATATTCCTCAATCCATTCCATACATAATTATAAAGCATTTGGGGCAATTTGGCTTTCACTAGTCCAAGTTCGATATTTGAGTCATTTTCCATGTTTTTAGATATGATTGCATAACATGTCAAAAGGAGTCCTATGATTCAAAAATTGAGTGTTTTAGGCCTGTTAGGATGTGTTAAATCCCATAGTATCATTCCAAAATAAATTTAGAAAGGTATGGTGGTGTTTGGAACAAAACAAAGAAAGACTAGTTTTCTTTGTTTTCCTAGTTTCAAAACTAGGAAAAGATATGAAGGATGGTGCATGTGAAGGGTTTGTAAAAATTCCTCAGCCAAACAATATTAAATAGACACATATATTATCTTTTAAATCCAATTAGAGCCTCCATATCACTTTCCTAGATCTACCACAGCTGTCTCATAACCATGGAATCAACGTGAAACCCACTATCAATGAGGGGTTTGAGAAACAAGCTTCCACTATCAAAGATTTTAAAACCCCTATTGGAAAAAATTGAGTTAGTGTGCATATTTTCCTAATAAGGTACATTAAACCCTCTAAAGACATATATCAATATATCAGAATGTTCCTTTGTGTAAGCAATGCATATAAACATACTAAAAAAATACTCCTGGAATCAAAGTAAGAATGATATGATACAAGTGTGTAATGTAGAATTGCTTGATTTTCAATTCACAAGTGTGTAATAGTATACATATATGTTACACCCAGTTATATAGACTGAATTGCTAAAAGTAAGTCATGAATGTAAGAGGAGGTGTAAATATCATCCCTTGCTGGCTAACATGGGGTTTCACTCAATAAACCGCTATCATAGCACGTTCGTTCATGGCATATGAAACAATACCCCTAATTTCACAAAATTTTGGAGAATACCTTCCAAAATCATTTTTTTAACCCCTTCCCAATATGCCTTCCCAATTTTAAAAAACCCCTATTTTCACTAGATATTGTATGTATCAATTTTTTTACTAACATTTTTTATACCCCTTTATATTTCTACCTAGTATATTGATATGATACCCCTCTTATGACCCCACATGCATTCAACAATGCACCTTGCTTCTTTCGATGTATATTGTGGATGCACATTACTTCACCCACAATGCAATTACTCAACCACACATCATTATGATTTGCAACATCTAATGGTCTAATGAAGATATAGGAGATCACTTCTTGTATGTCACTAGAGCCAAATTATGTACATAGTACAACATTTAGATTTCATGTTACAATTCCCCAATCGTTGAGTAAGCCTGTTCTGGGCTGGGTATCCAAGCCCCTAGGGCTTGTAACAAGCTCTAGGAGGCTGACTAAACCTCCCAAGGCTTGTAATAGGCACGAGTGGTTGGGTATTCAAGCCCCCAAGGCCTATTGTTCGCATAGGATAGATCCGCAGGAAGTGTGGAAGCCAACAGGTGCGAAAGGGTCATTCCGCGGAAGAAGGACCTTTCGCCACGTTTTGTGGAAATATAATAGTTGTTAGATTAGTTGAGTCGGCCCAAATTGTAATAAGAGAAAAACATATAAATAGAGAAATATTGTAAGCCTAAGGGCATCTATGTTTTGGAGATTAATGCGATCTTTTGGATTTTCTGTATCTGCGATAGGAATGACTTGATTATTCTCTGCAAGGTTTGTTCCACAGATGTTAATGAATGAAGATGTTCGGTTATGAATTCTGTTGTTTTGCGATGATGGGTTATTTAAATGCTTTATGTTGATTTGTGTTGATATATGTTGTTGGTTAATTCGAATGTGTTGTTGAATATGCTTTGAGATAACTATGTGAATGATTGGTTAAATAGACTGTGGTAGATGTAGTAATATCTGGTTAATATGCACATATCTTCTTCGCAACTGCGGAAGCTTGGTTCTTGCAGCACCCTTTTCACTTCGGGTGAGACCTCTCTTGCTTCGCAGGAATTGCTAGAAGGGTAATTCCCTTCTGGGCCAGTGTGTAAGGGCTGTTGGTGTTTTTTGACGACAAAGTGAACCCCTGTCGAGAAGAGTTGTGTCAACAAGGTACGTGGTAACTTAAGATTTGACCTTTTTCTGCCTCTAGGATAGCCTGGTCGACGTCTTCATCGCAATAAGGGCGCTTCCTTCCTTGTGGTCCTGCCTCGTTATTCTCTATTTCGTTCCTCTCAGGAGACTCTCTCTCAGTCCTTCTCTTCTTCTCAGGACACTAGAATATTTCTCCACTCCTCAAGAGACCACACTCTTTGTTAGCTTCCCTTTCAAATTCGTCGTCACTCATGTCCATCTACCACATCTTTTCTTCAGGCTCGCATTTACGCGATACCTTCATCCTCGCACACCGATTCTTCTACTCATCAGTAGACATCCTCAATATTCCTTTTCCACATACCAGCATTTTAATCCATAGCTTCAGTGATGACAAGAACCTTCCCCTTGGTCCTCTGAAGAAATTTCTTTCGGCATCGCTATATGACTTAATGGTAACTACAGCGAACTCAGTTATGTATCCCTCAAGGATACTAACAACGGAAAAATCAACAGCTCGTGATACTTTGTTGTTTACCTATTTCAGTTGTCGCACTAACTTTGGGGTCCAACATGGGTTGTCGACGATGCCAAGGTGGGAAACAGGCCAAGTACTCCGACACATCTATTTCGTGCCTTGGATTGCTTCCTCCCAGGGTCAGGGGCCTACTGCCCTTATTCTTCTATTGTTTGCTGGGGCCGGGAAGCTGTGAACTACTACCACATACTTAGACATCTCAGATGAAACCTCGACTTTGTGATACCTGAGTGTCCTGGCTTCCTGTTGCTCCAGGCGCTGATGTATACTCGTCGTTCGGGCCCATATCCCCCCCTCCCATGCGCTACCATACGAAATGCAATGGAGCATTTCCACATCCTCCTTGGAACTCCTAACTTATGCAATGACCTGCCTCACTCTCAGCATGGGATTCCTACTTCTGGCAAATACCTTGGTGCTCTGTTGGGTGTCTGGTTCCTGTATTTATGCAATTCCTTTGTCTGGGATGTTTATTTCAAGAAATCCACGACGGATCCATTCTGTTGATATGCCAATTCTGTCATCATTTCGTCTACGTGGGGTGACTGGTTTCCTGTATGCGAGAAGAGTGATTGTACCGCCCCCCCCCATCTACTCCTTGTGTCATTCTCGTGCGAACTGTTGTCGTTGGTGCCTCCAGCCATGCTATGTGCCAAACGTGCCTCGTGCCGGTGCCGATTTATGCCTAACTAATCATTATCCCTGTTCGTCAGACTTGTCATCCAAAAAATTCCCATCCGTACTGATTTGATAGAGTCGCGAGCCTATTGTGATCGGAGTCCATACTCCAAGCTGTGAAACAATCCTTCCTTGATGTTTTTTTTTTGTCATGCGTCGGATCATGATCCGCTCTACGTTGGATCGTGGTGATAGGGCTTCATCCTGCTCCCATTGACTAATTTAGTTAACAGTACCCCATCCAAGCTCTGTAACTGTGCGGCGCCTCCATTCATAATAAAAGTGATAATATATGGTCCCAACCACTGCATTTGTAACTTGCCAGGGTGTTTTGCGAATTTTCTATCATACAACAGAACTATATCCCCCTTCTGTACGTGTTTTGTCTTGACATAGTGATCGTGCCATGCCTTTTGGCGATCCTTTTCTACCTTCTAGTGAAACCCTACAATGAATCGATCTTCGTCCAACTGTATTAGTTGTTCCAATCGTTCCTTGAGTGCACTATCATCGTTCATCTCTATTGCTACAATGATTTGTAAACTTGGTACTATGTATTCCATTGGCATCACTACTTCCTGGCCGTATACAAGTTTAAATGGCGTCTGGCCAGTTAGTCGCTTGCAGGTGGTGCGATATGCCCAGAGGACCGCTGGAATTTTTAGGTCCCAGTCGTTGCGATTCACGTTGCACACTTTGGTGAGTGCATGCTCCAAGATTTTATTAAACGCCTCAATGGTTCCATTCGCCTGGGGGTGGTAGGGTGTACTCTTCTTGTGATGGATCTGAAATTCCTCCATCATCACAACAATCGTCTGGTTAATGAAGTTGGTTCCTTGATCACTTAGTAAGACTTTTGGGCAACCAAACCAAGTAACCAAATTGTCAAATGGGAATCGGGATGCAATTGCAGCTGAGCAGTCTTTTACTGGCACCACTTCCGCACAACCTATCAGGTAATCTATTGTTGTGATGATGTACCACGACCCAGTCCTTCTCCCCGACGGGTTAATGGGTCCCACAAAATCAACAGCCCATTTGTCGAAATCCTGCAACATTACTTGTGGTACCGATGGCATTTCATCACGTCGCGAGGATTTCCTAGTTCATTGACACACATCGCAGCTCCTGGCGTAATCCACCGCATCCCCGTGCAAGCTTGGCCACCATAGTCCTACGCGAAGGATATTCCAGGCAGTTGCTCGTCCGCCATAGTGTCCCCCTGCAATTTTGCCATGTGCTTCCGACAGAATGTGTTCCTGTTCATGCGAAAGAATGCATCGTCGCAGAATATCATCTGGTCCAATTTTATATAACTCCCCTACAATTAGATGAAAGTCTGTAGCTCGGACAACTTATTGTTTCTGTTGGCTGGTAGTGAGCTCGGACGGTGCCTCCCCTATTGCTAAAAATTGAATGATTTCTTTGTAGTGGTTATCGAACATGCCAACCCTAAAAAATTGAGCATCCGAGAATCCTTCGTCAATGCTTCTTGGTTCCTCTCCAGATTCTATTCGAGAGAGATGGTCAAGTCCCATGTTCAAGCGGCCTGGCTTTAAGATGATTTCAAAGTCGAACTCCTGAAATAGTAATAGCCAGTAGAAGATTCCCCCCTCCAACACAGGTTTTTTCACCAGGTATTTTAATGCAGAGTGATCAGTGAACATCTTGAAGTGACCTCCCAAAGGTAATGCCTGAATTTCTGGAACGCGTAGACCATAGCCAGCCCTTCCCGCTCATTGGTCGTATAGTTCCTCTCCACCGTAGATAGCTTCCTACTAGCGAATGCTATCGAATGGTCAATGTCACCGGTTCCTGGTTGGGCTAGGATAACGCCCAGTGCGACTGATGACACATCAACATCTATGTGAAATTATTTCGTCCAATCTGGGAATGTAAGGATTGGTGCTTCAACCATCTTTTGTTTCAATATGTACAAGCTTTTCTGACATTTTGCGGTCCATTCGAACTTAGCGTCTTTCTTGAGTAACTTTTCCATGGGTGCTGTGATCACCGCATATCCTCATATGAATTTTTGGTAATACCATGTGTGTCCTAATGTTGCTCGTAGCTGTTTGGTTGTCATTGGTGGTGGGAGTTCGACAATGATGGCAATCTTCGCCGGATCTACCAACAGCCCTTTACGGGAGACAATGTGGCCCAATAGTATGCTAAATGGGACGCAAAAGATACATTTCTTGAGGTTCAAGGAAATCTGGTGTTGTCGGCATCGTTCGAGCATTAGTCGTAAGCTCACGGCATGGTCCTTAACTAGCCCATCTATCGTCCAATCGTCCATATAAACGGCCAAAAATTTATGAATATAATCCTTGAAGGTGGCTACCACTATTCTCGAAAATATGGTAGGAGCATTTTTCAATCCGAATGGCATCACCGTGTACTGAAAACATCCCCACTTAGTGACGAATGTGGTTTTATGTCGATCTTCTTTCGCAATCCTGACTTAGTGGTAACCCGAAAATCCGTCTGTGAAGGAATACATCTCCTGGCCTCCTATGCCTTCAAGTACTTCATCGGTGAATGGGGTCGGGAATGGATCATGTAGGCAGGCATTGTTTAATTTCCTTAGGTCTACACATATGCATACTTCACCATTTTTCTTGTCCTGGAAAACCATGGGGCTGATCCATTTGGATTCCGTCAACGGTTCTATTATGCCTGCTTCCAACATGCACTCGATCTCAGCTTGTACACGATCCTTATGTCTTGGGTTCAATTGGTATGGCCGTTGTTTTACTGGTTTCGCACCCGGTTTGAGGGGGATCCGCATTTCTCCTAAGTCTCCAGAAATTCCCTTCATTTCTAAGAACTTTGTTGGAAATAGATCTTGAAACTCGTGTAGTATGTCGATGGCTTTCGTAATGGTCGATTCGTCCCAGTAGTCCCCAATGTTTGCAAATTTTGGGCTTTCCTCTGATCCAATGTTCACCATTTTTATCTTTAGTGGTTGCTGAAATTTGTCCAACGGTATGTCTGGTTCCCCAACACCACGACTACCCTCTGATTCTGGTATATATGTTGCCCTGGGGTCATCATCATCTTCTTGTCCTCCTGTGATGTTATAACATTCCATCAACATTTCTGGTGTTGCAATCCATGGGGTCATCATTGGTCGTCCGACCGGTCCTTCTTCAAATATTTTTCCACGGATCGCTTGTAGTGCGGTGTGGATCAGGGGATTTATATCGGCGAATGAAAATGTTTGGCTGAAGCCACTGGTAAGTTGCTCCCGGGATGTTGTTCCATGTCGCAGTTCCGCCGTGACATACCAGCTCCGTGGTACCTCATCTAGTGTGTGTATAAACGCATGTACCCATTCTTGTCATGCTCTCAAGCCCCATCGATGTTGACAGGAATTCAGATGTGCTTTCGAGTCCCCTTGTCCATCATATCGTACCTGGTCGTTCTCCACAGCTTCACCGAATCGAACCTCCATGAGGCAACGACATACTGGCCAAGATGTTATGTTTGATTTATGTGCTACCCACCATCACGCAGGATTGGCCTTCAGAGCCTCCTCCAGGGCCAGAAGACACTGTGGCTCTGCTACTTTGTTCTTGAATTCATTGAGAAACGTGCCCACATTAGGTAGTCCCTCATAGGTCGATAACACACACTCCTCTTTAGCTACCATTCGCATGGACTGTGTTATCCATGTACACCTTCGAAAGGACACTTCATGCATCCTGTTCTGCTAGTTTTCTAAGGTCTCATCTGAGTCGGAGGAAGCGGAACTGGTGCTGTGCCACTCTAACTCTCCATCCCTGGTGGGGTTAACATGATATTCTGAAATGTTGTACAGATTATCCCATCCTTCTGTAAACTCATCTCTGACTAGTTCCATATAGTGGAGCCCTTCCGCCGGATCCAGTGGTGCAATTACTCTTAGTTCCTGATTCTCGAATGACATTATTCTTTTCTTGAAGTTAATAATTGCCTGATTCTCCAGAGCCCAGTCTATCCCCAACAGTACCGGATAGGGACTGGTGTTGTCCATGATCTCGATGACATCGAAGTCCGCATGCATTCTGAGCCCTTCGATTTCAATCGGAAGTTGACATGCCTGTCCAAGCAAAGTGACTTTTCTTTCATTCGCCAATCGCAGCTGTACTGGTGACCAGGTCATCCGTGGCTTCCCCATTGTTTCCCATGTCTTTTTAGTCAGGATATTCACATCCGAACCCAAATCTAGGATGATGGAATCGACATCGAATTCTCCAATATTTGCAGACATCTGCATCTCTCTACCTGTTTTTCTTTTATGTATGCAATTGACTTTCTGTTCCAACCATGCACCTCCCCTTCGCTGTAGCAGACCCGCTATTTCATCCAATATTTATGGTTCCTTTGCCAAATCCAGGAAAATTCCTAAGAAGGCCTTGAGGGTGGTTGCCTTCTTTTGTGACCTTGTCGGGGCGAACATCGGTGGCATGTCGTAGACTTCTTCTTCCATGGCCATTCGTCATTGAATTATCCTTTCATTCTGCGCTTCCGAGAAAACATCCTTCTCTGCTTCCGCACCATCATCACCTCACTTTTGCTGTGCCTGTGTTGGTCTGATATGGGTGTCGGGATTATTGGTTCTGGTCACCCCTCCTCCTTGTGTCATGATCCCTACTGTTTCCTTATTACCTAGGGCTTCTGTCGAAATCATCTGTATCCTAGGTGGCGGTTTCAGACCATTTGAGTTTTGGTTCTGCTTCATTTTCCATTTCGCAATAAGCTGAGGGAAATCCTCTATACTGTGGTCCGCAGCGCTGCAATATGTACATTGTGGTGCAGGATTCAGATAGTATCTTTGGTAGTGCCCCTGTTGGACACAGTTATAACAAGTGATTGGGCTTCGTCCCCTTCCAGCAACTCCTCCACAACCTTGTCCTCCACGGAATCCTCCACCATAGCCTCCACGTGGTGGCTCATATTGTTGATACTACGGTTTCCCGTACTGTAGTTGTTGATACTGCTGCGGCCCATACTGCGGTTGTCCATACGGTGGTGGGGGATACTGCGGGTGCCCATACTGCCCCTAGTCATATTTTTGTGGCTGACTATATTGCGATTGTTGCTGCATCACCGACGGTTCCTCCCCTTTCATAAAGTATGTGTCAGTTGTTCGCTCTTGCAGCAGTTCATAGGTCCTACAATCCTTCTCATCATGGCCCACTGACCGACAGAACTTGTAGTATAAATTCGTTGGTTTCAATACCATCTTTTGCAAGTATACGTACTCCTCCTGTCGGTGTCCTCTGGTCTGACATATAGTACACCATGGCATACCTCCTTGCTGAAGGGGGTTTGGCGCCCTTGACTGCAAATATTCCCGAAATTCTAGGCAATTGTCCTTAGGGTGTCCTTCGTTCCGGCATCTGGTACACCATATGTCTCTGTGAGTCTCCTTGCCCTTCTTAATGTCCTCCAATTGGAGCATTAAATTGGTCAACTGTTCCTATACCCTGTCCATTCCCATCCTTGCATCACCAATCAGTGAAGCCTCTAGTTTCATTGGAATTTCCAACGCCTCCACTTGTGTCACAGCTTTTTGCTGCATCAACGGTCCTCGTATATTCGGTATCAGTCCCGCGATAAACCACTCTTTATGTTGTAACTCATTTATCGGAAAGCTCACTTTCGCTATCAGCATTTTGTAACGTTGATCGAATTCCCACACCGATTCATTCGGAAATTGCTTAATTTCTTTACACTCCGTGATGTATTGCGACTCAGATTTTGGTTTTTTTAACTCTTCGATCATTGCGGCTCTGATTTTAGCCAATGTTTTTACTATTGTCCCCACCAGAACTTTTACGAATTTCATGTACCAGTCTAGCGCATGACCCCTCAAGGTCGTCGCTAGCTGTCCCAACTTTATCGCATCATCCTAGACCTGCTTCACGGTCCAGACTGCTTCCAATACAAACCAATATTGTTCGGGATCCTCAGTCCCATTTCCTTGAAATGCGGGCATCTTTGCCTCGTCTTCCATCCTAACGCTGTTAGTGTTGTTGTTTACCGAAGCACTACTCTTAGCATTGCAAGTAGGGAAACTTTGCGAGTAGTTTTGGTTTCTTCCTATAACATTTGGAGTAGTGTGCGGGGTTAAAGGTATGTTGTAACTTACGATATGACCTTGTTTTTCCTTTGGGGTAGCCTAGTCGATGTATTCCTCGCAATAAGGGTGCTTCCTTCCTTGTGGTCCTGCCTCGTGATTCTCTGTTCCGGTCCTCTTAGGAGACTCTCTCTCAGTCCTCCTCTTCTTCTCAGGACACCGGAATATTTCTCCACTCCTCAAGAGACCACACTCTTCGTTAGCTTCCCTTTCAAATTCGTCGTCACTCATGTCCATGTACCACATCTTTTCGTCAGGCTCGCATTTACACGATACCTTCACCCTCGCACACCGATTTTTCTACTCATCAGCAGACATCCTCAATATTCCTTTTTCACAGACCAGCATTTTAATCCATAGCTTCAGTGATGACAAGAACCTTCCCCTTGGTTCTCTGAAGAAATTTCTTTTAGCGTCGCTGTATGACTTAATGGTATCTATCGCGGACTCAGTTTTGTATCCCTCAAGGATATTGTCTACCCAAAAATCAATAGCTCATGATACTTTGCTGTTGACCTGTTTCAGTTGTTTCACTAACTCCGGGATCCAACACTCAAGTTCAGTCTTCTGGCAGTGATTTTTGCGATATGTCAACTGTGCTAGCCACTCATGCAGTACCACCTGGAATTCACAGAAGAAGATCTCGTGAATATCTGAATAGACGTATTTTTGTAACCACTCAGTTGCTGTCTGTTTAGGGTCCCTCTTCTCACTTCCCGCGAATATTTTTTCTTTCTTATCGAACCACTCTTGGATCTCTGTTTTTGTCGGGTGCCACAACATATCCCCTTCTTTTATAGCTTAGGGTCTCGGCAATGGAACCATTTTTTGACACAACTCTTCTCGACAGGGGTTCACTTTGTCATCAACAAACACCAACAACCCTTACGCAATAGCCCAGAAGGGAATTACCCTTCCAACAACGCCTGCAAAGCAGGCGAGGTCTCACCCGAAGTGAATAAGGGTGCGCAGGAACCAAGCTTCCGCAGTTGCGAAGAAGATATGTGCACATTAACCAGAGATTACAACATCTACCATAGTCTATTTAACCAATCATTCGCATATTTATCTCAAATCATATTCAACAGCACATTGGCATTAACCAACAACATATATCAACACAAATCAACAGAAAGCATTTAAATAACCCATCATCACAGAACAACAGAATTCATAACCGAACATCTTCATTCATTAACATCTGCGGAACAAACCTCGTAGAGAATAATCAAGTCATTCCTATCGCAGATACACAAAATCCAAAAGATCACAATAATCTCCAAAACTTAGATGCCCTTAGGTTTACAATCTTGCGCTATTTATATATTTTTCTCTTATTACAATTTGGTCCACATGACCGACTCAACTAATCTAACAACTCATATTTCCACAAAACGTGGCGAAAGGTCCTTCTTCCGCGGAATGACCCTTTCGTACCTATCAGCTTCTGCACTTCCTGCGGATCTATCCTGTGCCAACACCTATCGAGGACCTATAACAGGCCCTGGAGGCTTAGATCCTCCCAAGACTATTGGTAACAATTGGCTGAGTGTTATTGGTAACAATTGGCTGTCAATGACCACTATCTCTCGACTATGATCAACTGGAAACCCTCTTCACCACAAAACCCCTGGCCTCAAGCATGCCTCAAGACGCGATTTCCCTGCGTATTGGTAAGTCCGAGCCTTGCCTCAACTCGATTTCTCATCAGGCCGTGATCCCGCCATCTCCATTTGGCGGATATTTTTCAGCCCACCCATAGAAAAAAGGCCCCAAAGTATTTTTGTATTGTTACATTAAATAAAAAAACCCTTTGCCCCTTAATATATAAACAATATAATTGTTAGGTTTTCATGATTATTTAATACCCCAATATGAATGAACGTGATATTATATTTCCTTCTAGTGAATCCCCCGTGCTGGCTAATCTCAATAAATTTGAGTTCACTCAATAGCCATTAGTGTATTTTGGGTATGTGATTAGTGTAGGGGAACTCATGATAGACCCCAGAAAGATGGAGGGCATTATAAAATGGATAGTACCTACTAATGTAACTGAAATTAGGAGCTTCATTGGGGAAACATAGTACGTCCTATGGAAGTTTAACGCTTCCTTTTAGTAGTAAATGCGGCACTCCTGGCATAACAATGCGTGGTAATAGTTTCTAGTGGGGAAAGAATCAACATAAATATTTTGATGAGATAAAACAAAATATTAGTCAAGCACCATTCCTCGCATTTCCTAACTTGTAAGATTTCGATGAGATAAAACAAAATATTAGTTAAGAACCACATCTTAGTTAAGGTCGTCAAGAGATTGAAGCTTCTGACTGTTCCAAATCCCCAACCATACAACATCAGTTGGTTTAGCTAGGGTCGAGACATATGCGTCAGTCAACAGTGCCGCCTTTCCTATGGCATCAAACCCTTCAAAGATGAGGCAATCTGTGATGTTTCCCCACTTGAAGTTTGTGATGTTCTTTTAGGACAACCATATTTATGGAAACGCCATGTTGTATATGAGTCTAGAACTCGTAGTGTCATTATTACTTTGGGGAAGAAACTCTACATGATACTAGAGACACTTCCCACTACTGCAATGCCCCTCATCACAACTAAGCACTGTAGGAAGTTAATATCCCAAACAAGGAAATTCGTCCTCTTCATGGTTCGTTCTGAGGACAAATGAAAGATCGCAATGACATCCACCACCTCCACACATAACCCGTCTACGCAGCAGAAACATGTGGACAAGATCATGGAAGCATACAAAGACATCACCACACTTTTTAGGGTGCTAGTACATTGCCAAGTCAAGCATTCCATTGATTTGATACTTGGGTCGCCTTAACCTAACGGGCCAGTATATAGGTGTTCCCTCATGGAAAATGAAGAAATCAAACTCCAAATTCAATATTTAATCCAAAAGGGGCACAGTCGGCCTAGCTCCTCACCTTGTGGGAGCCTAATTGTGTTGGTACAAAAGAAAGATGGGACATGGCGACTTTGTATTGTCTACCGAGCTCTAAACAATATTACAATCCAGAATCAGTATCCCACTCCCTGGATTGACTACCTTCTGAACCAACTCAAGGGTGTCAAATATTTCAGCAAGATTGATCTGAATTTTGGCTATCATCAAGTGCTAATTGAGAAGACCGATGTTTGTAAGACTTCCTTCAAATATCGGGAAGGCCTTTTTGAGTGGTTGGTCATGCCTTTTGACTTGACTAATGATCCAACAACCTTCATGAGAATGATGGACTATATCCTACGGTCATTCACCAATTCTTTTGTGATCATATATCTAGATGATATCCTCCTCATCTACAACAGAACATGGGAAAAACATTTGCAGCATATCCACTAGGTCCTCAGCACCTTGCGACATCGTAAATTATACGCAAACCTAGAGAAGTGCTCATTTGGCATGGAGAGGGTTCAGTATCTGGGATACATCATGGACGAACATGGTTTTCATGTGGATCCGACCAAGATACAAGCCATTCGCTATTGGCCAACCCCGACAACTCTCACAGATATTTGCATCTTCCTAGGCCTTGTAAACTTCTATCACAGATTTGTATTGGACTTCTTTAATATTGTTTGGTCCCTTAGCCAGGTGACCAAAGGGGGATCTAAGGCCAAGTTCATATGGTCCAAGCCACAACAAAAATCATTTGAAGAGATGAAACAATGCTTATGTTCAGCGCCCTTCCTTGCCTTACCAGATTTGCAACAACCCTTTGATATTGAGACAGATGCTTTGAACAATGTTGTTGGTGTAGTCCTCACTTAGCATGGCCATCTAGTCGCATATCACAGTGAGACACTTTCAGATATAGTCTGCAAGTACACCACCTATGGAAATGAAAGGTATTCCATTGTCCAAGCCTGCCTCTAATGGAAGCATTACATCCTTGGAAAAGAAATAGTCATCCACACTGATCACAAGCCCTTGCAGTTCATGCAAACCCAAAGAAAGTTATAGAATGACTGCCACTAGAAGTGGTCCACTTACTTGTAGCAATTCCACCTGAATATTAAGTATAAGAAGGGTAGCACTAATCAAGTCGCTAATTGCCTTAGTCAACCTCCAGGAGCATCACTAACCATGGTGCTCAATGCTTGTGGTCACAAGACCTCTCGATGGCCTCAACTATATAGCAGTGATCTTGAGTTTTCTCCCATTTAGCAAGCCCTATGTGTAGGAACATATGTGGTGGACTTTAATCTCCAAAAAGGATTTCTATGCCACCTGGGCCATCTCTGTGTTCCTTCAAGCGAGCGTGCGAAGATGATTTGGGAAGTGCATTATAGCCGGGTGGTAGGGCACTTTGGCACCGAAAAGACAATGGCCATACTGCAGAATCATTTTTATTGTCCCAAGATCCAACAAGATGTCGGCCGATACATCAGATCATGCACTGCTTGTGCCATTGCGAAACCTACCATCAGAAAGCAGAGGTTGTACACCCCTCCGCACACTCTTAATGGGCCATGGTAATCCATCTCCATGGATTACATGTTTGGACTACCTTCATCCAAGCATGGTAATGACTGTGTGTTTGTGGTCATGGATCGCTTTCCTAAGATGGCCATTATAATAGTTTGCAAAAAGAACATCTTTGCTGAAGCCACTGCTAAACTCTTCTTTGAGCATGTTTGGGTTCATTTTGGGCTGCCACAGACTATCATTTCAGATCAGGACAACGGGTTCCTAAGAACTTTCTGGTCCAGCCTATGGTCATTAATGGATACCAAGCTCACCAAATCGACTACCTTCCACCCTCGGACCGATGGACAAATAGAGGTAGTCAACATGATGATTGTGCATATTATGAGAATGTACAATTCTAAACATCCTCGCACATGGGATGAGAGCCTTCCTTATGTTTAGCATAGCTATAACAGAGTCCTTCATAGCTCTACTGACCACAACCCTTTTTAAGTGTGCTTAGGGTTCCAATCACTGGCCCCAATTGATGTAGTTCCGCCCATTGCATTCACATGGGAGGAATCTTCCCATGCTCAGATTGAGGTTGATAAGGCCACCATATTTATTGAACTAATCCAACACATCCGCCAACAGGTCCATGACATTTTGGAAAAGTCTAACGCTAAGTACAAGCAACGACATGACCAACATCGGGTCCCACACAAGTTCTAGGTGGGTGATAAGGTTTGGTTGCATTTGCAGAAAGAGAGGTTCACATGAACCTATCACAAGCATTGTCCACTTCGATATGGGTCATACACCATCACCAAGGAAGTTGGTGGCAATGCCTTCGATTTAAGCATTCCTCCATTTCTTGGCCTACACCCAGTATTCAATGTGGAGCTCCTTCACCCATATTTTTCACCATTGTTGGACACCTCGGAAGTGGAAGAGAAATTGACACCTACAGAGATTTATCCCAACTGGAGGGAATAAGAAACTATTGATCAAATCATGGACACACATGTTAAGGGAACCCACCAACAGAATATCCAACTATATCAGGCTGTCAAAGTAGGGCAACTACTCCACCAAGGAAAGTGGCTCACTAGGATTCAAATTCAGCAGAAGTTTCTCCATTTGATGGGGGTACTCAACGGAATGGAGACCATTGATTCCTAAGAGGGGAGGACTGATACATATGGATATAGGTGGCCACCCACCTATTCCACTAGCTCAAAATAGTTTTCCATTTTGGTAGTTTTCTAGTAATTTTTCTACAGTTTTTCAGGTCCCGAACTTTCGGGGCCGTTTTGAGGCACTAAACGATGTGTTTTGGAGATTAGAGGGGGGGTTAGTTGTTGATGGAATGCATTAATTCCTAATTGAAAGTTGTAAATATCAGACATACCTTTCCAATGTACTATCGAACACCCCAAATGAAGATCGTATGCAAAAGTTATGACCATCGGAAGTTGATTGTTCAACTAACCACCTTGGGGTCGCAAACTTTATGATGGTTCATCTTCTAAGGTTAGGTTTTTGGATGTTTAGGGTTCTTTCCCTCATGCTTATGATAAATAGGATCTTTCGGCCTCTTCTTGTATTCAACATGTCACGAATGAGCGTAGCCACCACATCTCTTCTCAAAGATATAGCTACCACCATTCTAGCTGCTCTTATTTTACAATTTGTTCTGTGTATGTGAATATATATATATATATATATATAGATATAGATATATACGCTCTTTCATTTCGTTCTCACATAAATATGGATCACGACAACATACCTTTGCTTGGTTTTTCATCCAAAGGGAGAGTCCCTAGTTTTGGATTTCCTTCATATGGTTAAAATCCATAATCGGTGAATGCTCCAGCAGTAGTTCCCACCAGTGTCGATTCAACAAAGTAAAATAAGTTAACTAATGAAACTCAATATGGAGTTGATAATGTCATATAATTGAAGCATGTAAAAACTAATGACCAAGTGGGAGAGTGTATCCAATATATGATTGTACTATTCGCTATGGGGCCTCGATCTTGATTAGATATAGATCTTTGCAAGGTGGTGACTCTGGAACAAAGCAAGGAATGGATTTGGATCTTGATCTGGGTCCGTTGTTACTGGATATTGAACTATGAGGGATGTTGCATGCTATGGAAATGGATCTATGTGGGTTTCTCCCACGACATGATGACCATTTTTGTATAAAATCTTATGTTCCTTGGACTATGAGAATGTGTGTTTTTTATTCATTCTCTACAAATGGTAATGCAAACAACAAATCTGTTGCACACGGATTGAAGATTTCTTATAATAAGAGAAGGGAAAGCGATGTGTCTTTGTTCCTGTAGATTTGTGCAGACATCCGTAGATTTGAGGCAGAAGCTCTCGCTACTTGTAATGGTCATGGAGGAAACCGACACAAGAAAATGACTCTTTTGTGTCTAGAAGCAAGCTATTGAATTTTCCAGTCTTTGAATCCATGGGAAAGGAGTAAGATACGTATTGTTTCCATCCTATTGCAGGTAAGGCTACGTAATGTTGATTACAACGAATGGAAAGGGAGTGGAAGTGGGATTGGAGGCACATACAACAATATGCAGTAGTTTGCAGATGGTTGGTTCTGTCTAATCCATGCATCAAATTCTTCCATCGATAGGATCTTCTTTAGGTGTCGAGCAGGGGGCATCTGCAGGGATGGAGCACGAGTGTAGGGGTTCACAGAATCGCAGGAGTAGGAAGGTGCACAGGGCACCAAGCAGGGATAATTTTAAGGACCCATACTTATTTAAAAGTGTATAAACATTGACGAATCTTACCAATTCTTAAAATGTCAACTATAAAATATTTGACGATATTTTTCTAAAATTATTTCAATTTTTAAGGATTTTATATAGTTTATATAATAATTTGGCGATTTTTAGAGTGAAAAAAGTTTACCCCATCAAAATTGGGTGAAATGGGGCTTCAAAAAATACAAATTGGCGAATCGTTTTTTGAAAAAAAACATGGAACAATAACCCATGGGCTAAATTTTGCCCCTAAAATTATCCTTAATGCCAAGGTTCAAAAGAGACGAACCACCCACCACCGCCCTACATTAAATGATAGAGTTACGTACCGACATGGAGAAGAATGCGATTGGGACATAAACGATGGATAGCAAACGACAGTAAAAAAAAATGACTGAAATTGCGAAGTCCAAAGCAAATGGAGTAACCAAAGCAAGCAAAATTCCACTCTCAAGAAGTGCAAATCATCGATTCAATAGCTTACTCCAATGCCTTAATGGTGAATGTTGAAACCACAAACGAGAAACAAAAGCCCACCTACCATCAAATTAATCCCACTAACTAAATTCAAAATGAGGATGACCATCGTCCTATGTGCCACATGGAACAACAAAACCCAAGGCCTAAATCATGCTCTCAACAACCAATGATAACGCAGAAAAGTCGAATATATATAAAATAACGTAAATAATTTTAATAAATGCGTAATGTACCCTAAGAGAACGTTAATTGTCAATTTAAGGGAGATAGCACGACACGTCATGACCTGCATGACATAAAAATAAATAAATAAAACCTAGTCACTACTTTGAAAATTATTAAGGACTGTCCTATTTTTGGCGATTACAAGAGAGGCAGCTCGGCCATGAAATTCCGAGTAGGAGACCCTTAAACATAAATGATTGAACGATATTTCCTCCCGGTTGTTGGCTTAAACATAAATGATTCAACGATATTTCCTTGGCGATTACAAGAGAGGAAGCTCGGCCATGAAATTCCGAGTAGGAGACCCTTAAACATAAATGATTGAACGATATTTCGTCCCGTTTGTTGGCTTAAACATAAATGATTGAACGATATTTCCTCCCGGTTGTTGGTTTTGACTGTTCGACAAATTCTAAATGTAACCTCAACTTTACTTGACTCTTTTCGATAGGATAGTGTAACCAGCAGCTCAATAGTGCGACAGCGCAGAATCTGAATGAGTCTTGGAGTCGATCCTAGGTGGGGACGGCCACAACCGACCGCCCCAGCCACCCGGCTATGACGGCGACCTCAACTTTACTTGACTTGTGAAGGCACGTTCACAACGACTTTTGCCATTCCGACAGATACACGTCACAACGCCCTGAATTTTGAAGTCAGGTCAACTTCTTCATCTACTCGAACACGGCACTTCAATCTTCTCATATCTTTCTCATTGCAATAGACTAAAAGCTGCAAAATTTTAACACGGCACTCCCTTCTCTTATCTTTCAATCGGGTTTTAAAGAAAGGCAGCGCATAGCCTTTTTCAGCTTCAGATTCCAAAGATTGATTTCAATTACAGCAGAATGGCCTTTTCCAACGTCTTTAATTGCATAGGGAATATCATTCAATTCACTGCGAAATGCAAAATATTTCTCCCCTTCTTGCTCTTACTACTGACACCAGCAGTAGCTCAGCTGGATAATCTTACTGAGCCCCAGTCAGGACTCTGCGGAGCAGATGAGATCATGAATGGAAGTGCATTAGAAAGGAGCTTAAAGGTGGTTCTGAATACATTGGTCGAGAACGTGAACAAGACAGGCTACAACGTTACATCACATGGAGAGAATGGAGAGAATATATATGGTCTTGCTCAGTGCAGGGGTGACCTCAATGCCTCTGCTTGTCAGCTGTGCGTTTCAAACGCTACAAAGACTGTCAGCAAGCCCTATTGGTGTGGCAATTCGAAATCCTCAAGCATTAATCTCGGTGGATGTTTTGTGAGATATGACACTTCCAACTTCTATTCAGAATTGGATTCGACATTATCATTAGTATACTACGAAAACAAAACATGTACGTCTCTATCGAATATGGATCCGTCGATTTCCTCCCTTTGGAACCTTGTGAATGATGTTGTGTCCAGTAATGTGAGTTTCAGTACAAAACATGAGAGTGGGATTTATGCGTTGGCTCAGTGTTGGAGAGACCTTAATACGAGTCTGTGTAGAAAGTGCCTCGACACTGCAACCCAAAAGTTAGCCGCTTGTTTCAACGGATCACAAGGACGGGGCTATTATCTGAACTGCATGATTAAGTATGAAACATACAAGTTTTATGGTGACGCTGGTCTTTTGTCCTCTCCCAAGAGTGGTTCATCAAGGTCAACAAATCAAGCTCCTATACCCTCAAGTGGTCCATCAAGGGCAACAGATGAAGGTACTACTGTCATAATTTATTTGGGAAAATGTAATGTGCATTTGCTAATTCAATTCAATAACAGGGATTGCTATTTGCTGCAGGGAAAAAACGGCCTACTACTCGACCTTTAGCGCTGGGATTGAGCATTGCAGGTGTGGTCATTGTGGTATTCCTGTTCGGAGTGTTCGTAATCTGGAAGAGAAAAGTTACTCACCCTTTTTACAAGAAATCGTTGCCAGGTAACCAGATTTCTGAATGTCACTCTCGTTATATAAAAGTGTGGTTTTTAATAAATGTTACTTTTAAAAATGAAAAATCAATGTTATAGATGTAAAAGTTAGGAAAGAAGAACATAGGGCAAACACTTTGTATGTGGGATTTGAATATGGCTAAGTACAAGAGCAATTAATCTTTTAACCATTCAATCTAAAATCAATTTATAATTATTTTACATTTTTTTTATTATATATGTATATCTATATATAATTAATATTTTAATTTTTAAAAAGTTAATTAAAAACATTTTTTCTATTTAAATTTAAATATTTTAAATATTTAAATACAAATTTTACATACTTAATACAACATAATAAAAAAGTTATTTACAAAATTTTTTTTTTAATCTTTTAAAGTCAAATAAAATGAGATCATTCTTCTCTTTACTTAATTCAAATCAAGTCACTTTTTCTCCTTACTTCCTCATCTATTCTAATAGGGCAGGCAGACTCTTTATTTAATTCAAATCAAGCAACCTTTCTCTTTACCTTTTCATACTCCTATCTTTTTTCTTCTTTGTCATTGCAATCTTCCGTTCTTCTTTGTCATTGCAATTGACTTAAGAATGCACAATATTAATAGGGTATTCCTTTCTCTTTTCTTTCACTTGGTTGGTTGTTGGTGCTTGTAAAACCATCCATTTCCATGTGATTATAAGGGAAGTCTTGTCTTATAAAATTGAAGTTTAGTAAATTATTTTTTACATTTAATATTGGTGATTTACATGTTTGCAATATTTTCATAGATCTATCTTAAACATGTATTTATCAAGCAGCAAGAGGGATCCAATTTTTTGAGGTGTATTTCTTTTTTTAAATTTAAACTCAAGAAATTTGATCTCTCTTGATTGATAGATCAAGGTTAAGTTTTAAGTTTTTATTTTATAAACAAACATGTATTTTTTAATTATTTTTCATAATATTAAATTTTATGAACCAACATGGATTTTTTTTAATACTTTCCATAAATTTTTATTTTATGAGCCGACATGAATTTTTTTAATTATTTTGTTAGTAACAAACGTTACATCACAAATGTTATAACATCTCCTCCATATTGCGCTGTAGAGCACCTCGTTTCTCTCAGTGCAATAAGAAAACATGAAAGAGAAAAATGAATATTTCGGTAGTTTTGCGATAATTGTTTCTTCCAGACTCGGAATGGGGCACTCTTGGTGCCATTGGAAAAGGTCTTGACGAGGGATACACCTTTCATGTTTTGAGTTTTTTGATATTCCTCACCGATTTTAACATTTTAGTAAATATGGAAAGAAAGCATCTTTTGAAAGATTCCTAGCTCCCTCAAGCATAAGACTCCAATTTCCCTACTAACCTATGGATCACCTTGTGCAACACCTATGAAATAATCCCAAGTCCTCGATATGTCCACCTTTTTCAATACAATTTGTCTTGGAGACTTTAAATTTTTAGTTTGTCTAAAACATCTAAGGATATCCACATCTTTCCAAGCACATTGAATGGCTTGACTAGCCTTGTCTTTAAATGAGCTACCATTTCTCACAAGCCAAATTCCCTGTGCAATGATGATTGACAAATCTATGAATCTTTTTAGATTTATATTCGCACACCAAGACCTCAAAGGGACCTCCGATGAATAACCCCTCATACATCTTCCAGCCCATTAAGGTTCTCCACCTCTTTTCAAACTTGTACAAAATAAAGAAATAAGAAAAACAAATGATAAATAGTCTCATCATCATCTTGGTAGATAGAGTACTTGTTAAGACCATAGCTCCATTTCTTCTGTAAATTATCCCTAGTGAGAACACCACATACATATATCACTTTAATACCACCTTGGTAAATTGCTATCAATACTATTTTCCCATATAAAAGTCTCACAAATAAGATAGAATGGTTTCTATCCATTTTTTTCAGTCATTTTCACGTATTCACGTTTTGCATGATATTATGCCAACAACGAAACTTTCACCAAATAGGCTAAGACTCAATAACGAGTTACATTGGGTATCAGATTTGTGTGTATGTGTTATCACATGTTCTACATTGGGGTTTCACTTCTCTATGCATGGGTCATCTATCTCATGCACATGAGCTTAACTTCTTCTTGCGGGTAGATTTACATATCTTACTTCGTATGGAATTAATCTTTTTTGTTGTGTGGAGGATGATCTAGCCTATGAGTTGGGATTTGATCTAGAATAACACATGAGAATACAACTTGAGTGAATTCTCTTACATATAACCTATGACTTCCTTATTATCTTCAATGTGCAATCAACTAGTGCTCCCAACATCAACTCCTGGTATCTCTACCAGGTGCAAAGAATGTGATCCTTCCATTTGATAGCTTTGACCTAAGTTATAGATAATGCTCTGCTCCTTATTGGTGAGGGTTTTCTATGCATCAATAATGAACACATAAAGACCTTTATTAGCGTCAACACCTTCTTCACTAGGTCTTAAAAGATGACTATATTATGTGTGGTTAAGATTCTTTCTAATAATATTTTCTCGCTTGATGCTTATAATGATCTCTTAACTTGATTCTAACATTGAAATACACGATCCTTATGTATTTGCAACATTGGACAACAACTTTCTCCATAAAGGTTTACTTTTCAAAATTGATACCTTACCAATAATGATTAAATGGCGTTGAGCTCTTATAAGAACTACATTTAGATGTTTAGGTGAAAACATAAAACATAAAAAACATAAAACCTAAGCCATTGGTTTGATAGCAGGACAATATAATAATATTTTTTCCATTTTTCATTCATTAACTTTCATATCTGTACTTCCACACCTAAACATCCATGTTTCTTCAAACTAGCATCTTCACATTTTGTTGAAACATATGTTTTTGGTTCCTAGCATAGTAAGTCTTTGGTAGGTTTGACTTTTAATGTAACTCTTTTGTTTTGTTTAAAACTAAAAAAACTGCAACCTTAAAGAAAGAAGTTCCTGGGCAATATTTTTTTCCTATGATCTGTAGAGAACAATTACACCAATTTGGTATACAGGAACCATAATCTAACATCATTTTGAAAAATTCACAAGCCATTTTTGCTTCATATAGATTGCAGAAACTATTGAAAGAATCGTTCACCTCATTGCCCTGTGCACACGTATCCAAAGAAAAACAGAGGTGGCATTCCTCACAAAAGAGGAGGTCGGTCAATCTCCCTATAGCCACCAATAATCCTTCCTCCATAGAATAACTCGTTTGGTACGGTTATTAACCTCGAATGGCATCTATATTGTGTCTGTGTCATTATTGGATTATATTCCACTTTCACCAATCGAACAAATAGTGCCCTTGTAAGATCATGACAGGAAGGGGATGCTTTAGTTTCATTTTCACCTTCTTCAAATGAGCAATTCTTGATGTATTTTATACGATCGCTTGCTATTTTAGCATCTATCCCTTCACAAATATCTAATCTCTTGAGTAAAGCTAGTGGTAACTGAGAAGGATCTCCAACAGTAATAAGCTTCATGTAGTGAAACTGAGAAACAGGAAGCAAGATTACTGTGGTTCTGGTACTTGTAAGCACTCATCAAGAATACAAATGTGAAACGTGTTTCCCTTCAAGATTGGAATGATCATCAAATAACAAGTAACACAAACCACTTGTATATCTTTGAGTTTCTCCTTCTGTTTGGCTATCTTCCCTTCTCTTAAAGATTTTAGCTCCTCTTGAATTTCCTATCTCTCATCGAAAGATGCTTCCCTCATTTGCTCATGCATTTTTTCAGGGTA
This sequence comes from Larix kaempferi, assembly GCA_027924585.1. Taxonomy (NCBI): domain Eukaryota; kingdom Viridiplantae; phylum Streptophyta; class Pinopsida; order Pinales; family Pinaceae; genus Larix; species Larix kaempferi. Next base: position 2,478,417 of record BSBM01000723.1, on the reverse strand, counting down.
GCATAATCAACACCATTTACATCTAATACAGCGCAGAAAGAGTAAGGAAAAATATTTCTCGCAATTCTCTTGATGCTACCCACTTTAAAGTCATTAAAACCAAGCTCCAACAAACCTGACAGAACCCTGTCCATTGCAACATTGGTTACAACGGATATCAAAGTTCTCATTGCTTGCCCATCCTTGAAAGTACTCATGAGAAGGATGATGAGACATATTTCTGGCTTCGATGGCAGCAATTCCAGATTTTAACTGTTAAAATTGGTGAACCATTTTCCAATGAGGTGGACAAGTTTTTCTTGATCTTCATTTAGATTATACTTTATGATAAATTGATCTTCCATCCTCCACACCAATTTTGTTCATGCCTCTTTGACTCAATATGCATCTTGGATGACCTTCTTCCCATGTTACTATGATTCACTTGTTCCTTAGAAGAATCCTAAAGGTCATGTGCAAAGCAGGTATCCCCTTTACTATACATATATTTGTGTGTTCAAGACGATGTAACCTGTGCATGGTTTGAATGATCTCACCTGGGCTCATTCAAGAAGATAAAACCTTCACATGGTTAAACCTTTATTTTTTGCATTGTTGACATCTTCCTCTAAGCAATTTTATCATCCCACTCGACGCATTGGATATTCTCATACCCTTTGATATCACTTGCACGCATGGAAAAGGTAAGACCTCTGTGTATTGGAAGTAATGACCTACACATAAGTTTATTATTCTGTTTGCGTGTTGAATGCCTTTTTGTATTGGAGATAATGACCTCTGCACATTGTTAATCCCGTTTCCCTCTCGTAATACACCGATCGTCTCTGTTTTTCTTTCTTGAGAACAACTTTGTTTTATATCTTGAAACTGGAAGGGAAGTAAGCAATTCTGAACAAAGGTCTCTGCTATGAATGCCAACCATGCCTCCTAATTCGACGAGTTCTTCATATGTCATATTATCCGTATCAAGAATGTCTTGCCATGTTCCCTCAGAACTGCTGCTCCCAACGCGATGTCCTCTGTTGCACTCTTCAAAACTAGCAACTGTCATCATTAAAGACCTGTGAGTTGTTGGCCTAGCCTCTGTTGCCATCCATCATATTAATTAAATGTTCATTCCCTTCATTGAGTATGACCATTACGGGAGTTACTGCTAGCAGAGGCTAGGGAAACCAAGGTGGGCAATGGGATTGATCCAAGGAAGTTGAGAAAGCAAAGGAGACCCATTGCCTTGAAAAACAAAGTCCAATCCTTTCCTTGGGCCAGAGACTTCAAAGTTGCTACTCCAGTGTTCCAGGCAAATCTTATAGATAGGAAGACATTCTGTATAGTTTCTTTCGAGATTTCAAAAGCTGAGTAATAAATGTTTTCAATAGCATATCGTAGCATTTAAGAGGGCAGAATATTATGGACCACTAACACCACAGAGATCAGAAGCAGTAGTTGGGCTGCAGCACATAGAAAAGTATATCCAGATAAACAAAAATAGTAGAAAACAACTACGAGAGCCAGGATTATGGTAAATGTGTGCTTCTCATGTCTCTATAGGAGTACATCTACAACTCTTTCACTACTGAGCAATTTGTAAACCTTGTATTGTCCATCGAAGTCTCCACTCATTACACCAAGCAATCCAGACCTTAAATGTTGGAAAGACTCGAGTGTCAACCTAATACCTTCCTTGAGAGATACTATAAGTGAATAACTGATAACCTTTCTAGTAGCTATGGCTATTATCACTAATATTGGTTAAGTAGGAAGGCAACTTCTCAGGATTAACAATTTGCAGTAACTGGATCCCAAATCATGGCTCCATAATGAAATGCAGAGTGCCTCATCTATCACAATGAGATTCCACAAGACTAGTGAATGCACTTTCTTCAATTTTGTCACAAACCCATTAACCCGTTAGTTGCAATCAATTCTGGTGTAACATAGAGTAATTGCAAAATAGGCTTCCTAGAGTCCATGCCATCGTAAACTTCTCTTTGGCAGTTTCTACAGGAATTCTTTGACAGTTTCTACAGGAATGCCTTGAGAATAGAAACTTGGTTTTCCATTAATGTTATCAGTGGTGACATAGCAAGAAAAATTCCAGCCTTCGCAAGTGCAGGAATTTGGTCGCACAAGGACTTTCCACCTCCTTGGCATAAGATAAAAACAATTATTTTCTTGTGAAACAATTTTGAAATGAAGGAAATCCTCAGATTTACTGAATTAGACAATCTGATGTCAAATAGAACTCATTTCACCTAATAAGCATTTGTTGACATATAAAGGTCTAATATTGGAATTTTATTGAGTGCTAGGTTGTTATCCTTGGTAATCCGAGGCTTTGAAGAAACTTTCACCAAAGCAAGATGTATTCCTAGTGAGGCTTTTCATTCCTCTAACCTTTGTTAAACTTTAACTTTCTCATATAATTTCCAATTTTCTATTGGTGAATGGGATTTTGTAGTGGATAGAGGAGAGAGTATGCAATCTAATTTTGCTTCTGGAAAATTTTAAGGATTTATATTTATTTAAAATTGTATAAACCTTGATGAATCTTACTAATTTTTAAAATCTCAACTATAAAATATTTGGCAATATTTTTCTAAAATTATTTCAATTTCTAAGGATTTTCTATAGTTTATATATTAATTTGGTGATTTTTAGAGTAAAAAATTCTAACCCATCAAAATGTACACTTGTCCTGTACCCAAAATTATGCTCAAAATGGTTTTTTTAACAAAATTCTTGGTAAATATAATCAAAATTATGCTCAAAATGATTTTTTTAGCAAAATGGGTGGAAGAAATTGGCTATAACCTTGGTAACTATCTTGTAGATGATATTATAGAGGGAGTTGGGGTGAAATTTGTCTATTGAGTTTGTTTCAACTTACTCTAGGATGAGGTCTAGGAAGGTGGCATTGAAATCCTTGAGAATCCCCCTTGTTCATCTATAGTCTTCGACCACCCATTAGACTTACTTTCCAATGCCCTCCTAGCAAGCTTGAAACAAGCCTATTGTGAACATATCTAGTCATGGGGCATTTCTTCTGCCCATGTCTTTTACAACTTTAGTGACCTCCTCATAAGTTATTTGCTATACAAGGAGGGTGTTTTAATCATTCATGAACAATTTCGAGATGTTCCTAAGGAGGATGTTCCTAAAGGCTGCCAAAGTAGTTCGTGAGCTCTTATTCTACCTCATCATGGATTTCCATTTTGGTTCCTTTTGCATTCTATAAGAAGTGTATTTTATTATGATTTCTCATTTACATAGCAGTTTGGTGGAACAAGATTAACATAGTTTTGTCACCCTTTTTGAGACAATGAACTATAGATTTTTTCTTCCATAGACATTGTTTTTACTAGTTGCAACATTCTAATTACTATTTGAAGGTTTTGATGCCTTCCCTCAAGCTATTCTCTTGTGAGGTCTTCATTCATTACCATATTTATTTTTTCTTGTTGTATTGTATCATTTTTTTCTCTAGTTTCCATATGTCTTTGAAGATGCTTATGAAATCCTCTTTGTTCCATCATTTGAGTTTTTTTTTCAGATTTTGTACATTTTTGTTCCTTAGATGTTGTTTTCCTATTTCCACCATTCCCCAATTTTTTTCTTGAAGTTCAGTTGGGTGAGCTAGAATTTCTAAAACTTGAATGGAGTGGCTCTGCAGTTCTATTTTATCTCATTACATGGATATGGACCAATGTTTCGACCCTATGCTAGGTAGAACCCCTGTACTACTACATTGTAACCTTTTTCCAAAACTACTATAAGAGAATGAATATATCCACCCTTACTTCTAGTCTTTGGGTCCCTATCACTTGTTGTCCTAAATGTAGAACCCGTTTAGTCTGGGAATGTTTATAAGCCTTAGAGTGTTGATGACTTGTTTGACAAATTGGTTTTCTTCTCCCAATTTCTTGATCCCTTTCATTTTTTTTCCTGGGGATGTTACGAGGTTTAAGTCTCCCCCAATAACCTATTATTTTACCTATATCATTTTTCCCAATGCTTTTAGGGAGTTGATGAAGGCTCCTTTAAGTTAGGGCAATGGAGGTCCATAGATGTTGATGATTTTTCTTTGATATTTGGATTCTATTTTCAAAAAGGTTCCCAATATGAAACTAGTTGTAATTGTCAAGTCTATCATGATGATTTGAGCTATATTCCATACCATGGCCATACCTCCCACCATGCTATTAGATATCTTTACAAGGATGTCAGTAATTGTTCGACACTTCTTTGTTATATTTAACATGGTTTTAGAGCCACATTTGGTTTCTTATAAGAGGATTATATATCACTTGTAGGGATTTTTTTTTCAAGAGGAGGTACTTTCATTTATTATTGAGGCCTCTTACATTCCAAGATATGATTTTCATGATGAATTAGATGGATGGTGGATCATGTACTTACCTAAGAGGGTCCTAGTCTATCCATAGTTGATCCATATGGAGCACATTTCTTGTAATTTTTATATATTAGTCCTATCTACAATTTATCCATTGCTTTTCTTTATTTTCTCTTTATTTAAGGGGGATTGATTTGATGCCTAATATGTGAATGTAGTTCACATTGGGGAGTTTTCCTCTTCCCTCAAGGCCCTTTTGCATTAACTCCTTGTATAGTTATATGATTGTCTCTAGGGGGAGGTTGTTTAGATATTCATGCTTAAATTTTCTTAGAGTAGGGGTCGGTCATATTGACCATCTCCATATCTTGCTATGGGTCATTAGAGTCTCATTTGGAATCACTTAATGAGATTTATTCCTCCTCTTATCTAGCTTGTATTTTCATGAGGGATACCTCATCTACAACTTTTCTTCTTCTTCTTTTGATGTCTAGGTACTCTGTTGGGTGGGTTGGGTTATATTTTGTTTGGTTTTGTATGAAATACCTCCTTCTCTTCTATGATGGCTACTAGTTTCTCGTCTTCTAGCTTTCCCTCATTTTGAATAGGGTTTGATTTTGATTGTAATGTGTCAAAGTTAATTTTTCTTTGTAGTTTCTTAGCATGTGGGATTGAACCCTACTTTTACCTAGTTTTGCATTTACTTTCTACTTTATAAAGCCCCTCCTCATCTTAACTCTTTGATGCCTTGTATTTATTAATGGCATCATTTTTGGGGTGGTCTTAGTACAAATGAACATGATCATGGCACCTTCTGCAATGAAATGGTACATGCACTGATAATATAGGGTTTTGATCCATTCCTTGTCTTCATAGTTGATGTGAATGGACTTAGTAAGGGAACTAGATGCAATCATGTAGACATGGATGCAAGTGTAGTGTTAGAATTTTAAGTGCAATAACAATAAGGATCACTAAAAGATAAACAAGCACAGCATGAACAAAAGTACACAACAAATTTATCATGGGAAAACCCTCTTGGGGAAGAAAAACCCAACAAACTTCTTCTATATAGATTCGTTAGAATATACAATAGTATCTTTCGTGCAAAGACCCAAAAACAAGAAGACTCCAAAAACAACTACTCCAAATCACTGTATCTCTCCTAGTGATGTGAACTCAATGTGTGAATGAGGTGACCAAATGAGGAGTCCGAACTCCTCATTTATACTAGACAAAACACTTGACCTTTTTACTAATTAGTTCAGCTTGACTCTCCTAAATGGGCCGACCTATATACTTCACAATAAAATATTCTTTTATAGATCTTTCCATGGTGACCTAACAGTTAGAGTTTATATTGACTCTTTCAATCACTTTTACATGATCAATTACATTAATAATAATTCACGTAAGGTGTACAATGCAAGTAATATAAATGACTCAAATAATACAAATAAGAATATCTTCTGAAGTTACATTCTTCAACACTCCCTCTTAACAAGGTATTCTTCAGTCTTCGTAACCATCGTCTTCCAACTGCTGCACTTCTTGTACATGAACAATTGATATCTGACATCTCCCGAATCTATATATCATAAGAAGTTTCACAGAGCCATCCCTTTTTCATGATGGATGCGACCTAGACCATGTCTAGAATTTTCACACACAAAGCCAACCCTCTTTCATGCTAAATGTGACCTAGACCAAGTCTAGGACTTTTCCACACAGAGCCATCCCTCTTTCATGTTGGATGTGACCTAGAATGAGTCTAGGACTTTTCCACACAAAGCCAACCCTCTTTCATGTTGGATGTGACCTAGACCGATTCTAGGACTTTTCCACCTATGAATGATCACCCCCAGCTAAGCAGACCAAGAGCACACATTAAATCATTACGGGACCTACGAATGATCACTCGTGGCTATAGTGAACAGACCAGGAGCACACATTACATCATTCTAGGATTTTGCCCACAAAGCCAGTCCTCTTTCATACTGGATGTGACCTATACTAAGTCTAGGATTTCCCACCTGCAAATGATCTCCTGTAGCTATGCAGACCAGGAACATCATTCCAGGATTTTTACCACAGAGCGAGTCCTCTTTCATATTGGATGTGACTTAGACCAAGTCTAGGATTTCCCACCTACAAATGATCTCTCGTAGCTACGCAGACCAGGAGCATCATTCCAGGATTTTCATCACAGAGTCAGTCCTCTTTCATATTGGATGTAACCTAGATCAAATCTAGGATTTTCCACAGAGATGGTCCTCTTTTATACTAGATGCAACTGTACTCATCCACAAACTGAGAAAGCCATTCGGTGGGTCCAACCTAGGAGCATCCATTACGTTGCACACCGCAACCACCTGCGTTACCTCACTTCTCTTCTAGATCCTCTCGTAGCCTAGGAAACTCAATTATGTCACATGAACCGTGACTACCTGCTACCTCATCCGAGCTCATCACTTCCTCTTGATCTGGACCACTCCAAGCTTGTCCTTGAAGTACTCAAACTTCACTCTCAACAGAGGCTTCGTCAACACATCGACTATTTTCTCCTCTGTTCCTATATATTGTAGCCTCACTGCTCCCTTCTACACCATATCACGGTTATAGTGATACCTGATATCGATGTGCTTTGAATTGTCATGGAACACTTGATTCTCCGAAAACTTCGCACAACTCTGGATTTCGCATAAGATACAAGTCCCCTCTAACTCGATATCAAATAGTCCTGATAGCAACTTCTGAAGCTACACTTCCTCGCAACTTGCCGAACAAGCTTCCATATACTCAGCTTCGGCTGTACTGGGTGCCACACTCATATGCTTCCTACTAAACCATGAGATCATACCCAATCCCAAAATGAAGAAGCACCCTGATGTTCTCTTTCTATTCGTGAAACTCCTAGCCCAATCCGCATCAACATAACCTTGTAGGTTAATCTTCTGATTCGATGCATACCTGAGGCCATAATAAATTGTACCTTTCAGGTACCTTAGCACATGATTTTTCGCAACCAAGTGAACATGTCTCAGCTCTACCATAAACTAACTTAGAGTGTTCACCACAAAGCATAAGTCTGGCCTTGTGTTCGTCAAATACATCAATGAACCAATGATCTTGCGATATATCGTGGCATCCACCAGTTTTGAATTAGTATCACTCAACAACTTCAAATTCGATGCCATAGGTGTGATGCGAACTCAATGTGTGAGTGAGGTGACCAAATGAGGAGTTCAACCTCCTCATTTATACTAGACAAAACACTTGACCTTTTTACTAATTAGGTTGGATTGACTCTCCTAACTAGGCCAACCTGTATACTTTACAATAAAATATTCTTTTCTAGATCTTTCTAGGCCGACCTAACAGTTAGGGTTACATTGACTCTTTCAATGACTTTTACATGATCAATTACATTAATAATAATCCCCGTAGGGTGTAAAATACAAGTAATACAAATTACTCAAATAATACAAATAAGAATATATTTGGAAGTTACATTCTTCAACATGTAGGAAGTGTATCTTCTTGCTTGGGTTAGCTTTGAGGATTTTACATAAGATTGAAGTGTATTTCCAATTCCTTTCATAGTTTCTTCATATTAGAAATATTGTGGCAGTGAGTACATGTAGATCCATATGGGTGCCCAATTTATATCATCTTGTTCTAGACTCAATCTCTTCACCCAATAACACATATGGCGGATGACCAAGTTATAGAAGTATGGACCATTCTCAAATTGTCAGTCATGGTGTTATGTGCTAGTGAATATGGAAATGAATAATCCTTTGGATCCTAGCTTGAGTATACAATGCCTTTGAGCTTCCATAGTGTGTTCATCCTCTAGGATATGGATTTTTCTTTTGGATAGATTCCTAGAAATTTCACAATCTCTAAACGATCATGGATGTATTGGATATAGTTATCAATGCATGCATAGGTGAATTCATAGCTTGGATTATTTGTTTTCTTTGCTCATAAGTTATCATTTCTATTCTCCTATGTTTTCTTTGGCTATAGCTGTAAGGGGGAGGTTACATAGGTTGTTTCCATATGACAATGGCCTTGAAGGAGGCCAGTCCCGCCTCTTCCATATCTTGGATGATTTGAAGGGTGGACATATTGTTGTGTTTAGGACCCTTACACCCACCTTACACCACCACTACTAGGGTTTCAATTGCTCACTATCTGATACACATAAAGTTAATATGTTGAAATATTGTTAGTATCTATTATAAAAATATAGATGTTATAATCCTACCACTACCAAAAGTTGTCAAGTATCACAATTTTGATGGATGTTGGAAACTTAACTAATCAAAATTATATTGATATTATGTTATGAAAAATTGTTTTTTTGCATTTCATTTTTTACATTTACTAGACAATCAAGCACCCAAAACTATAATGCACCATAAAGAGCTATCCATAAACAACATAAAAAATGTGTAAAATATCATGTAATCATTGACAACATGGTTATATAATATTTCTAAAATTATTAACTTGTTCTTTATTTTTTGCAGGTTACTACAAACCATCAACTCAACTTTCAACAGCAATATCCAAATCAAAATTAAATTACAAATTTCAAACTCTACAAACCGCTACTAAAAATTTCAATCCCATGAACAAAATTGGTCAAGGTGGATTTGGTTCAGTCTATAAGGTGATCTACACATTTGTTTTATATTAATGACTTGTGGATAAATTTATATCATCATTTAACAATTTAAATTGGAAATGTTGGCAGGGAGTTATACCAGATGGAAGGGAGATTGCCATAAAGAGACTATTTTCCAATAGAGAAGAGAGTGTGAGTGAGTTCTTCAATGAAGTGAATTTGATTAGTTGTGTTCAACATAAAAACCTTGTGAAACTTCTTGGGTGTAGTGTGGATGGCCCAGACAAACTATTGGTCTATGAATACCTTCCCAACAAGAGCCTTGATAAATTTTTATTTGGTAATTTTTCTTATCTCTATAAATTTATTTTTGTTATGTTCAATATTCAAATGTCAAGAATTATTGTTGTTTTCAGTTATGTTTAAGTTATATAAGATATAATTGTACTTTTCCACAGATGAAAACATGGGAAGCATGTTGGATTGGCAAAGGAGGTTTGATATTATATTAGGAACTGCTAGTGGGCTAGCTTATCTCCACCAAGAATCAGACATTCGCATAATCCATCGAGACATAAAAGCTAGCAATATTCTACTAGATCACCATTTCAAGCCTAAAATTGCAGATTTTGGGTTGGTTAGATACTTTGATGAAGATCAAACTCATCTCAGCACGGGAATTGTTGGAACTAGGTGAGAATAAATTTAAAAATAATAGAATAACACTCTTATTAGGAAATGTGGCTAATACTTGTTTTGTTTTGACAGGGGTTACATGGCTCCAGAATATCTTGTTCATGGCCATCTAACAGAAAAGGTTGATGTTTATGCTTTTGGGGTGTTAGTCCTGGAGATTATTAGTGGAAGAAGGAATAAAACCCCTACACATGCTAATGACATACCATCTCTCTTAACAATGGTAATGATCTCATCATATACACAATCATTTTTTCTTCTTCAAATAAATTGTAATAATATTCAAATCTTTATTACATGTATGGTGCAGGTTTGGAATTGTCATCTCTCGGGCACCATTTCAAACATAATTGATCCAAACATCCAAGAAAACTACCAAGACACACTTCAAGTTGTTCGCATAGCTCTTCTTTGCACACAAGCATCTGCAACACTACGTCCTTCAATGTCTGAAGTTATCATGTTCCTCACCAACAAAGACCCAAATCTTCCAAAAGCTAGCCAACCCCCCTTCATAGATGTCATCCATTTACAATCAAATATAAATTCCAGTGTTGCAATGAAGCATTCACATTCAAATAGTGGCACAAGCATTTCAACTACATTAGAAACACATAATCCAGTATCAAGCATGGCTTCTTCCTCTATCACTTCAGTGTCAGTAAACACTATTTAAACAAGCTCTTTTGGTCCAAGATGATAGCAAGAAAATGTTTCAAAGTGAAAGAATTAGCCAATAATACATTGTGGGGGATTATTGTTATATGTTAATGGTACCATGAACACATATTAATGTTCTTTAGAGAGAGGGTACCAATAGTTTATTTTACTTGTATTAGATTGGAACTAATCCAATAGAAACATATATAGAATTCTTGTATTAGAATGGATTGAAGAAAAAACCCATGTATTTAACATGGAATCTAGGGATCTAATATATTAAACTTTGAATTAGTACAATAATGTTAGAGTGCTCCATGGAATCTATGGATCTAATATATTGTTAGAATGTACATGCAGTCTATGAATTTAAAATATTATTAGAGTATTACACACAATCTATGGATTTAATAATATTAATTAAAATGCGTGCAACATTATTAGTGTGGAATTAATTTAAAATGAGAATATATCCTCTCATTTTATATGAGAACATGATTGGATTAAATAACATAATTTATAAGTGAACTTCGCATATCTAATATGTATTAATTAAAATAACAAAAGAAATTACAACAACATAAATAAATTCATAAATTAAATAACAAAATTTATATGAATTTACAATATAATACAATACCTATCTTGAAGTGCCCAAAATGATTATAGAAGGATTTACAATTGGGTCATGAAATCTTCCTTAAGCAATGATACTACGATTTTAACGACAAAATGTGAAAAGGGCATCTCTCAAAACCCACTCAACTATCTGTATAAGTCGAACCATAAGGGCTCTTAGGAAAATAAGGCACATGTAAAATTATAATATTGAAATCCTTGATAAACACAACTATATCACGGGGGGCCAAGTTAATTAGGCCCATACATAACAAATAAAAAATAATGATACAATTTACTAACTAGAAAAAATTTCTCACCACGTTATCAAGAACTCTCATTTATCCCTAACTAATTCACAAGTACAAATCCTCGGTTCCAGTTATAAGTACCATAAATATTGAGACCAACACTTATAATGTCAACAAATTATCTTAATTCTAGTCCTTGAAAATCATCCTTCATGACATACCTATCCTTTCATGATAAAGAAATATGTGCATGAACCTAGTCACATTCTTCTCTGGTCACCCACTTAGGTAGAAGCAGAAGGATAGATAAATCGTACATGCATCCTTGACATGGAGGTCGCAATGCTTCATAGTTTTAGCCATTACCCAAGTAATATCCAAAAGAATAATTACCAACATAATGCCTCCATTTTGCTAGATAAAAAATCCATAGAGACACATAGTAGAACTTATTGCTTTAGTGAATTCACTTTCCTCTATTCCTTGTCATTCAACCTCCAAGGAAAATTTTAAGGATCCATAAATTTCTTAAAGTGTAAAAACCTTGGCGAATCTTGCTAATTCTTAAATTTGCAACCATAAAATGTTTGACAATTATTTTGTAAAAATATTCAAAATTATAAGAATTTTATGTAGTTTTGGACATTTTTGGTGATTTTTAGAGAAAATAAAAATTATCCCATGGAATTTGGGCAAATTATTTTAGAAAAAAATAAAAATTGTCAAATATTTTCTTGAGAAAAAATCAAAAAATAATTCATTGGCTAAATTTCTCCCCTAAAACTTTCCCTATCAACCTCCATGATAATGTTCAAACCAAAATCCAAAAAAACCATGATTAAAGTATGCAAAACTTGTTTGCCAATAACAACAACAAAAAATTTAGAGATTCCCCAAAGGAGTAACTAATGAATTCAAAATTAACCATGCTTCCCATCTTCTCTACCTGAAATGCTTACCCTTCCCCTTGAAATAAGAAACAAACTCCATGTGGCCAACCTTATTGATTAAACAATTGAAAGTACTACGCATATATGAATTCCTTTGTTTTCTAGGTGGACTCATTAGGTTTTTATTTCTTCTATTGGATATTAACTCAAGATATGGATCAATTTTGGATATTATAAATGTGTATAGAATTTATATAGAAATATCCTAATTATAGTTGAATTAGTGTTCAATCAATAATATGACTAGGATCATGCACACATTTATTTAACCTGTAATAATAGGACCAATATAAAATTTATTAGGAAACTCTTATAACTACATATTCAACTCCAAAGGATCTGTTGTACTCATTCTATAAGTTTCTATGATATTTGAAGTTCATAAAATTGGAAATAATTTCTTAAGCATATATTCACCAAGGAAGAGAAGGAATGGAGAGAGATATGTTTAATGGTTCATTGAACCTTCCTTAGTTACCTTTAATCATTAATACATCCAGTGTACCCATTCTATAAGCGTCTCTGACATTGAAACATAAAATTAGAAATAATTTCTTAAACATATATTCACCTACACAAAAAAGAGAAAGAATAAAGGGAGATAGGTCTAATATTGGTTCCTTTTAACCTTCCTTAGTTACCTTTAATTATGAATGAATGCACAACTTTTCTCAAAACAATCTACCTTGTTTCAATGATGTAAGATCCAATCAAAGCATCATATAACCCAATAATAAAATATGTAATCAAGGCATCATATAACCTAATAATAAAATATGTAAATCTTCACATGTGGGAATCCCATTGTATAATTTTGCATAATTTTCAATATTTTTTAGTCATCTCTATAAACCAATATGCATCTAGTTTGTTAACTCAATACCCATTCTTGATAGCTACATGTGGTGCCGCAAAATAATGACTAGCTTATATATATCAATACATATACATGTTCAAAGCCAATATTACCTTCCATTTAAATAATTATCACTTGGTTCCTATACTACAATGTCTTAACCTCCATTTTGGTCAATGATACAAGAATCACAAAGTCTTGCAAATTCATGCCTTATTAACTTTTTTTTGAAAATTTAAAACATAAGGGAACCTAGCCCAAAAGATTTGAATCACATATATGTTGTCCTTCATTAATTGTATTCCTCCTTTAGTTACACCCTAAATAAAACCAAATATCCTCATCACCAAGTTGCATACGAGAAATAAGGTGCATATGGATATTGGATGATAATGATGTTTGACGTGACAAAGTGGATTTTGATGATTATAATCATCGGTTACATATTTTGGGGTATATCCTCATATGTTTTGTAGGTTAGTTCTTTGATTTTGATGTGCTAACTCACTACACAACAAATGATACATACTTTCTTCAATACATTTGTGGGATATGGTAATACGATGCGCTAGTGGTTTTATGATAGTGTGCATTAGCATAGGTTCTTGGTCATATCCACCTTGGTTGGTTATAGTATGGTTGACATAATGGAAAGTTAGTATATTTATTTATAGAGACGCCAAACCACATTATTAATAGTTGCAAGGAGTAGTATTAGGAAAACATGTAAGAGAAAGAATAACAAACTTTCCATTTTCACCTAAAAAGATTAAAATTATCAAATTGAATATGAATTAGATGCATACTTCACCATTTGAGAAGTAGAATTAGGGAAACAACAACTTATTGAAAGATATCGAATGAAAAAATAATTAAACTTGAAATTATTCACTTGGGAATATTAAACAATAGCTATTGGGATCCAATTCGTTCATGGGAGGGTTCTTTAGTCTCCCTAACTATTCAATTTCTCTCTCGACTCATGTTGGTAGACAAATGTACTTTGTGAATGGCTATAGTGAAGGGTATACTCTCAGTTATTAGCATATCCAGTAATAGAGCAGGAGAAGAAAGTAACAAATGACTTGTAATCTTTTTATGGAGGAATCCAACAAGATAAAACTACACTAGTGATAGAATTCTTAGTTATTAACATTTATTTGCTTATTTTTTATCACATTATTGTTTATATACTGTGTGCAAATTTGCTAGTTGATATTTTTTCTCCAACTAGATTTATTATTATATCTAATTGCTACTTGTTAGAAGTTGGTTGAACATTCCTCTCCAAGCTTGTTGGGTTAGTTTTCTTGATGTAAGAACTTTGATCCAACCAAACATTGGGTTTGGGTATTTGCTCCTTGTTTCTATGATTTTTTATTTCAATAATTTGGGTGATATCTCATTAGAATTAATTCAAAAAGGCATGTTGTTTTGAGCTATTTTTAACATTTACGATAATCAATATTGCTATTTGTGATCTACTCTTTTTGGATGTGTAATATAATAAAGTGAGTATACTTTCAACATGTACAGGTCAGTGATTTATGTCCTCCTATGGCTCAACTGTTTTGTGTTGTCCTCAATGTATCAATTGGTTGTTTTGATGCTTGTGACTAAGTGGTGGTTGTGTTTAGTAGTATGATCAATTGATTGAGCAATAGATTCTTGTAGCTCAATCTCTTATGTCACTCCTTCGTGGTGCTGATAATATTTATGTACACACATCTTTGAAAGCACCTCAATCATCTACATCCTTGGGATAGATATTGTTCTCACATGGATTTTGAGGATATATTTTCTTTCTAGTGTTATTGGCATAACATTAACACATCTAATCAACCATATTTTTACAACAAATTCGTGGCTACATCCTAGAGCTCCTAAGAATAATGTATGCCATGTAGGTGACCTAGACATGACCTAGAAAATATAGTAGCTAATTTTAATGAAGTTTTAAAAGAAATGCTTATTCCATTTAGTAATAATTTTATATCCCGCATAACCATAATTTTATATCTGATTTAAATGCATGTGGTATATCTCCACAACTTTTCAATGTGACCTTTGATACTAGATGAAATAACTTCTCAAGAATTTAAACAACTACATAATAAAAACAAGATAAGTATGCCCTACCATATCCAATAATGGCTCTCCTAGGAGTGCCTTAAACTTGTTTATCCATGCGAGGAAGTGGAGAGAATTAGGTAAGAGGTATATCACATTACGAGGAAGTGGGGAGAATCATTTAAGAGGTATGATACGAATATATGGAGGACATATGTGATTTTTCTAAAATAATTGATGCTGCAATTTGTACAATTGGGCCTCATATAAATATTCTTGGAGATGGCCCTTATGCCTTTTGATTTGAAAAGTTATGTCCATTTTAATTTTCAATTTTTAATTTATTTATTTATTACTTTTCTTATTTTTTATACTATAGTTTAGTATGCCTATGTTATTATTTTGTACATACATAACATGGCCTACCCATTTAGATTTGTACCCATTTAGATTTGTAGATCCCTTAAAGAAAAGGAAATGAGAGATTGTTGGCAAACTTGTTATGTTTTCGATGATGAATTTTCTTCCGGAAGGCTCTTCCAATTATTGGATATTCTTTAATGGTTTTGGAACAATGTTTTTCTTTTTCTGTGTGGAGTGAAGAAAATGTCCTTTGTTTATGAATAATGCTTCTTTCATTGACATCTAATATAGGGAGTTTTGATTGAGATGATTGATGTTTCCCCAATATCTTCTTGATACATGACACATGAAACACATTATTGATATGTATTTTTTCAAGAAATTCCAATTCATAAGTTACTTGGATGATCTTTTTATTAATTTGATACAACCTATAAAACTTAGGATCCAACTTGTTTTTCCCTTACTATTTAAGTGACAATTGTTTGTAGGGATAAAGTCTTATGAATCACCTTCTTCTAATTCCCTTTCTGAACTATGTTGATTTGCTTGCTATTTCATTTGACTTTGAGCAATTCCTAAGTTCTATTTTAGCAATTGAATGACATTTTGATCTTCATCTAGTTGGTTCTTTATTGTTGTCACCTTAGTGTTGCACATTGCAAGGTATTTCCAATAAGTTGGTTCGTAATCATAAAAGTCTTAGAAGGGAGTCATTTTGGCTAATGTATGATAAGTATAAATATACCACCATTAGAACTACTTATTCTACTTATTTTCCATGAAACAATTGAGGTAGGTTTCCAAGATTTTGTTTACAATTTCCGTTGGACCATCTATTTGAGGGTGATATTCCAAACTCATAATAAGGAATATTCTAGTTTATTTGCAAAAATATCTCCAAAAATTGCTCCTAAACTTTTCATCCCTATCACTGAAACTGACCATTGAAAAACCATGCAATTTATAAATATTTTTGCAAAACACTTCAACAATTTTTTTTGTTGAATTGTTTTCCTTACCCCCATGAAATGTACATACCTAGTTAGCCTATCAACCACTACATAAAATTTTGTCCTTTCCATTAGACATGAAAAAACCTTTAATTAAGTCCATCAAGATTTCTTTCGATTTTGGTTGGGAATTGTATAGGGTGGAGTAGCCCTAGCGAAAGAACAATTTCACTCTTATCTCTTTGACATTTTTCACATTCGGCGACATATTTATGTATTTCCATAATAATACCCTTCCAACAAAAATATTCTCATACATTATATTAAGATTTAAAGAATCCTACATGTCTCGCAACTAGAGAATCATGTGATTCCCTTAAGACTTTGATTTTAAACTTTGAACATGGAGTTAGGTAGATAATATCATTGTACCAAAGAATGCCATTTCTCCATTCAAATTTTGGTTTTGTACCAATTTATTGATTATGGAATAAGACTCAATGTCCTTGGCATATCAATCAAGGATCACAATTGATGTTTCATATTTGTTACGTCATCTTTTGATGATAGTGCAATGGCAACTATATTTTCCTTACCCTTTTTATGTAATATTTGCATATCGAAGGTGGGAATTCTCTCCATCCACTTTTGTTTCTAAGTGGACAATGTTTTTTTGTTGTATTAGGTACTAAATACTATTGTGATCAGTACATATCAAGAACTTACTTCCTAGGAGATATTGCTGCCACTTAGCTAATGTATGTATAATGGAAAGCATCTCTTTGAACATGTTATATAACTTGACAAGAACCTGACATTGTTCTCGTTCTTTTGGGGTCAATTTTAGTAGTTGTTTTTACCTCTGTTTCAAAAAGTGTATATACTGGTAGCACCATTTTTCATTTTGAGCCATTTTTTTGTGATTTTGAAACTTCTTGGTCATAAGAAAACTATAACTTTTATTTACAAGGATCTTTTTTCAAAATTTATAAAAAATATACATTTAGTACCTAGTTATAATGCAAAAATACACACTTTTTTTTATTATTTTTTTAAAGATTTATAAGCTAGTTAGAATGAAAATTATATGCATTTTCAAAGTATTTTCTTCAAACTTTTATCTTAAATGTGTAATTTTTATGGACAAATTTGTAAAAAATGAGAAAGAAAAGACATTTTAAACCATTTCTAAGGCATTTTCAATTATTTTATTAAAAAAATAATAATGGAAAAAAACCCAAAACGCAAAATCCAAAAAAAATAAAAAACAAAAAACAAAAACTCTTAAAAACAAAATAAAAAAACCAAATTAGAAAAAAATTAAAAAAAATAAATAACATTTTAAACAAAAATTAAAAAAAAAAACTTTTAAACAAAAATCAAAATAAAATTAAAAAATTTATAAAAAATCAAATTAAAAAAAAAAAAACAAAAAAACACAACCAAACCCCACCTCCACCTCCCGTTCACTCGTCCTTCCCCCTCCCCTTCCTTCCCCCATCCCCCTCTCCTCGCCCTTCTTCCACCCCTCACTTCCCTCCCCCTCCCCTCCCCCCTCTCCCCCCTTTCCTTCCCCCTTCGCCCCCCCCCCCGGCCCGCTGCCCATGCAACCCCCTTCTAGCGGCGCGATTCCTCGGGGGAGGGGAGGGGAGGGGAGGGGAGGGGAGGGCAGAGAGGGTGGGGTGGTAGAAGGGGGAGGGAGGGGAGGGGGCTGAGGGAGAAGGGGGGAGAAGGGGGAGGGAGGGGAGGGTAGAGAGGGGGGGCATGGATGGGTGGTGGAAGGGGGATCAAAGGGGAGGTGGGCGGGGGGGATCAAAGGGGAGGTGGGAAGGACGGGGAGGGGGTAGGATGAGCGGACATGAGGTGGAGGTGGGGCTTGGTTGTTTTTTTTTATAAATATATTTTTTTTAATTTTTATTTTGTTTTTTATTTATATTTAAAATTTAAAAATTAAAATTTGTTTTTTAAAATTTAAAATTTGATATGTTTTTAATTGTTTTTTTAAATTTAATTTTTTAGTTTTTTTTCAATGTTTTATTAATTTTTCTTTTCAATTTTGTTTTTAAATGAAAGTTTTATTTAAAAATTGTTCTTTTTAATTAGTTAAAAAATCAATTTGGTTTCTAAATTGTTTTTTTTTACTTTGTTGAAAATCTTTTTTTTTTTAATTTGTTGTTTTCTTGAAAATTTTAAATTGATTTTTTTTTTAATTTTTACTTTATAATTTTTTTTAAGTTATAAATACTTTTTGAAAATTATTTTAATTCCATTTTTGAATTGTTTTTAATAAATTTTGAATTTTTGAATTTTAATAATTTTAATCCTTTTTAATTTTTTTTTATTTAATTTGTTTTGTTTAAGTTGTTGGTTTTTAAATTTATTCTCAAATAAAAATGAAACAAAAATGACATTGATTTTATGTGCGGCCGAAGGTCGCGCAACGATCGTAGGCTGCGTTTCAATTTGGGCATCAATTTAGGGTTTTGATTGCAATGATACCACTCATGGTTTGTTGTGGGGTTGTTTTTTATTGGTTTGATGCAAAAATATGGATTTTTATGGCCTTAGAGTTCTCATTCTTTATATTTCATCATAACTTCTACATTTTATGGTTTAATATATGGTTTTATAATGAATAATATCATAAATTCTTTTATTTTATATGGAAAGAGAGGTGAAATAAATTCTTGAATAATTTGTGTTTAACTTAGTGCTAGTTTTAAATAGTGTTAATAAGAGATTTAATAAATACAATTTTAAATTATGATACAATGATATAATAATGCCATTTTCTAAAAAAAGTGTGCTACCGATAGCATCAATTTTCAATTCAGGGCATGATTTTAAGGTTTTTGTAAACAACAATAAGGATTGTTTTGGTCCATGTCTATATTTTTAGCCACAAAAAAAAGAAGTGCTACTAGTAGCACCACTTTTTGATTCGAGGTTGTTTTTTGGTGTTTTTTATGCAAAAAAATGTTTTTTTTATAGCTAGAGTTCTCGTTTTGAGTATAAAGTTCTCGTCAAGATGTATAACATGTTTTTGTCATGTGTAGATGTTAAACATTCCCTCTTTTTGATCTTTCAAATTTTAAAGGCTATTGAATGGTCTTCCTACATTAATATAATGTCTATTCCAAACCCTAAACAATCACATTCTCCCACAAAGGGTTTTAAAAAAATGGGAGTTGCTAACATTGGTGTGGATGATGTAACCTTCTACAAGGACTTGAAACATTCTTTTTCCTTTCTATTCTATTGAAAATAATTCTTCTTTAGAAGGTTTGAAAGTGGAGTTTCCAAATGCACAGAGTTCATGATGAACCTTTGTTAATAACCTGTTAATCCTGGAAATCCCCTTAGTTTTGATATGTTATTCATTGTTGGCCACACCATGATTGCCTTGATTTTTCTTGGATCTACCTGACCCCTTCCTTGGATATGACATGGATGAGGTATTCTATTTGATCCTTACCAAAGGTTCATTTTGAAATTTTTTCATAAAACTAATTTTCTTCTATGAGAGAGAGTAACTACTTCAATTGCTTAAGATGCTCCTTCTATGTTTTACTATAGATACAAGTATAATAAACAAATACTAGCATGAATTTCATTAGGAAAGGTTGAAAACATTCATTCATAGTTGCTTGAAAAGTAGCTTCAACATTAGTTAAATTGAATGGAATCACCTTTATTTCATAATGAACTTCATGAGTTTGGAAGGTGGAGTTCACAACATGTTTTAGACTCGGGTAGATTTAATAGTTCCATGATCTTAAGTCTAGATTTTAAATCATTTGGCTCCATGGAGTTCATCAAACATTTCATCTATAAATGGAATGATAAATTTGTTCTTTAATGGTATTTTGTTTATACCTTATTAATCTATACATAACTTAAAGGATCCATCTGTTTTTTACCAACATTATTGAGGCTTCATACAAACTCCTACTTCTTATGATAGCTCCACATATAAATAGTTATTGGATTATCCTTTCTATTTTTTTCTTATGATGATGAGGAAATCAATATGGATTGATGTTAATAGTTTTCAAGTTTGGATCTACCTCAATCATGCATTCTATCCTTCCTTTCATGGAAAATACACACTTTACAACTTAAGCACATCGCATTATGATCAGAACATCACAATGCATTATCTCATAATTTTCCGACGTGTCAATACAAACCAAAGGGTTGTTCTTTTATAAACTCTAGATCTTGAAAAATACCTTAAGGTGAGGAAGATTAGTTTAACAATAAGGGTCATTGGTTCTTATTGTTTCCAAAAAATATGCAATGTCTCATTAGTTAGTTAGATTCTCTAGTTGAACCAATTGTTGCTTCATCAACTATTCAATCGGCCATTTAGTCAATCTTCTAATCAACTTCTCTGCTACTCGATTGTTGTCTTTCAACTGGATATCTCCAAAATATCTAGAGTTGTGATGAACCTACATAGCCTTTGGTTCCAACACCAAACTAGTGACAAGTGATCCCTGTAGAGGCATCGGAGAAGATAAGAAATAGGTATATTGATATGATGGAAGAATAATTTCAAAGCTAGATAAATATTTGACACTGATTCAATTTTGTACTTACAATATAGGGTTTCAAAGATAAGAAATTATAAAATTTCAACAGATTTCTTACAAAGAGGAACATAAAAGCATAAATAGGCAACTGAATGACTTAAATCCATCAATGAATGTTAAACTCACTCCTATAGAGAATGACATGCACCAAAATACATGATTTTCCTACATACTATGAGTCTAATAGGCCATCCCACATGAAATTTCCCAAATACATGCTCTCTATTCTACATGGTACAATACATAGTTATGATATTGTCTAGCAAGTCATGGTTAACTTAGTGCCTTGAGAATAAGAAAGTTTAAGGTGGGATTAAATCATTTGACCCACTAGATAGAAAACCAAATTGGATGTTGGCTATTATAGACTAGTGATGAGTCATCCCAAGTAAATATGGACATAATAATGAGTTTACTCTCCAAATTAGAGCCATAGATTAAGGAGATACAAAAAAGACTTGCTTTGAAGGGTTAAAGTGAACCAAAGTAATGGCCAAAGGAAAAACTAGGAGAGAAAAAGGCAATGAGGGACCCTACCTAATCAATATAAATCACTAAGAAGTTAAACATATAATATAGGATAAGGGGGATCTAAGGAAGGTGAACCATTAGATACATATGGTAGTGAGAACTATCATGTCATTGTTGGTGGGTCACATACAACAATCCCACTAAAGTATGCCACATTCCTATACTCTAGTTTTCTAAGTGTATGTGAGCACTAAAGTGGGAAATCCATATATTACATATTCCCCCCTTGATAAATTTATTATCTATAATATGGAAATAATAATTAGTTGAAATAAAAGGGAGGAAATCAACAAAGGGGTAGAATACAAAGATAAAATGAAGGAACCAACAATGGTGAAACAATGATGCATGGAGGGATCCTACTAGTGTTTGTAGCATAAGTTAATTTAGTAACTTTGAAAGGTAGTAATCCACTAGCGAAGTAACCAACCCAACATGTGCATGTGATAATTCCTTGAGAATTAGTTTGAGAGAGAAAATATGTGGCACATATACACAATAATTAGTATGAAATTGAGCATATGCGAGGGAAGGGAAAAAATTATCTAGAATAATTGAAATAAATTAAAAGAAATAATGTCAGGAGGGGACACTTCAAATAATTCAAACTACTATGAAATAAAAGTGTAATATAAACTATACAATTAGAGGCCTATAAATATAACTACCATGTAAGAGAAACAATGGTTAAAATATGGAACAATACATGAATAATCCTAATTACTACAAACACAAGATAAAAACTAGACTATAAACTAAATTTGTGAAAGTATAATTAACATGAAAGGAACACAATAGTTATTTTATGAAGGTGATGTAAATTAGGAAACATGAGAGTGAAAGTAAGAGTAAAACACATGTACTCACATAATCATGGGATCTAGTGACAAAAGTGAGCCAAGGAATAAGAGATGTAAACATGGTGATCTCTGTGCCCAAACAAGCTATGCTCCTACAAAAGAAATGTTATCAAATTTCCCTGGGTGAGGAATGGATATAAACAATGAATTCTAGGAATGGATAAGAATTAATAAAAGGTGAAAGGGATAGGGAAGAAGTGGCGAGAGGGGACCACACTAAGTTTGAACTAGTAGAGGAGAGAGAGGTCAAAGGAAACAATGACTATGAGTTAGAAACAATGAGTGTGCAAGGTGAAAATGATATCCTATATCTACTAAGGGATTCAAAGGTGGAATGATGGTGAGATGAAATCAATGAAGGAATTAAGGCATGATTCCAAAATAAACCATCAATGGTGGAGAAGTGATATTATCAATATTTTGGAAAGAAACCATTGTAGGAACCAATGATTTTAAGGTGTTGTTAGTGAGGGTATGAGGAAATGGTGCTAGAAAGGAACCATTGAAGGCATGAAATGGAAATATCGTCACGAGGATAGTAGATATGCATAAGATGACAATTAAATGACAATGATAATGAAGCACCATTTAAGGTAGGAGGAAAGAGTTGATAGGAAATATGCCATGCAAATGAAAGTGGACCTATAGCTATCAACTACAAGATTCAACCACCAAGGATAACATCTCAGAGGATATACTAAGGGAAGAGGTGCATAGTACCAACTAAGGAGAAGTCATATTCAATTGAGCCATATTCAATACAATGACCTAGAGTGATACAATCAAATACAAATGGATTTATGGAAAGAGGTGTACAAGATGAGAAAACACAATACAAGAAAGAGAGGCACACCTTACTTAAGGCTTATGAAGGATAAGGTGAAGGAGATAGAGGAAGAGTAAGGGTAAAAGAATATATTATTATAGGATCATCAAAAATAAAAGGCGGTGAGAAATTAAGGAGATCCCTGAGAATATCAAGGTGAATTTATGAGAAAGAGACAAGTGTGACAAGCTAAAGAGAGATATCAAATGGCTGAGTAGGTTAGAGTTTCCTTATGAAATAGGATAGGAGTTCCAACCTAAGGGGAGAATGAAAAGATAAATAAGTGGTATATTTATTAGGTGAATGTGAATGAGTGGAAATGAAGTATATATTGCAATGTAAGAAGTTTCCACACAACAAATATCCAAACAAGAATTTCACTTGGTCATTGTGGGACCATAAGGGGAGGCAAGGAGATTGAGGTAATATTGGTATATAAATGGATACCATCCATTGTAGTCAAAGTGTCCCAGAGAGGGATTAATATCTAAGTTTTAGGAGGTCATGTTAATACAACTTATGAAATAGGACTAAGTCTCGATGAGAATAGGAGGTATATCCCCACATTATTGAACTGGGGGAACTAATCCAAATGTATATTATCTACACTTGGGTTCATGTTGAGAAGGAAAAGTGTTAAGATGAGAAAATCCATTTTGTTTCATACAAGTGTCTTGTTTATATGAAATATCTTGGATTGGGGAAGTTCCATATTGAGAGGTGGAATCTTGGACCAAGATCATATATCACGAATCGCATTGGGAAGAGGAAGAGCTATTCTATTGAAGGTCATGATATTGAGTTGTAGTGTGAGTATTATTCTTATGATACTTACACCACTTTTCTGAACTAGGGTAAGGGTCAACATTTATGTCTTTATGAATAGTTGTATGAGTACTTGTCTAAGGATGGCGAGCCTCATGTTCCACACACCACATGGATGTAGGTTCATAGGGATGAATACTAGGAGAATCTAGAGGTTTGTCTTTGGAAACTTTTCAATAAGGGAGGGCCTTCTTAAGAAAGTCTTTGAATTCCATAAGTTCTATAAGGATTCTCTCTTCAAGTTGTTTCACATAAGGCACGAGTTGTAGCATTTCCTGCATGGAATAATGGCTTGTATGCTTACTTGGTTTGAAAATGGGTATATATCTTAGCATATAAGGAATAAATGTCGCACTGGGAGAAAGTAGTGAATAACCTTCATGGTTAACTTGGTTTATATAGTAATAAGGATGTGTATAAATTGTTGTATGAGTTCCTAGATAGCTACCAAGATACATCTTCATAAGACTCATTTGAATAATAAAATATAGGTTAGACATGTTGTGAGGGTAGATATATATTATTCCAATATGTGTGGAACTACGGAAAAAAACACTAGAGGAAGTGTAAGAGGAATCTGTAGTTTAAGGAACAAGGGAGGAAAATGGTGAGAGACAAGAGCCTTCACTAAATATAGGGAATGGTAGATGGGAACTACCCAATGGAGTTACCAAATTGAGAATGTGAATGGATTCATGCCACCACAAGGAGGAAGGAGAGAGTGTAGTAACCAATCAATTTTAAGAAAAATCGAGAAAACATAGGGTGATATGAGCGATAGATAAAATAATAGATAAAGGCCACTATGTTAATTAGGGTTTAGTCTTGAATAGGTTAATATATGGAAACAATGCAATTAGGGTACTTAGGTTATGTATAAATAATAATCAAGTGATGGAAACAAATTAACAAAGGAAAGTAAATAAGCTAGGGTAAAAAATCCACATTATCTTTGATGAGATAATCAACCTAAGTGCTAAATATGAAAGAAAAGAGAAAATAAAACACCTTGACGAACCCTAATGTAGGTGTTGAATCCTCTTGGGATAAATATGAGATTCATATCAACAATCTAAGAGAGTGTTCAACCTCCTAATCAAACCTCCAAACATATCTCAATATCCCTACAAAATATAATTGTGCCCAATATCCATCACAATGCAATATATAACAATAGATTTACCATACAAAATAATGTAAAAATTAAGTGTTGAGTGGTGATAAAAATTTACCTTGGAAAGTTTCTTCCATAAGTTTTTAATTAAATAGAGTGAATAATGGGGGAGACAGAAAATCCAAAAAACCTTAGTTCTACAATTGATAACTGATTACTTAAGGCTTCATCGCTTTATTTACATTTTGGGTCAAATTTCCATATTAAAGGCAATGTTTTGTTGATGCAAAATGCCAAAATCACCATCTTTTTCAAATTGTAATTTTGGAGAATCATGTCATATTAGAAACATTGATTTAGTGCAAAAATTTCCACATTGTCAATGTCAATATATTAACATTTAAGAATTCATATATCGAACATTTTCTAGTAGAATATAACACAAAAAACATTGACCACAATAAAGTGACAATTTAACATGGAAATTTTGATGTTACAAAAATTGATATATTTACATTTTGTCTATATTTTTTTTCTTGAAGTTATATCACTATAAATATATTGTTAAAAGAATTGCAACTATGTATCATATGCCTAAAACAAAGTTTGTACATGAAATTTAAAAGCTACATATTTGGATGACAATAAACATAACTATCTTAACAGTAATTCACATTAAGTTACCATTAAAGGGAAACTATGTACAATATATATCACATTATTATCATACTTTTAAAATAAAACCAAATTATCATTTAGATTTAAATGATATACATCAATGATTATTATATGTTAAGTAATAAATTGAAATTTATATTAAACTACAAATCCATTCATTTGTTTAGGAAATTTTAAAAATACTTTCCAGGTAAACCATATTTACTTAGCTAGGGAATTTTTACAAACACTTGACTGGAACATTCCTTCCTTTGGTATGTGGATTTTTACGAACATTTTCCATAAAAAATTCACAAGCAAAAAATTCAAGAGAATTTGTGAGTTTTCTAATGGTAAAATTGACTAAAATGGTATAAAATTAAAGACCTATTAAGTGCACCTTTGTGGTTTCCATAATATTTCTTAAAACACTTTTGAAAAGCTGTAATTTTTACTACACAATCTAACAAATATGTACAAGGATTCAGGTAAAAATAACAAGGATACAGATAAAAACATCAAATAAAAACTTAGAACCAAGGAATGAAGAGAAACTCAAATATAAAATAAAAATTCATTTAAAACTTAAAATTCCTTTCTATGAATGTATTTTTTTTTATAGGATGGGGTTTTAAACCTTCTTAATTTTTTGTAAAATCTATTACTTAAGGGTTTTCTAGCGATGAAATTTTTATGGTATTTTCTACATTTTTTAAAACTAATTTTTTGGGAGAGGGTAGCAATTCCATTCAAGAGAGAAAACATATAATAAGAAAACCATTGAAATAGATATGGATCAAAACCAATGACTCCAATAAGGGTCTCAAAGATTAAAAAACAATTGAATAGATGTTTTCTAGAAATTCTATCATAAGAAAGTAAATATACTCATCATCTCATGTTTCCAAACATGTTCCTATAACATATCTTGATACCTTGGAATAAATATACTCATCATCTCATGTTTCCAAACATGTTCTTATAACATATCTTGATACCTTGATCCATGTAGGATTCAACTTTAAAACTATAATGGGAGATTCCTTATCCTTCATCAAGGAAAATACAGGAGCCTTCATCAAGGAAAAGGGAGAATTATTTGGGATTGGATAAGAAATATAATATTAGAACTATTCAAAGATATTTATGCACTACTATAATATGGGGTTATAATGTTTGCGTCGAGAGGCGCTCTACAGTTCAGTATGATGGAGATCTTGTAACATATGTCGAGCGTTTGTCGAGTTTGTCAAGTGTTTGTCGAGTAAAAAAACAATAACAAAATAATAAAAATAAAATATTGTAACATCGGCCATTAATAAAAATAAAAAGATGTGTATTTTCGAAATGAAATCAATGACTATATTATAACTTACATAAAAACTAGAAATATAAGAATTAAAAAAGATAAAGAAGTAAAAAATATTATAGCTGACATAAAAAGTAAAAATATAAAAAATAAAATAAAGAAGTAAAAAATATATTATAGTAGGCATAAGAAGTAGAAACAAAAGAAATAAAAAAAAATTACTATAGCCAACATAAGAAATAGAAAAAGTAGACGGGATTTGGACCTTAAGAAAAAACATGGTTGAATTGATTTCAACAATGAGTAAAACAAATATTATAAATATAAAAAGTAAAAAAGATAAAGAATAACTGATATAAAAAGTAGAAACATGGTTGCATTGATTTCAACAATGCGTAAAACAAATATTAGAAATATAAGAAGTAAAAAAGATAAAGAATGACTAACATAAAAAGTAGAAACATGGTTGCATTGATTTCACCAATGCATAAAACAAATATTAGAAATATAAGAAATAAAAAAGATAAATAATAGCTCACATAAAAAGTAGAAACATAAGAAATAAAAAATATATTATAGTAGCCATAAGAAGTAGAAACAAAAGAAGTAAAATAAATACTATAGGCGACATAAGAAATAGAAA
This sequence comes from Larix kaempferi, assembly GCA_027924585.1. Lineage (NCBI taxonomy): Eukaryota > Viridiplantae > Streptophyta > Pinopsida > Pinales > Pinaceae > Larix > Larix kaempferi. The sequence continues at coordinate 2,450,653 of BSBM01000723.1, read as the reverse complement.
AAATAGAAGGGATTTGAATCTTAATAAAAAAACATGGTTGCATTGATTTCAACAATGTGTAAAACAAATATTAGAAATATAAGAAGTAAAAAATATATTATGGTAGACATAAGAAGTAGAAACAAAAAAAGTAAAATAAATATTGTAGCCGACATAAGAAATAGAAAAAATAGAAGGGATTTGAACCTTAATAAAAAAACACAGTTGCATTGATTTCAACAATGCGTAAAACAAATATTAGAAATATAAGAAGTCGAAACATGGTTGCATTGATTTAAAAAAAAATTACTATAGCCGACATAAGAAATAGAAAAAATAGAAGTGATTTGAACCTTAATAGAAAAACATGGTTGCATTGATTGCAACAACGCGTAAAACAAATATTAGAAATATAAGAAGTAAAAAAGATAAAGAATGACTAAAATAAAAAGTAGAAACATGGTTGTATTGATTTCCACTATGCGTAAACAAATATTAGAAATATAAAAATTACAAAAGATAAAGAACAGATGAAACATATAAAAGAAAGAAGTAAAAATATATTATAGTAGTCATAAGAAGTAGAAATAAAAGAAGTAAAATAAATACTATAGTCGACATAAGAAATAGAAAAAATAGAAGGGATTTGAACATTAATAAAAAAAACATGGTTGCATTGATTTCAACAATACGTAAAACAAATATTAGAAATATAAAAGTAAAAAAGATAAAGAATGCATGACATAAAAAGTAGAAACGTGGTTGCATTGATTTCAGTAATGCGTAAAACAATATTATGAATATAAAAGGTAAAAAAGATAAATAATAGCTGACATAAAAAGTAGAAACATAAGAAATAAAATAAAGAAGTAAAAAATATATTATAGTAGTCATAAAAATTAGAAACAAAAGAAGTAAAATAAATACTATAGTTGACATAAGAAATAGAAAAAATAGAAGAGATTTCATTTCATTAGTTAATTTTATTAGTTGCATTGATATCAACAATGCATTGTTTTCATTTTTACATGTATGCATTGAATTTATTAATTTAATAAAAAAACATTGTTGCATTGATTTCAACAATGCATTGTTTAATAAATCACAAACAAATGTTCTTCAAAAACACAAGATGCATATTGATTTGATTGGTTGCATTGATTTCAACAATGTAAGCCATAATAATAGTTAGATTTGATAACTAAATATAACTCCAAGCAAAAAGGGTTTTGAACCTTAGTCTCTAGGTTAACACAAGCCCAATAACCTTACTTCTTACTAATAGACCATACACAAATGTTGTTAAATAACACAAGATGCATATTTATTTGATTTGTTGCATTGATTTTAGCAATGCATATTTTGTTTTGTTTTTTACATGTATGTATTCAATTTATCAATTTAATAAAAAGTAAAAAAATTGCATTGATTTCAACAATGCATTTTTTATTATTATTTACATTTATATATTGAATTTATCTATTTAATAGAAAAACTGTTTGCAATGATTTCAACATATTAAAGCTTTTTTTTTTCTCTATTTTAGGGTATATTGTGGATCCTCGTGATAATATTGTAAATAATGAAGATATTAATGATAAAAAAAGAAAAGTACGACAAATGTATAGAAGAGAAAGAGAAAAATAATCATCAGAACATATAGAAGAACTTAGAAAACACGACCGTGAACAAAAGAGATCATGAAGAAGTGTTATTTGTGCAAAAGGATTCTCAAAAGCATGAATAAAAGATAATTTCAGGGTTATATAGGAATCAGTATATAACTACCAATGAATATGACATACTTAGATACATGGAATGTGATAACAAGGAAAATTGTAACTCTAATTTTGTTGATATGGAAACTTCCAATCGTGCACTATAATTCATATCTAAAAACGAACAATTGAATGCCATTGTTCATAGTAATCGTACTCAAAATTATTCAATTGAAATCTTAGTGGAGAAGCAAAGAAAATCATTTGAGATTATTCTTGAGCATTACAGAGGTAAGAACAATGACTCACTACGAATGATTATCCAAGGAACTGTAGGTACAAGAAGATCTTACTTGATTGGAGCTATTAGACAAACACTAGAAATTGATTATTTTTCAGATAAGTTACCATTACTTCTGTTGGCCCCAACCAGTGTTGCAATGTTTAATATATCTACATCAACAGTGCAAAAAAAATTGGGATTAACATTGGAGAAGGAAACTATAAATATTGGAAACAAAGAACAATGAGGACTCCCATTTACAACAATATCATGAATAAAAGGTCTGTATGGTCTTCCTCCTTTCACTTATGATTGATACAAGAAGATTCCAAAGGGAACAGGAGTGGAATCAAGAAAAAATGAAAAAAAATATCAAATTTGATCACATTGTAATATATTAGATCAAATCCCTTGAGGTGCAAACCTTTTCTTTCTTTCATTAAAAAAGGTGCAAACCTTTGCTTTAACAATTTACTCAATCCTTAATACTTATTACTTACATTATGATAATCCTCATAATTCTATCTGTGTTTTCAACTTAACATGTTCCTTACAATGCTGATCAAACTCCAGTTGTGTGTCACCGCCCACGACTGGAACCATCCTAGATCCAAATTCTAGGCTTTATCAAGCGCTGAGAGGAATCAAATCTCCTGAGGTGCAAACCTCTCCTAAAAACACTCATTTATTTCAATACCTGAGAAAAGATTTGCACCTCGAGATATTTGATCCCTCTCAATACTTGATAGATCCTAGAATTTGAGTCTAGGATGGTTTAATTAGCATTGTATCTCATGTCTTGATGATGCTATGGAGTGCATAGGTATTTTTGTCACATTTACGTCACCTCCACATATTGTTCAACAAGTATTTTACATGGAAAGATTTTAGTGATGAAAAATGACTTAGAAAGTTGTATATCGTCATTGTTCATGTGTCAAAATGCATCATGTATTATTGCATAAAACACACACAGAGTCCCTTTTGCGTTGAAAGTGTGTATATTACACCATAGTAGCATGATTGTGCATCGATATTTGTGTTGATTTTTCATATTAAGCATCGTTATTGAGTTGAATTAGTGCCATTATAACATACCAAAATAGATCTTTTGAATCATTTTGGGTCATATTAATGTCTTATCCACATTGTTCTACACCACTTTTGTTTCATGTTAGCATCCACTATGCATTATTATTGTTTGTCATCCACTATGCATTATTATTGTTTGTCATTGCATCATACTAATGTTGTGTTACATTGTTTATGTATCATGTCGGCATCTCATAATGTCATGATTACTATAGCATCTTTTTAACATTGTAATATATACATTTTTCTTTTGTTAACATCAAAATTGCATTGTTTTAATATTAAATTGCAACTTTATTATTATTAGTGATTTAATTATTTATATTAATTAAATTATTATTGGTTATGTTATAATTGATTACTATTCATTAATTTAATTATTAATTATAATAGCTATTAATTGTAATAATTGTTAATTATTAATTTTTTTTTAAATATTAATAGGATTCATGATTAGTATAAACGTATTTTACAAAGTACTAATTATGAGAGCAAAAACACATGTATATATAAATGTAATATCCAAATTAGAATTTACTCAAATTCATATCATGAGAGAAAAAAACCAAGTATCCATAGATATAATTTAAAACTTTTACTGCACTACCATTCAATCTATTTTAAACCATGGAAGCAAAAAAAGATGTATAATGAGGAAATTCTAAATTAATCATAAAATAACTAGGTAACTTTTTATGCATGTAAATAAGTGGTAAACTACCACCCTAGGTAAATGACGACTTTTTACAACATAGTATCAAAAAAAATTATGTATCAAAAGCTGATTGAATTCCCTATAAATAAGTTATTTATTGCCACTTGAATGAAATGTCAACTTTGCATACAACATAGCATGAAATGATTTCTACACATATAAGGAAATGAAATGGATTTGACATATTTGAATTTGATTGAATTATTGGCAGTTCCCTCCTCATCTTTTGAACCCTTCCCATCCTCACTTTGTAAAAACATAATGAAAGAACATGGGTTCAATAAAATAAAAAAATTGATCATTGTTAGAGATGTAATAAAAAAACATATAGGTTAATAAGTTGTCAATACTTTTTTATTTGTGTGAATCAAACTCATCATCATCAATGATTATTCAAATATTAATACCTTATTTGTTCATTTCCATCTCTTCGCCTTATAATCAAACATTAATATTCATGTCATAGGATAGATAAGTACCATGGAAAATGTAGTATATTGGATTCAATTACACCAAGTTTCTCTAAAAAACACAGGATAAATCCTACTATGGAGAACATGCTTATATTTACTATGTATAATACTCAATCTGAGAATTTATTTGTTTTTATTATATAGAAATGTTCCAATATTTTTAATCAAGATTTTCTACAACATAAAAATAAAATATGGTACCAAGTAACGATTATAATTATAAATTCAAGTTTTCATAAAATAAATATAGATTTTTTGATATAATAAAATAGTTGTAAATTACGTAATTACAAACTACTTTAATTTGTTTGTTGTTGTTTATTACTACACCTTTACCTTTTTCTTATTTTACCTTGATACTTGTCTCTTTTCCTAATCTAGCATCATCTTCTGATAGTGCTACTACATTGGAAGTAATATGAATTGTAGATTTATTGCAAGAACATGTCATTGGTAGAGGTACATAAAAACCATGGAATAAAATATGCAATATAGTTTGGTATTAATATAGAAAATAAGCATGCATAACATCAACATATGTAAATATGCTTTATTTAGTGAAAGGTAACATGAAAATGGTGTTTTAGCCCGCAGGGGTGTAGCTCAACCGGCGATTCGCTTGATATGAAGGAAATGTTGTAAATGGAGGTTACGAGTTCAAATCACCTCGGCTTACCCGTGCCCCATGCTTGCGGGCTATGTGGGTGCACCTATGGATATAGTGGTAACGGACAGGATTGGATCCCTGGACCCTATGTCACGCGAGTACCAGCCCCTTCCCAGTTGTCGATTCCCCTAGTTACAAAAAAAAAACATAAAAATGATGTACAATAAATCTAGCTGACTTCTCCTTAAATGCTCATCAATCTACAATAAATGAAATTCTATATCAAAAATAAAGTTGGATACTTTACTATGATAAAAATAAGAACAAAAATACACCATAAATGTGCAATTATATTGGACCAAAATCAATCCATAAATGTAGCATAATAGTATAGAATATAGTTTCATTCACAAATTCCTAAAATCTCACACAATGCATTGTAATTTATGTTGCATGTGTGAACAACAATAAATGATGATGTGAGTAAGGGGGGATATATGTTAACCTTTTCCATTAGACAAATTGCTAATTTGTAGTTACATTGGTATTTGAATTGGGGGATTTCCATGGTAGATTTGTTGTACCAATGCCAATCAATAACACTAGACTGATTGGGAATTCAATAATCCACGTGTCGGGTGCCTTCAAGACTAATATTGTCCCTTTTTCCATTTCAAAAACCTCTATTAATTATGTTAAACCCTTTACGTGATGGGCCATGCGTATTATTAATGATTCCTTTGTTATTTTATTCACTTTACGATTAGAACTTAATATCAAACCAGTTCCCTATTCCCTATCCATTAGGTTATGGTGTTATAACAAAAATAAAATAAATGTCTACACAATGAACTTAGGGAAATTCAAAACATTCCAAATGAATCATTCATAAAATATGCACAACACCACTCCTTTTATAGAATTTTAAGAGAGGGATATTAATAGAGGAAGAGAACATGAATAGGGGTAAGAGGGAGAAGGAGAAGAAGAGGAGGGGGGAAGAAAATGAGGAAAAGGGAGGAGAGGGATGATGGATAAGAGAAAGATTAAAAAGGAAGAAAGGGAGAGAGGGAGAAGAAGAATAAGAGGAGGGAGGAAGGAAGAGAGGAGGAGGGAGAGGATTGGGGAAGAAAAAGAAGGAACGAGGAGGAGATGGATGAAGTATAATCAAAAGAGGGAAAGGAAGAGAGGGGACTGGGGGACAAAAAGGAAGAGTAAGAGAAGGGGATAAAAACAAGAGAAGTGTGATTGAAACATGGGAAGAGGGGGACGAGCAATATGGATAATATGAAGAAAAGGAATAGGGAATAAAAATGATAGGGGGAAAGTAGAATAGGGAGAGAAGGTGAAAGAAAAATAGGAGTTTAAGAGGAAGAGGGAGAGGAGGGAGGGTGGAGAAAAATAAGAGATTGAGAGGAAGAGGAAGGAAAAGGTGAAAGATAAGATGGGGAGGAAAAATAAGAAGAAGGGTGGAGAAAAATAAGAGATTGAGAAGAAGAGGAAGGAAAAAGTGAAAGATAAGATGGGGAGGAAAAATAAGAGGAAGGGAATATCCTAAACCTAATTGTTTTATTATTATTATTATTATTATTAGTAAAACCCAAATCTAATCTCTAATTCAAAACCCAAATCTCATTTTGTTATAAATTTACAATTTTTTTAAATAAAGAAAATAGAGAAAAAGTAAAAAAATTACCTTTGATACAGTGATGTGCTCCACAAATATCTCCATCATAGTTTATTTGAGTGCTCCACAAATCCATTTCAGCTCGAAGAATATTTTCCCAAAACCATCACATGAAAATGATTTCAAAGGGAACATCTTTTTTCACTTTATATTGAAAATGCATAAAATAGACAATGCAAAATTTATTTAGATGTTTGTTTTTTTAATTTTTTGAAGTTTACATCATTTGTGAGTTGTATCTATGTTTATTATCACAACACAATAATAGAGTCTTTTAAATGTGTTAGCATCATAAGTGCATCTAATTGGCATTACTATTTTCAATGCTAATAAAAAATTGAATATCATATTGATGTTGATTTAGCATCTTATAACATCATGTTGGTGTAGTTATAACATCCAGATTACCTCACAACTCTAGTGACGCAAAATTAAAAAGTTCTATTATATTTATTAGAAGCCTCACATGAATTGATAGGGGAATCCTGCATCGTGATGACATCTTCCTAGAGCCATGCAAGTGTTGTATTTGTTAATGAAAATCCATATTGAGAATTGTTTCCTTGTCATAATAGCAGCAACGTTATCACTAAAAATAATTTTAAAATAGTAATTATAATCATTATTAAAAAAATTATATATAAAGGATGAAATTTTGTTTTAAAAGTCCATTAACAACACTTCAAGGGTGGTGATGGTTATTTGGTGCGGTGGAAATGGATCTACTTAAGTGGAAGGATGCACTACTACATATTAATGTATTTACTAGTATAAAATATGTAAGGCACCAGTCTTGGTGGAAGAGCATAGGCATGTCACTAGTTGTGGTGGTGGATGTTAATGCATAAATCTCATATACATTTGACATTTTTGTGGTTCACACAGTAAGGCATTATCAACATATAGCATACAAGTCACCAAAGACATCCCCATCAGATTGAAGAAGCAATATGAGTCCATAAATGCCAAAGAAATCCAAAAGACAGGACCACGCAGCCTAATCTATGTTTAGGTGACTGCGGATGTTACCAGTTATGTGGTTGTGTGACTCCTGCGTGGGTTTTCCTTCGATATCCACATGACTTCCAAAATGGTGGGACCAGAACTATCGACGGTGTATTGAAGGCTCATCAAAGCCCCATCAAATCCAAAAATTCAAATTTGGGCTCCTTATGTACTTGGGTTCATTGAATGGCCTGTTGGTTGTGGAGCCTGATTTTCCTAATTCAGAGATGATGTTGTTTCAACCGTGTTAGTACCCCAGTTTTATATGATATGCAGATGGACTATACACTCACCCCAGTGTGGGGGTGTGGGGGGGAATCGCCCCCCCATGGGGGTTCGGGGGGAACCCCCCCCTTGGTTGGGGGTTATGGGGGGTAGTGGTCCCCCGAAAGAAATTTCTGGGTTGTTTTGTTGGCCAATGGATTATGGGCCCATGGTTTTGGATAGACCGTGGTATTTTCCCATGGTAATTCCCCTTTAAAAGGAAGACATTGTAATATGGTTGTGTAATGTATTGTAGCATTGTAAATATCTCTAATTGTGTAAGATAGACTGTGAGAGGGTGAAGAAGAAGTTGTAGCGGATGTGTTGCAGGTTGTATCCCTTCCTTTGCTGGATGGTATAATAATAAAGACTGGCAATTTCTATGTGGACATAGCCCATCTTGGGTGAACCACGTTATATTGGTGTCTCTCTTGTAATGTGTTTTATGTGTTTTATATTTGCATCTTGTTTATTGTTATTTATCTACAATCCTGTTTTTCTAACAATTGGTATCATATCCAAAGGTCTATTTGGCACATAAACACACAGGAAATAAGGGTTCCTGGTTCAAGTGGGAGAAATGGTAGAAGAAGGAAAGTTTAAGGTCGAGAAATTTAACGGCTAAAACTACCAGTTATGGAAGATGCAAATGGAAGACTATCTGTATCAAAAGGATCTATTCCTACCATTGGGAGGAAAATAAAAACAACCAGCAACGATGAAGGACGAAGAATGGGAGGTTCTTGACAGAAAGGCACTAGGAACAATACGGTTGTGCCTGGATTTGTCAGTGGCTTTCAATATCTCAAAAGAAAAGCAACAGAGGGTCTGATGAATGCATTGGGTAAGATGTATGAAAAACCATCAGCCTCCAACAAGGTGTTTCTAATGAAGTGTTTGTTTAATATGAAGATGTCAGAAGGTGGATATGTTGCTAATCATTTAAATGAATTTAATATGATTATAAATCAGCTAAGTTATGTAAAAGTGACCTTTGATGATGATGTTAGGGCTCTTCTAATATTGTGTTCATTGCCAGAAAGATGGAATGGATTGGTCATGGTTGTAAGTAAATCTGTCTCTGGTTCAAACACTTTAAAATTGGATGATGTTGTTGGTGTTATTCTTATCGAGGAAATGCGAAGCAAAATCACAGGTGAGACATCGGGTAATGCATTGACCATGGAGAATAGGGGAAGACAAAGGGAGATAGGAAAGAGCCCAGGTAATCACAACAAGTCTAAAAATGGCAGATCCAAGCCCAGACTAGAAAATATAGAGTGCTATAACTGTGGAAAGAAAGGACATATGAAGAAAGACCGCAGATCTCTAAAGAAGAAAGAAGATAGACAACATGAGACTACTCAACAAGCAAATGTAACAGGTGATGTGTTACAAGATGCTTTGACTCTTGAATTAGATAATACTAGTGATTATTGGGTAGTAGATTCAGGGGTTTCATGTCATGCTACACCCTATAGGAAATTCTTTCATGATTATGTTCCAAGATATTTTGGACATGTTTTATTAGGTGATGATGCACCATGTAAAATTGTTGGAATGGGTAAGGTACGGATAAAATTAAAGAATGGTGAATGGTTGTTTAAAGATTTAAGGCATATTCATTTTATGAAAAGAAATCTGATCTCAACAGGGCATTTGGGAGATGGTGGTTTTTTATCTACATTTGGAGAAACGTGGTGGAAGATCACAAAAGCATCGATGGTGATAGCAAAATGATACAGGATAGGCACATTGCATTTATGTCCTCATAATACTGACTATTCTATCTTTTTAGCTTCCACATGAACATATACGGTATTGTGGCATAATAGGCTTGGCCACATGAGTGAGAAGGGGATGCAAATTATCCACTCAAGGAAGTTGCTGCCAGATCTGAAGTAGGTAAGTTTGGAATTTTGTGAGATCTTTGTTTATGGAAAACATAAGAGAGTCAGATTTCTCAGGGTTGGGAAACAAAATAGGAATGAGAAGTTAGAGCGTGTGCATACAAATGTATGGGGAACGACTTAGGTACAATCTCTTCATGGATCTCATTATTATGTTACATTTATTGATGATGCAACTAAAAAAACTTGGGTTTATTGCATTAAACATAAATCTGACGTGTTTGCTACTTTTAAGAAATGGAAAGCTTTGGTTGAGAATGAGACAGGAAAAAGATTGAAGTGTCTCGGATCTGATAATGGAGGTGAATACTGCAACAAGGTTTTTGATAGTTATTTTTCATACCATGGGATTCATAGAGAGAAGATAGTCCTAGGAACACCACAAGAAAATGATGTGTCAGAAAGGATGAATAGAACAATCATGGAGTGTGCAAGGTGTATGAGATTGCATGCAGGGTTTCTCTTACAGTTTTGGGAAGATGCTATAGATACTGTTGTTTACTTAATAAACATAGGGCCTTCAAGTGCTTTGGATGGTGGTATTCCAAAGGACGCATGGAGAGGTAAAAAGGTAAAATACTCTTTTCTAATAACATTTGGTTGTGAATCATTTGTCCATATTGATAAAGAAAACAGAACAAAGCTTGAGGCTAAATCCAAGAAATGTACCTTTATTGGATATGGGGTTGATGATTTTGGTTATCGCTTATGGGAGTATGAAACTAAAAAAATCATCAGGAGTAGATATGTGGTATTCAATGAAAAGGTCATGTATAAAGATCAGATGCAAGGAAAGAAACTGGAAAAGGAAAACATAGAGTACCGATAGTGCTTAATAAAATCAAAGAAAATAAAGTTCCAAAGGTGCCGAAAAATCAAGAACATCAGCAGGTACCTCAAACTCCTGCAAGTGTTATAAGATCTACCAGGTTAAGTAGACCCCCTGAACGATTCTTTCCTTCACTGTATTATTTATTAATGACTGATTCCGGTGAACTAGAATGTTATGAAGAAGCAATGTAGGTGGAAACTATAAAGAAGTGGGAGCAAGGCATGAATGAGGATATGGACTCATTGGTAAGAAATCGGACTTGGAATTTGGTTCAGTTTCCTGCAAGTAAAAGATAATTGCAAAATAAATGGATTTACAAGTTAAAGGAAGAAGATGGAGGAAAGAAGTGGTACAAGGCCAGACTTGTTGTAAAGGGGTTTGCACAGAAGAAAGGTATAGATTTTAATGAAATATTTTCTCCTGTTGTTAAAATGACTTCGATCAGAACTATTTTAAGTCTAGTGGCAGTAGAATATTTGCATATTAAACAGTTAGATGTAAAAACAACCTTTCTCCATGGAGATTTGGAGGAAGATATTTATATGCAGTAGCCATAGGGGTATGAAGTCAAAGGGAAGGATAATTTGGTATGCAGGTTATTCAGAAGCGCTTGTATGGCCTGAACCAAGCTCCAAGGAAGTGGTATTTGAAATTTGACAAGTTTATGACAGAACAATGTTATAGTAGATGTCATTTTGACCACTTTGTTTATTTCAAGAGGCTAGATAATCAAAGATATATTATCTTGTTATTGTATGTGGATGACATGCTTATTGCAGGGTCTAACATGCAGGATATAAATGTGTTCAAAAGTAAGTTAGCTAATTCATTTGCGACGAAGGATTTGGGTGCTGCAAAGCAAATCCTTAGTATGAGAATTACAAGAGACATGAAAAATCACAAATTGACATTGTCTCAAGGTGAGTACATACAAAAGGTGTCGGAGAGGTTCAGAATGCAGAATGCAAAACCATATAGTACACCTTTGGCCATCCATTTCAAACTAAGTAAGGATATGTATCCCAAGACATGGGAAGAGATAGATAACATGTCCAAGGTTCCCTATTCATCAGCAATTGGCAACTTGATGTATGCTATGGCATGCAGAAGACCAGATATTGCACATGCAGTGGGAGTTGTGAGCAGGTATATGAACAATCCAGGTAAAGAAAATTGGAAGGCAGTACAGTGGATTCTCAGGTATTTGAGAGGTACTTCCACTCATGAATTATGTTTTGGAGGTTCAAACACTAATCTACAGGGATATGTTGATGCATATATGGCAGGTGATAAAGACAACAGGAGGAGCACTATAGGGTATTTTTTATTGTAGGTGGAACAAAAGTAAGTTGGATTTCAAAGCTGCAAAAGGTTGTTTCACTTTCAACAACGGAAGCAGAGTATATTGTTGTTACAGAGGCTGGTAAATAGATGATTTGGTTGCAGAGGTTCATGGAGGAATTGGGTAATAAGCAAGAGGATAACAGGTTGTATAGTGATAGCCAGAGTGCCATTCATCTTACGAAGAACTCAACCTTCCATTCTAAGACTAAACATATACAACTCAAGTACCATTTCATACGCTCTATACTGGAAAATGAACTGTTGAAGCTGGAGAAGATACATACTAGCCAGAATCCTGTACACATGTTGAAAAAGGTAGTTTTCCTTCTAGTGTGAAGGTGAAGATGATAAATTTTCCAATACCAAGGTTCAGAGCATAGTCCAGCAAGTGCAGCAATGGTGGATTTGTTGTGATTAGTCTCCAATTGGGAGATGGTTGTGGAGCCTGATCTTCTTGATTCATAGATGATGTTGTTTCAGTCGTGTTTGTACCCCAGTTTTATATGATCTGTAGATGGACTGTACACTCACCCCAGCGGGGGGTGTGGGGGGGCATCATCCCCCCATGGGGGTTTGGGGGAGAAGCCTCTGAAAGAATTTTTTTCAGTTGTTTTGTTGGCCAACATATTATGGGCCCATGGTTTTGAATAGCCCATGGTATTTTCCCATGGTAAGTCCGCTTTAAAATGAAGACATTGTATCACGGTTGTGTAATGTATTGTAGCATTGTAAAGATCTATGATTGTGTAAGAGAAACTGTGAAAGAGTGAAGAGGAAGTTGCAACGGGTTTGCTGCATGTTGTATTCCTTCATTTGTTGGATGGTATAATAAGGACTGGAAATTCCTGTGTGGATGTAGCCCAACTTCGGTGAACCACGTTATATTGGTGTCTCCCTTGTAATGTGTTTTATGTGATTTATATTTTCATCTTGTTTATTGTTATTGCTCTATGATCTTGTTTTTTTAACATGGCCCCCCTTTGTGTACGTTGGAGCTAAATCATGGAGTTAATGGGTTCAAACTTGGATCTATTTGTTTCTTGTCCAACTCTTGGCCTATAAAAGGAAGCCATGAGATTGCATCTTTGAAGATAACCCAAAATCAAGGTTATGTTGCAGAAATTGTATTGGAGCTTCCTCATAGCCCATATCTTTCATAGTTTAGCATTCTCCTAGCTCCTTTTCCTTCTTCCTTCAAGGGGCAAGTGCTTCTCTCCATTGGTTCTTTTAGCTATCTAACATCTAGTGTGAAAAAAATAGGCCTCCCTAAGGTAGATTGTTGGCTTTTCTTTGAATCCTCAACCTCCTAGGTGACACTATATGTATTTTCTTGACCATTGGGAGATCTAAAGTGGTTCATGCATTGGTCCTTTTTTGTGTTTTGCACCTCCTTGTTCTCATTTTCCATTTCAAGTTAATTTTGCTCTTTTTTTTACTCTATTCCACTAATAACACCTTGCAGGATCTACTTCGGTTTATCACATTTGATTTCTATTTCTAAATATTGGGCCTAGTCAACAACCTCCAAGGATTTCACACAAAGTGGAAAATTTCCCACAACAGTGTTTATGGCGACTCCACTTCATTTTTGTTCATTTTATCTTAACTAGGTTGTTACTTATTAGGTAGCCAATTTTTGGTATATTGTCCTTTGCAGGTGAAGATGGCCATACCCTTCATTCTATACATTCGGCCTCCTCTTGTTTGTTATTGATATTTAAACATTCACGTGCATCCCAACGTCTCGGCTTCCTAGTTTGTGTGTATAATCCCTCGATAGTCACACAACCAGCATAGATTAACAAAAAAATTCCTGCGCAGTTTCATTTCTCATTGGTCATGCGACCCTTTTACTTTGTAACTGTGATACTGCACTCCGATGAGTGTTTTATCCATGCTATTATGCACCTGCCTTTTCTTTTTCCATGCAGTCGTTCATTTTATTTTATTTTTATCAGTTTTTCACAATATTGCATCCCCAATGGCTGCTCACTAATGAACTAGAACTAATTAACTTGCAATAGTTACATGTTTCTATATTAATTAGCTCGCTTAGACTAAGATTAGGTAGTAAAGAGTCATTCTCTTTTGAAATATACTTAGGTAACCAACCTTGGGTCTTTCACAGGGCCTCATTGTTGTCACTAGTATTCAAGACATCTTATGTTCTTTGTTTACTTGGCATGTTTTTAGGCTAAAGTAGTGTAGAATCCACTTTTTGAACACACGCAAGGATATAAAGACTCTTATCTCCCCAATTATGCTCTTCACCTCGCACTTCTTTTGAGCTTGGTGAATTAGAAAGGGGTGAGAAGTGTGAAATACCTCCATTGCACACTTTTACTTCCTTAGCACTTTGCTTTTACAAAGCACCATTAGCATCTTTTAGGGTTCAAAGTAAAATATCCATTGGCATTTAATTTACACTCTTTTAGTTAATTTTCAACAATCAATTTGCTTACCTCACATGTTTTTACATCACTAGCACACAGTAAGGGACCTAAAATCTCTTCCATTCTAGGTATGTTCTTCACCCTGCACTTCTTGTGAGCTTGGTGGATCAAAAAGGAGGGGAAGTGTGAAATACCTCCCTTACACTCATTAAGTGAATCAAGACCCTTAAAATCAACTTTGTAAATTTCCAACAAACTAAAATCCTCCTCCCTAGGTCACAAAAAAATAGTTTAATTAGGTAGGATTGATTCATTAGGTGTTTGAAACATAGCACTGTTTATTTATAGGTCACTATCAAAATCCTTCTATCATCAAATGTTACAATAAAACATGGATAAGAAGTGAATCATTCCCAAGGAGGTCAAAGATGAGGTATAGTTTCCCTGCCCTCTCCAAAGATCCACTCATCGTTTTGTAGAGGCGAAACTATACCGCCCAAAAATAACCACTTATCCACACTTTATGCAAGGTATCTTAGTGGCCAAAACTTAGGACATTTCCAAGGAGAAATTGTGAGTGCAATTGACTCCTGAAGTCAGCTATTTCCAATGGTAAGTGTTTCCAAGTCTTCTGTATTGGATCATTGAGCCCATCGCTGGTAGAACTGGCTCTTTGTTACCTTCACTAGTCAATTGGTGTGTGGATCCCGTTGTCACCATCAATTTTTATTTTAGAAGGCACAATTATATTTGAGAGGAAGGCCACTAGGTATTTTAGGAGGTTTACACTTATTTTCATTTTAAGTACAAGTTCATTAACGTGTAATTAAAAAGAACCTACATGTGGGGAATCTTGCACTAAACTGACTTTGTACACATCACTTACTTGTTGCACCATATTTGTATCTATTGTGGTTCAAATATTTTTTCATTTGTTCAATTGCATTTTATTCACCATCACTCTCATTTGGCACTAAAATTTCACCATTGAGGAACAAAAAATCCCCCTAAGGAAACCCCAAATAATGCAAGGCCTATCCCCTCTCCCGAGGGGTGCTTTTCCACTTTATCCCCGTGGTTCACGTGGGAGATACTCTAACTGGGGATGCACCTAGGACACATTGATAGTATCATCAAGGTGAGGCCACTCCTTACTTGAATCCTTTTCTCCTCTTGGAGAAGGTGTGGATCATTTTACCTCATCCACCGCTAGAAGAGGTTCCCCTTCATTTTCTCACCTCAGTGAGAATCTAGATCCCTTTTCCTCCCCTACTCTTGGAAGAGGCCCTCCTTTGGATTCTCTCCTCGAATATCCTTTGGAAAATTTTGAACCCTCATATCTCGTATTTCAACACCACCTCTATCTCCCCCTCATGGAAATCAAACACAACATAGAATCCTAGGACCAAATCCCACCTTACCTTTCATGGCTACCTTAATCTCCCAGATTTGGCCAAATTGATCAATGACCCTATCACACATTATCAAACATGTCCAGCTATGCCATATAGAATCCCCTTGGGTATTCCTAAATTCCAAGGAAAACAAGGAGACAACCCCACCAACCATGTCATGTCCTTTCACTTATGGTATTCCCCCAACATCATAGTCGAATAATTAGTGAGGCTTTGTTTCTTTCAGAGCACCCTCACCAGGACAACAACTAAATGGTATGAGAATCTACTAGGATTGACCGATGGAAACGTTGCGACATTGGCCACTGCCTTTATCACATACTTCCAACTTCTAATTTGCCATGACCTAGGCCTCAAAAGTCTCACAAAAATTCAACAAAATAAATCTACACACATCACAAACCATATTGATGAGTGTCATAGACACTAAATGTTGTGTAAGATCGCAAAAAAACCTCCATTCTTTCTGGACTGGTTCATTAAATCACTCCAAATAGCCATTGTGAAAGATGTCACCTCATCCATGCCACAAAATGAGGAAGAGGACATCCTCAATGCCTAACATTTTGATCTTATCTATGCCCAATCTGGGTATTTATACACCATCCTTCCTGATGCCCCTCAACATTAGTTGTTGGATCCTACACCTATAGGTTCGTCATACTCGGCAGATGGGATTATTGGGTCCATGTCCTACCAAAGAGAGGTTCCCCCACATAATCCCGTGCTATTCAATTTGTCCCCATAGTACACACATATACCTCCTGTGTCGACATCCCATACTCCTATACCAACCCCTCCACTTGATCAGTTATAGTATGGACCCTATAGTCCTACTTATGCGAATGTTATCCAAGGTGCATTTGTACCTCCCCTACAAATAACACAAGCTACTCCTACATCTAAATTGTATGGATATCAACCCTCCTTTATCCCACCACCAGGTTATAACCCCTACTACCTATTTCCATGTCCTATTGGTTCATCCCCCACACTTGATATGGGGGTAAATATAGTTTAATCGTCTTTTGCACAAAAGTCCCAATAATTTGAGTAGTTGAACACAACAAATCCCCATAACACTCAAAATTAGGGGAAAAGGAAGGGAAAGAACAAACAAAACTAGTAGAAGGGGCAAGGGGGAAACCCCCTCCCCAACAGAACCGGAACCAGGGAAACCCAAATGTAGGGGAAAATAACCCCCCCAAGCAAGGAAAGAACACAAACCCGAGAACCATTACTCTTGATCCATTTGCATATAATATGGCCATTACACTCTCCATTTCCCTCATATCCTTGATTTCCAACATTTGGTGGAGGCCAAGAAGAAGACAATGCTAAATCCCCCTTGTGTCTCTAACCCTACATAACCCCAAACCATTGTATTACAACAAACTTTTTCCAATCAATGGGTCATTTCAAAACAATAGGAACCCCGCCCCCATTGGTGGTCTTAATGACGACCGGCTTTGGTTTATCTCCAGATGTCATAGGTTTGATTAAAGGGACAGAAGGTGTCACCGGCCTAACAGGCGTAGTAGCCAAAAGAGGGACAAACTCATCGTGAGTGACTAGTTTGGAAGCAATTTCTGGGTAGGGCAGTGTAAGGTACCATACCAGAATACTCAAAGTGATCCTAGGTAGAGTTAACTGAGCCATAATCAACACCCCTTGTACTCCTATGGGGGAGTACAAGAATGGGATATGGAATATTGGAAGCACCAATTGTTATAGCATCTTCTATCATGGTTTACCCGAAGATGCTACCATGGATGATATTACTGTTATTCCTAGTTACAGACTTCCGTTTCCCTTTGCATTTCTGGACATTTTTCTATTTATGAGAAATCCATTCAAAAAAATTTATTTCTCAGTAGATACGTGGGTGGCTTGTGTCTCACCCACATATACGCGTGTGACCTGTGTCTCACTCACATATGTGTCTGCAAGAGGGTAAATATTTTAAAAAAAAGTTACTTTCACAGGTTATTTTTCAGTCTCGAACCATTCCTTGACTCCCAAATCTAGTGAATAAATTCCAATAACTCCATAGTTTCTCTCGTCAAAGGTATAAAATAGCATAGATGAAAATTTTTTGAGGTTTACAATCAAACATACATAGAGAGAATTATATAGCCACCTAGCCCAAGTTCTTGGTGAGTTTGTTCATGAGAAGAAATACTTACTCATATGTGCAAAACCCTTTTCCTCAAGTTTTCAACTCCCTTGTCCATTTATATGGAATCCTAATTCCCATTCTTTCCACCACAAACCCTATTATGATAGAGTTTTTACTTCAAATATCTTGAGCATATTGTGTGAGAAAACTTTGAGGTAAGTTTAGAGTGCTTGAATAGCTTGGGAGGATGAACCCGGGACTCGGTTTCATAAAGGAAACCACATTATCAGGTTTATCTATTTCATGTACTTATTTCCATGTTTATATATATGAATGGACTCTTTCACGTCCAATTAATAATGTTATTTTCATATTAATGGTTGTAAATGATTATTTATATTGATTTGGGAATGTATAATTTTGCAATTGTTCTCGTATGATTTACTAGTTATTATTATTTCTTTCACTTCTTGTTGTTTACATTTTATGGTTTGCAACAAAGAGACCAAGATAAGGAGCAAATCTCAATACCAGAGGAATCATCTTCAAACGTTGGAAACTGAGTATTTATCTTTAACTTTGTGTATGCCAATTTTTTGTTTAAAGAAACTTCTTGATTGTTTAAAGAATTCAATTCATTTATATCCGTGCTCTGCAATGGTTGAACCCAAACAATTATTGGGGAATTTTTCCCATTACACCGATAAAATCGAGGTTTTTGCAATGCCATGACTCAACGATAGTGCTAATGATGGTGTTGAGGTGGAGGAGGGCCCATTTTTTACGGTGAAAATTGTGCACATTAGGCCATCGGTGGATATGGGGATCTCAGGTGGTGTTCCAGAGTACACTCATAACAAATTGGAGTCCCTATACATGACAGGGGCAATGTCAACATAGGTTTTATCTTTGCGGTGACAATGGGTAGGATAATATCAGGCTTACTAGTGGCATTGGGATCATAGTATTTAATTTGGTCAAGAGTGACAATCTTCCCATTTAAGTGAAACATCATGATACAAAAGACCGAGGAGGCTATCGCCTTCATGGGATACATATAACTACTCCCCAAAAGGATGTTGTATATAAGTTGAGAATCGAATAACTCAATATTGATCATGACCATCTTGCCCCCCAACTCTATGAGGACATTTTTGTATAATCCTCTCGGTTGGGATGGTCTCCCATCATATGCGTGAAGGGTGATAGATGAGGGGACTATCTCTGGTTACCCTATTCATTTACAAACATTAGTGGACATGATGAAACTGGATGCACCTTCATCGATGAATCATAATGTTTTTTACTATGACAAGGAATTTAAGTGCAACTAATGAGGGTAGTCATGGTTCAATTTTTTCAATATCAAAGTTTATGATGCATGAGACGGGGGGCCAATAACATCGAGTGCATTGAGTAATTCATTTCACTGGGTTGGGCATGACTGTAGTACCTCTAACATGGAAATGGTTATAGTGGACTGAGCCAAGTCATCCAAAATACTCTAATTGTGGGATGATTTCATATGGGGGTTATTAGGGGTATGCCGAAGTGAAACTTTGGGAATCCTGGGGATTTTTTTAGCAATTGGGTGTGGTATTTGGAGAGGCCCCCAAAAAGGGATAGGGATGTCTTCCACTTGGGGAGCTTTAGGCCTATCATAACCTTTTGCTTGGGTATGAAGATTAACATCCAGTGTATAGATATTTTGGAAAGAGACATCATCGGAGGGGCGAGGACCTTGCTATTGTGTGATGACCCCCACAGTTTTTGGTTGGGGAGGATTATGGGCCCGAGGAGGGTTTGTCAGTGTCTTCTTCTTGGTTTATACTTGCCGGCACAAGGTTGAGGCGCACAATTTTTTGTACATCCAGCAGTGAAAGGGATAGCGACAAGGGTAAAGGACCAGTCACGGAGTGGATAAAGTGGAGGTTAAGTGGATAGTGCGGAATAATTGGTCAATTATTTAATTAGTTGAGGAGTCACTCTGCGAAGTGGACCAAGTGTAACGACCAAGTGAGCCTATAAATAGGAGTAGGATTGTAATCCTAAGGGAAACATATTTTTGGTAGCATATGTCGATATCATCATCTTGGTATTCTTTTGATCTGTTATGATCTGACCTTCGACGTCTTTTTCCTTTTTCTTGATGTTGATCTGTGGATCTGATTTTGTATTGGTTCGGTAGACGTATATCCCTGATGCTGTGATGTAAGATAGACTGATGATTAATGAGAAGGAATTTTTTGTCTATGTCTATGTCTATGTCTCTTTTACCTGTCGCAAAGTGAATGATTATGTGTTACCGTAGTATAATTGAATGTATGTCGCAACATGGTTAAATATGGTGTATGAATGAATTTGTTATGTCGCAGTTGTGTTATGTATCTCGGATCAGTTAGACATGTATTGATAATCTGTTATTGCGTAGATCTGACTAACATGGTATGATGTGAATGATGTTTATGTCGATCTCCGGATTACATTGCGATTAAGTGTGAATGATGCATGTTCTCTCATATCTGCGGAAACGTGGTTCCTGTAGCCCCCCTTAGATATCTCGGGTGAGACTTCACTCGCTCTGCGAGTGTTGCTGGAAAGGATAAATCCTTTTCGATCTAATGTATATGGGAGATTGCGTTGATTTTTGTTGACAATTGTGTGAAGTAAACCCCTGTCGATAGATCAGTGTCAACACTACTAATTGTTGGCAGTCGGGGATAAGAGGGAAGTGATGGGTGTAATGACCATATTCACCGCAAATTGAGCAATATTAATTGGTCCTCAAGTTGGTGTTCTTCCCTTGCTTTTGGGGTTATTAGTCCTTGTGTTTTGATTACCCAGGTTCTGGTTTTGCTGGGGAGGGAGGTTTTCCCCTTGCCCCTATTGTTGGTTCTTCTTGTTCTTCCCTTTTTTATTCCCTTGATTTTGAGGATTCTGGGGATTTGCGGTGTTCAACTGATCGAACTATTGAGCTTGTTTTTCAAAGGAAGGTTGAATCGGGTTGACCCCCATATGAGGTGTGGGTTTTTTACCATTTGGGCATGAAAATGGATAATAAAGGTTATATCTCAGGGGTGGGATGAATTCAGTTTGCACTACATAAGATGTGGATGTAGAAATGACTTGTGCCATTTTCAGTGTAGGAACCGTTGTCATCTGGATAACGTCTGGATAACTAGGATTATAGGTTCCATACTGTAACTGCCAACTAGTGGAGTTTGTACCGGAGGAGGGGGGTAACAATGCATGTGACATAGATGGGTAATGTAGAGCCAAATTAAATGGCACTAAAGTGGTAGAAGGAACCTTTCCTAATTGGGAAATGGACCCAATAATCCCATCCGCTTAATGTGACGAGCCCGTAGGTGTAGGATCCAATGATCGATGTCGAGGAGCATCAGGGAGGATAGTATAAAGGTAGTTGAATTGTGCATATATGAGATTGAAATGCTGGAATTTTATAATAGACTCTTCCTCAGCCTGTGGCATGGAGGTGGCAACATCTTTAGCTATGGCTAGTTGAAGTGCTTTGATGAACCAATCCAAGAAGAGGGTTGGTTGTATTTCGATTTTACATAATGTTTCTATGGCATGGAGGTGATGGCATCTTTAGATATGGATGGCTGAAGTGATTACATGAACCAATCCAACAAGAAGGGTGGTTGTATTTCGATTTTACACAGTGTTTTGCATCTATGCCAATCATGGATGTGTTCCGTGATTTGGGTGGATGTATTTTGACAAAACACTGTGAGAATTTTGAGGCCAAGGTCACAGTGAATCGAGAGATGGAAGTAAGTGATAAATGCGGTGAACAATGTCTCAAAGGTGGCATGGGTCAATCTTAGTAAATTTACGTACCATTTGGCTGTCGTTCTATTGAGGGTATGTTGAAAGAGGTGAAGCCTCACATAATATTCCACTAAGCTGTTAGAAGAACACCACATATGGAAGGACATGAAATTATTGGTGGGATCATCTCCTTGCTTCCCTTCAAATTTAGGAATATCAGAGGGAATTTTATCTGGCATAGATGGCCATGTTGGATCATGTGCAATGGGCTCATTGATCAATTTGGCCAAATCAGGCAGATTTAGACTAGCCATAAAAGGTAGGGTAGGAGGATTTGGTCCTACCATAGTATGTTGTGTGCAGTTTCCTTGAGGGGGAGACTGGGGGGGTGTTGAAAACAATGAGTTGAATCCTACAAGAGAGGAGGGATCAAAATGGTTCAAAGGATCTCCAAGAGGAGAAGCCAAAGGGGGACCTCTTCCGACAGTGGAGGAAGTGAAAGGATTATCACTTTCTCCAAGAGGGGAATATGAACCAAACAAGGTGTGTCCTTGTCCTGATGATCCTATCAATGTGGCCTAGGAGCATCCCTAGATAGAGTATATTTTGCAGGAACCATGGGGAGATGGTGTAAAAACACCCCTTAAGAGAGGGGAGAGGCCTTACAGTCTTTAATACTGCCTCAAGGGTTTGTTTTGTTCCTCAATGATGAAGGATTTGTGTCAAGAGAGACTGATGGTGGAATTTAAACATAATTGAAAAAATTAAAAAATAGGCCAACCACAATAGATGCAATATGGTGCAATGAGTGAGTGATATGTGCAAAAGTCAGTTTTAGTGCAAGAGTTCTCACATGTAGGTTATTTTTAATTACGAGTTAGTGAACTTGTATTTAAAAAGAAAATAAATGTAAATTCCCTAAAAAGAAATAACATCCTTCCTCTCAAATGTAATTGGGGCCTGGGCCTCCCAAAAGTACAATTGATGGTGATAATGGGATCCGCACACCAATTAACTAGTGAAGGTAACAAAGAGAAGGTTCTATCGACGATGGAGCCAATGTTACAACTTGACAACACCTCCAAATGGAAATAGCCGACTTCAGGATTCAATTGCACCCACAATTTCTCCTCGGAGAAGTCCTAATTTTGGCCGCTAAGAAACCTTGCATCAAGTTGTAATACCTCCATTTTGACCCTTGGAATTATTGGGTTAATATGTAAAAATTGTAAATATGCGATGTATGATTCCTAGCGTGGAGCTCAAGGCCAAGGAACTGCTAGTGAATGCTCAGCTTATAAAGGAAAGTATTTTATGTAATGTGGACATGTGCCAGTCGGCCATGGAAAAATGTAATAACATGTAAATATTTATAATACAAATAAAATGTCTAAGAGTTGGCTATGGATGCAACTAAATGAGGGGGTTGTGTTTATCAACTAGGGAGAGGTGAGGCATGTGTGGGATCCAATCCTTTGTTTTGGAGTGTCAACTTGAGAACCCATTGAGACATAAATGGTAAGAAAATACCTAAGTCTACTTCCATGCTGTTATTTATTTCTGTTGTAAGAAAATAGCTAATAAATCAACTCATGAATTTAATGGAGCATGGGCACAACCCAGAAATTCATATGGTTGAGTATGGGCTCAGTTTTGGGTACCCAAAATTCAATTTTCCTCATGGGAATTCATTTATTTCCATTCCATTCCATTTTTGGGAAACCAGAGATCAATTTTGAGCAAGCTACGCATTCCCAACAAGCAAAATTGCAAAAATCGCAAATTGATAAAATGCCCTATTTTAGACTGTAAAAAATGCCTAGAAACTCGTGTTAGTTGTGAAATCGAGTGGGGGATCCATAGAATTGACCCCTAGGGTGAAATTGAGAGTCCCATAAGCTTTAAAATCCATGGGAGAACCCATATTTTGAAGCCCGAAAGTTGAATTTCGTGACTACAAATTAGCATTGCCAAAAATAAAAAAAAATCCAAGAGATCGTTGAAGTCTGAGAGGGATAAAAGGTTGGAATGGATTGATAAACCCAGTATAGGAAAATACCTTTGAAGGTTTAGCAACTTGGACCTTTCTATGGACACCCTGAATAGAAATGGAGGGAAGGGGCGCTTGAGGGACTGTGTAGTAGAGAAGGGGACCTTCCTTGTGTTGGGTGTGGTAGGTAGTGTGGGTGTCAAGGCTGGATGAAACCAATTGATATTACTATATCTCTATGTTTGATATCACTATATTATCATTCACCTCCGTCGTCTGTCTACATGCTTGATAAAACCAGTTGCACGCTGGCTTAGCATGATATTGTGTTCCTATGACTATGAGTGAACCTGTGTAGTTCCTCCTTTAGTGGATAGCATAGCCTAGCTCGGGGGTGGACTCTCAATAGAAAGATAAATTACTGGACATAGTGCCTATTCCTGGGTGGAACGTTTCTCTTCCATAGGCAGTTGCTTGAACGACTTCATTTAAAAAGATAATTGTTTATTGTTAATTACTGGTATTTTCATGTTGTGTATGTGAAATCAATTTATTTTCCACTCTATATTTTATCATGCATCTGCACAAACATTTAAACGCCTTGGAATTTTGTAATATGGTTGTGGGGGTGAAAATTAGAATCCCCGTAATTCGCTCATGTCCCCAGCTCTGGTCGAATTGATGGGTGAGGACGTGACACAAGTATGGATCAATGGTTCAGCCTGCACAATATAGTGTCGTCTCCCTACAACGCGCTGAGTGCTCGTAGGGGAGAGCAGGGAAGCTATACCTCGTCTTTCACCTCCTTGGTCACGACGCACTTCTGATCTAAGTTTTATTTGGACACTTGCTTATAGTAGTATTTTTAAAAGTACCCTATAAGTCAACAATGCTATGTTTCAAAATATCACTAATCAAATTAGAATGGTGGGCATTAATAGATGCCTAGTCCAATCAATCCTACCTAACTAAAATGCTATTTTGCAACCTTTTGTGGAGGATTTTAGTTGGTTGGCAATTTACAAAGTTGATTTTAAGGGTCTTGAATTCACTTAGGGATTGTAAGAGAGGTATTTCGTAATTCCCTTCCTTTATGATTCACCAATCTCACAAGAAGTGCAGGGTGAAGAGTATACTTGGATTGGAAAGGTCTTTAGGTCCCTTAGTGTGTGCTAGTGGTGTAAACATGTGTGATGAAGGAAACTGGATTATTGAAAATTTAAATAGAAGAGTATAAAGTAAATGCAAATGTAGATGTACTTTTAACTCCAAAAGACACTCAAGGTGCTTTGTAAATCAAAGTGCTAACTAATAAAAAGTGTGCAATGGAGGTATTTCACACTTGTCACCCTTTTCCGATTAACCAAGCTCACAAGAAGTGAGAGGTGAAGAGCATACTTAGGGGGACAAGAATCTTTAGGTCATTTCTTGTGTGCAAAAAGTGGATTCTACACTAGCCTTGATCCCAAAAACATGTCAAGTAAGCATAAACAAGAGAGGTCTTGAATATTAGTGACAACAATGAGCCACGTTTGAAAGCCTCAAGGTTGGTTACCTCAGTAATTTTCGAGAGATGTGAACTCTTTACTCCCTAATATTGGTCTATGTGGACTAATTACTAAAAAAGTAAGTAATTATAGCAAATTAACTTAATTTGATATCATTAGTGAGCAGTAATGGAGTTGCAAGATTGTTGCATATAGATAAAAATCAAATCAAATGATTGAAGTGTGGGAAAACTACACCCTGCCGCCCGATAGCGCAGAGAAAGAAAAAACACGCATGTTGTAGCATGAGCAGAACACAAACAAGGTGTGTGGGTCAAATAAAGGATTTCCGCGTGAGTCATGAACTGTTTACTTACGCAAGTAGCATGGATGGCGAAGCCATTTCTACACACGTAGCACGGACGAGAGGCTGGGATCCGCACTATTGTGTAAAAATTAAGTGTGTCCAACAAGAGGAAAAATTCTGGAATAGGAGATGGTAAAATGGATCTCCTACAAATGATAAACACTTATACTTAATCATTGATCATAAAACAACCTATTTTAAAATAAATAAATAAAAATAAGCGGAGTCGCCATTAGAATTGTTGTGGAAAAAATTACACAAGGGTGCATCCCTCCACTTTGTAAGGGGATAGGCCTTGTAGGCTACAACAAATCCTTAGTCCTTCGAGCCCCTTTTGGGGGTTTTGGTTGTCCTCCAAATGATCCTGTAATATATTGTTAGCGAATTCACATAAAATAAAGAAAATTAAATAAAATGTAACAAAAGGAAATGGGGGAGAATGCAAACTCCAACAACAACCAAATGTATACAAAACCACTTTGTATTTCCTAATGGTCAAGATGTACAACACCTAGGATATGTGGGATTGAAGGGAATCCAATAATGTCCCTTAGGGATGTCCTTATTGTCAAAACTATATGCTAAGTGGGTGATAGAAAAATGGAGAGAAACTGTTGCCCCTTGGAGGAAGGTGGCAAGGGAGCTTAGGAATGCTTAGAAAGGTAGGAAGAGTATGAGGAAGCTCCAACACAAATCCAATAACATAATTTTTCTCTTCTTTCTCTCTACAAAATGCATGTCAATGATTTCCTTTTATAGGCCAATAGGTGGCCAAGAAACAACTAGATCCAAATGTGAACCCATGCACTCCATGAACTAGTTCCAAGGTACACCAAGTGGGCTATTTAATGCCACTAAGTGTGTGAGGAGCCAAATTCGGATTGTTGGAGGCAATGGTGATTTCAAGAGCTCTCATTGCGCCGAGGAATTAAGTGGTCTCCCCATTCCAATAGTAGTGTGGTTATCAAAGGAAAAGTTGCACAAGTATCGCGCGAGGACTGAATTGATAACATGTACTATAGCACATGTTAAAAATGGTTCAACCACACAAACCCTTCTTTTGACCATCCTTGGGAAGATTTGGACTCATGTTTCCTTTTGGATTTTTTTAGGATTCCTTTAGAGACCCACATTCTTTATGTTAATGATGCCTTACTGCAAGAATCGCCCAAATGTCACATATGTGTGATATTTAGGCATTAACAGTAGTAGTTGTAGTTGTACCCTGGGATCCCTTTCAATCATTATAAGGTATCACCTCAAACTAAGTGGGGATATCCCTTAGTGATTCCTAACTTAGTAGTACTTCCTATGCTTTACGTCAAGCCATCTATTGCATCAGGGAGAGTCATACATTTCAAAGGTAGAAGTGTTCACATTTACAAATCATGATCGCAACCATTCAGTAAGGTGCCACATCTGGAACCCTTACTTGTATTCTGGTCCCCCACCCCTGTGGGGTTATCATGGTTATCAACAACACTGCTTATTCAACTCTTGTAACAACATTTCCAAGTTCAATTACTCTTGCATGAATTGAATCCGCCTTCATCCATGTGCTAGCAGTATATTGAGTAGGCTCATGTTCTCCTCTTTTTGTAGCCACTTTGGCATATTTTCACAAGCATGGGTATGCCCACCTCATTTGTATAAAACAATATTCTCTGTTACGACTTCACTAGAAATATTCCCCCATGGAAGGACCCTATTCATTCACACATGCTTCACATCTTCTAAGAACACCAGAGAGCACAAAAGAATGATGATGCATTATCATCCCTATAGTACCCTCTATACCTAATACATCAGTGGGCATCTGTTAATGCATAAATCTCGCACACATGCAACATTTTTTCAATTCACATAGTAAGGCGTTATCAACATATATCATGCATCTCACCAAATACATCCTCATCAGATCCAAGAAGAAGAAGAAGAAGAAGAAGATAATATTGGGATCTTAAAACAAGCCAAACAAGGCCAGATTGATTTTTTATTGTGTGCCAACAAGATCGTATTGGGCACTCTGAGCTTAATGTCTATCATGGAGATGTCTTGAGGGTGATCTTGGGATAAGGAACATTTTAAAACTAAAAATAAATTATCCCTAATGAGCATGTCCTTACTAATAACAAAGCTAAAGCATTGTAACCATGTTTGATTGGATCCAAGTGAACTAGTACTCTTTTGACCATATTGATTCTTGAAACTATAATGAGGATTTTCATCTCTAATGTACACATCCATTTTTTTAAATCAAATTATGTGAGATCATTGTATTTAAATACATTTATAGCTAACATCCCAATACTATATGTGAATTTTACCTCATTCTTGAAACATGTGGCATGGGAAATTCAATTTAGTGTATTAGCCTAAATTTTGAATAGAATAGATGGGTTTCGAGGAGTAGGGAGACTATTAGGAAGGAATGAAAAATTGGGGTCAAGAAAAATAAAGGTGTTAGGGAGGAGAAGGATGGTGTAGAAAATAAAAAGGGAGGGTATGATGGTAAGAGGGTTAGTAACGAATCCAAATATGGTGAAAATAAGAATGGAAAAGTAAAGAAAACTAGTCTCTAATCTTAGATAAGTCATTGAGTATGATGTTAATCCTCCTAAGATGTTCAGCGATGAAAATCCATATGTATTCTTTATAATGTAACTCTCTTTGAATATTATTACTATATATGTGTTCTAGATAGACCTAAATTCTTAGGAATCTATAAGGTTGTGATCTATGGGTATGAAGGTCTTAACAAGTCCACTAAAATAAAATAAGATGAGAAAGGAATATTCTTATTCTCATGGATTTTTTTTGTTAAAAATGTGTTTCCAAATGATGCAAATAAATCTTTGCTTGATTAATGGGAGGGTTATTCTAGCATCTACCACTCTTTTATCCAATGCATTTTGAAATGCTATGAATTTCTTAGTACCATATGGATGAACAAAAGTTATGAGGTTGATGATACAATATCCACCCAATGGGTAAGAAAAAAAACTCAAAAATGAAGTTGAAGTAATTATCTCCCTATATACCATGGATTTCAAAAAACAATTAATTAAAATATTACGTATCTCCTGTTCATAAGATTATGTGTTTACTACACAAATAGCTCTCTAATTATGAAGATATGTATTTTCACAAAACAATTTGAGCATCATTCCAAATAATTTTTAATGTCACCATGTTTAATAATTTCCAGTAGCCAAAACAAGGTAGAACAAGACAAATTGATGCCCTTTTCATTTGATTTAGAGTTAATACCCTCAACATTAGCATCAAAATACTTGAAAATAGTTTATCTACATGCATCTTTAATAGTTGGTGACCTCGTTAAGTCAAAGTAGTCTAAGATAGAGTTGTTTGTTGATTCTTTTGTGATACTTTGATCAATTCAAAGCGATATACAACAATTCATGTGGAGAATCATTGACCATCTTTGTATGTTGTTCATAGTTTGACAAATATGGCATAATTATTTGTAAGATGGAAACCTAAGATTGGAGATAGTTTTTATAATTAAGTATTTGTCTAAAGAAATCTATTCTTTTACCATTATACCTTTGGGAAATATTTATGTTTGGACATGCATTGGTGTATACTTTAGTACAAAACACCAATGAATTCTCAAAATATTGAAATTAAGAAGCCATCAACAACTTAGATTCAATCATGTTGACCAACACCAACCTATTTGAGTGGGGAAACTGAAAATGTCACATTTTGAATGACAGGAAGATATTAAAAATTATAGTAAATTGAGGAAATAATAATTGTGATCATTTAGGTAGAACATTAAAGCAAATATAGAAACAAAGAAACAACAAAAGTTTCAAACACATAAATGGTTTCAAACCTCTTGAAAGTCCAACCAATTAAGATATTACTAAACACATTTTCAAATTGGCGGGGATCTATCAACCCAACTGTGTATTATAGTAGTAAATCATCTTTAATTTGGGAGAAAGAATGCATATCCAACTCATACACATTATCAAATATCTATGCTAGGAAAAGCTTAAACCTAGTTGATCATTATTGTAATATTAAACTAGACCAAATTGCAATAGTCTCTCTTTATTTGGTTTAAGCCTAGGTCATTTAAGTTGTGCGGTCTCACTCTCTCTTATTTGAACCTAATCATTAAATTATTCTCTCTCTCTTTGGATTAGGCTATTAAATTGTAGTAACATTACACATCATTATGCAACAAACCTCATAAAATGGAATAATATCTATCTATCTATATTATTCAAACCTATGGAATCTCTCTCCAACTTAAGCCATTAAACTTTTAGTGACATTGTGAATCATAATAAAACCTAATTCATAATATGGTATCAAAACATATTTCTATAGATACATGCCATTATTATGGTGACATTGTAGAGCATAATGCAAGACTATTAAATATTGGTGACATCTCTAATTCTCTTTGGACCAAGAACATTAAATTTCTTTCTCTTCATAAAATGAATCTAAATCTAATTCTCACTCAAAAGAAAGTGTCTCTCGCCATGGAAATATAAGAAAACGGAAGCCTTAAGTTCGGGAATAGTCCTAGATATTAGAAAACATAAGTATAAGACTCTCTTTCTATATAATGGAAGCCTTAAGTTGGGGCATCAACCTAGATAGTATAAAACATTTTACAAATAATATAAGAAATACCTTGGTTTGAATCCTTAAGTTGGGGCATCAACCTACGTATTAGAAAACATTTTACAAATAATTTAATAAAAATCTGAGTCATAAACTCTCAAAAGTCGTATTTTTTTCCACTTTTTGCATTCTAATAAAAAATCGATGGTCCAATGAAAATTTTGGTAATTGATAAGACCTTCTCTAGTCATATCAAGGTAAAGTAAAACAAATATTCAAGATATTCATTTTTTTTTTTTAATTCCATTGCTAAAGGTTGGGATGTATCCATTAAAGTTTTCACAAATTGTCTTCAATATTTTTTATATTTTTCTTAGATATGGTTATTTATTTATATGTTATTCATTTATAAGTTTATTAATATTGATAGAAGGAGAAGCAAGGTTAAGGATAGATATGATATAGGTGGTGTACATTTAGAGTAGAGTTGAAGAGAAAGTTCATTAAGATAATTAACTTCTTGTATGGAAGAATGAAGATTGCACATTCCTTAAAGAGGCTATGAAACCACTTGATTGTGATGATTAAAAAATAAGAAAAATATTTGGATTGGTTGTATAGATGAATATCACTATTTGTAAAGGCTGGTAGAAGAGAGAAGTCCATATTGAGTCCTTGAGGCACTATAAAGGTAATTGGTTTTTCCTTCATTTTGCAGGTCAAAACCCTCTTGAAGGTGTGAAGCGACAAGTGACAAGCGATAAGTATATCGAGCCTCTCTCTCTGGGTTTCTATGGGTCCCGACTCCCTCTCTTTTCTATTCAACATCAAGTTGTTAGTATTTTTAACGTTTTGATCGATATCGATAAAAAAAAATTTGAATATTTTTGTAATCCTAGTGGTTGTTAAATATTTTGATTGAAAGCCAGATCCTTTTGTACCCATATGAATGTATAAATTTCGCATATTATATATAACTATGGCTAAGTAAAATAATATTTTATCCAACTTATATCTTTGACTTTTCATACATATTAATTTGTAGTCATTATATACCATGTAAGGTCTTTTGTCTTTGGTAAACTAATTCCTAGTGTTAACTAGAAATAAATTGGAATGCATGCACATAGTAGAAACCAAAGTATTATCTTCTAAACATATTTCTTCAAAAAAATTCTTCTAAATTGGTTGTTGAGAGCACATATGTCAAAGGTGCAAAAGGAATACACTCTCACATATTTTATTTTGTAGTTCGTTATGTAGGCATATATGTAAATATGCTTAGAAGTATCACTAGTAACAAAATGACCTCTAAAAATATCACAACTCATTACCTAAATTGAATGTCTAAAAAAGTTATAGTTCCTTTTAAAAACTATAATAAGTCCCAAATAGCAAGTTACTCTAGTTATTTTTTAAGGGTAGGACTTATTTTATATTAGAGGGGAAAAAATTATAACATACTTGGCAATACTTGGCAGAGGGTTCTTGGTGAATTGTCTTAACTTCAAACTCATACTATGACATGCTAAGCTCTTAACTTGTGCATATACCAAAACAAAATTTAGAACCACATTTATGTTACTAGGCCTTTGATCTTCAAATGAAAATGAAATATAGGAAATAGTGTTTTCCATGTGACCTATGGAATTTAATAATTATCATATACAAAATGTAACCAATTTGAAGGAAACATGACTTGTATCCTCTAAAAGATATGTTAAAAAACATAAAATATTTATGGACATAAAGAAAACTAGACCCTATCCTTTGATGTCTAGTTTGCACTCTCATCCAAGGAGATGGGGTGCTCAAGACCAACCCCATGTGGTTGCTCTTATCTATCTTCCTTTGTGTCCTTTGAAGTATTTATAATCCCTTAAGGGCTTGTAGAAGAAAATATTTATCATTTCACTGGTGGAAGTTCTCTGAGATTTCTTTTATGGATGGGTTGTTACATTCAACCATAGAGTCCAAATGTATATAATTTTTTTCCAATGTAGATCAAAATTTAATGAGTACTAGGTACATCTGGTTGGTTGATTGCATCTTCATTAGAGTTAGAGGCTGACAGTGAGCGAGATGCTCACAGTGATGATGAGGCACATAAGAGTGATTCCTTTTATTCGATGGATGGCCGAGATGCTCATGATGCTGATGATACTTAGAGGAGTGATTCTTTAGAATCAAATCAAATGGATGGGCATGATGCTCATACAAGTACCAACCAGATACTTAGTTGGTATGAGATGATTGAGATGGACTTAGCTCAGGAGAGAGCCGAGTTAGTTCAGAGACAGAGGGATATCACTTACAGTTCAGTGGATCCGCTTGATGGCAGTCTCAGAGATTGGCTACAACAGAGATTCAGAGGGAGTCTAGATTAGGGATCACTGACATAGTCAATGAGTGAGAAGGGGGATTCTTTCGGATCCACAATGATGGAGTTGGACCGGGTTACTATAGGTCAGAGTGCAACACTAACATGTAGGACATATGGGTCAGTGTAAACAGTAGAGGATTTGTTGGATCTAGGCATCAGTGGTTCGAATTCCCTCGATAAGAGGGAGTGTTAGAGATAGTGGTATCTCACGATGTCCTCCATGATTCAGATGCCTTGCATGGAGGTACATTTGCAGTATAAGCATCAGGATGGAGTAAAGGGTGATATGCACTCTACTCAGTGTCATGACTCCATCGGTGGATGCATGCGGACCTTTCAGGGTGACTTTCCTCATGCATGCAAAGTTTTGCATGCACAACTATTAATTAAAAAGCATGCAAAAATGATATTTTGCATGCACTCACTTTAGGGTTTTGGAAACCCTAATCAGACAGCTAGTTATTATAAGGAGGCAGGAGATCACTGGAAGAGGTTACTTAGCAGACCTATCAGAGAGAGATCAGTTTGAGAGAGGAGGGTGACTAGTGCATGCAGAGGGTGACTTTCTGAGAGGGAGAGGCGCATCTGTAGAGAGGGAGAGTGAGGGATCTCAGACAGATTGGACCTCACTTGATTAGAGGCACCTGTCTACCATTGGAATTGGGATAAGAGATCCTTTTCAATGGAGTTTCCATAGAGTTCAAATAGAGGGAGACTTGTTTCATACAGGAACACTTCATGAGGAGAGGAGGACGTTTTGGATACAAATTGAGGCCAGAGCAGTTGAGATCAGCAGCGTATATCTTCTTAAGTGTTTGAAGAAGATATGTGATGATGCCAGATTTGATTGGTAGATATTTAAGCTAGGGTGATTTCATTCTAGAAGGAGCAGATCAAGGTTGTGGAGTATAGTGAGAGATAGTACATCCTAAGATGGGCTGAGGAAGATCTTCAGAAGTATTAGATTTGAACTGACAACAAGGGCACATTTCCCAAGATCATTAGTTGCATCTGCTGCAAATCTCAAGTTTTTCTAACCCATCAGGTTCGGTCATTTGTTTATGAAGAGTTGTATGTATCTATCTCATTCTTACTTTTCTCCAGGATCGAGAAAGAAGAAATCCCCACAGAAAGCTGGTTTTCTCCATTTGGGGTTTCCAAGGTATTTTGTGAGTTAATGTGTGATTGTTTTTTATTTCATTTAGGTTGAAGTGTTAAGAGATCTGGTAGTATTTTTGTCTTAAGTCTTTATTGTATTTTTGACTTATAGAGACTCAAATCATTGAGATATCAGGGATTCCAAAGTGAGTAGTCACTTCTGGATAATATTAACTTTCATTGCATGTCATGGGCTATTCTTCGCCCAAGCAAGTTCTCGAACCTTAAAAAAAGTCACGATACTCCTTTGTTTCCCATTCTAAATTTTTTGGGTGAGTGTGTCAAGAGACTACTTATTGTGCCATTTGTTCCCTTCCACTTATATGATGTGACTACCTCGTTCCATTATTTGTCACGATGTGGTGGCTATAAATGGCAATAGGTGATGGCATGTGTAGGTCACATCATTTCCCGAGCACCCCATATAGGTGGTTAATATGATATTTGATTGAATATGAGACAATGTCACTTGATATCATTATCTTGTATGATTTCACAATCCTAATACATTTCAAAGTGTTTCCAACCAATGCCTTCATTTGTTATTTTATCTGCTAGTTTATTGTCGTTTTCTTTACATGTGGAGTGTTGGATTTCTTGAAGGCTTACAACTTGAAGAAGGAAGGATGTCATCTCTAGTGCTCTAGAGTTTAGATATCTATGTGAATTGTTTGATTCCATATGAATGTCTAGATAAGGTAGCTTCCCTCTCATTTAACTAATTCACTATGATGCAATGATTGAAGAGGTGTTCGTTGTTTCCTCTACTTGTAAGAGGAATCATATTGAGGATCCCTAAAACCCTCTATGTCTTACTTTATTCCATGTGAGAAATTATTCTCTTTCTATTTTCCACTGGAAGGCCACCACCTTTGGCCAAAGGGTTAGTTTCCATATATTTTATCATGAGCTTATTCCTTTCAATCCCATTGTAGAATATAGTGTTGTTTCTTTTGGACGTGAATTTTATGTCTAGAAGGATTTCTCATAGCCTAGTTATCTTTGCTTCTTCTAAATATATAGGCCATGTTGCCAAGGGTCATTGGTACCATATTTGGGTTTGTTTTGGTGCCTTAGGTTGTGCACTTTTCTCTTAGTATTCCTTGATGTGAAGTTTGTTTCGGTTTATGAAATGTCGTTTCATGCCTTGTAGGGTGCATTTAGAAGTTAAGGTTCCTCTTTGGCACAAAAATTATTTCCACATTAGGGTATATGTTCCATTTTTTACCCCCATTAAACTTAGTTTTGGACTAGATCCATATTTTTCCATGCATTAGTCAAAGTAAGGGATCCCTTGAGGTGATTTTCCAATTTGATGATAGTGTATTCTATTTAGTTGTTTGCATTTATCTTTTCAAATCCTTTTGTTAGTTTTTTACTTGAACAACATATAGCATATAGATAATCAATCACTGAAAGATAAACAAGCACCGCATAAACACAATGAACATAGAGATTCTCTCGGG
The DNA here is from genome assembly GCA_027924585.1 of Larix kaempferi. Taxonomy (NCBI): domain Eukaryota; kingdom Viridiplantae; phylum Streptophyta; class Pinopsida; order Pinales; family Pinaceae; genus Larix; species Larix kaempferi. The sequence continues at coordinate 2,415,563 of BSBM01000723.1, read as the reverse complement.
GAAACCACAAAGGGAGAAAACCCTGACAAAGCCTTCTTTAATATAGAAATCGCAAAGTACAAAAGTTCCCCAAGACAAAACATCTACTCCTCCACTTGTGCGAACTTCTCTCTCTCTCCACTAATACGAACTTGCTTGAGTGAATGAGTGATTACAAATGAGAGAGGTGTCCTTTATTTATATTCTTCCGTTGGGGTGACAATTTCCCCAATAGGGACGACTTCTTTACTTGACTGGTCAATTACATAATATAATAATCTTTTAGGGGTTTTTCTAGGCCGACACATGTCCCAGGGTTTACATTGATTCTTTCAATGAACTTTACATTATTAATTACATGACCATAATCTCTCGAAGGAGGAATACAATAATATAAATAGAATATCTTCCGCGGTTACATTATTTTAACACTCCCTCTTAATTAGGAAGGTATTCTGCGGGTAGCAACATCTGCACAACTGACTTGTGAACTTCTATAAGTCGTATGAAGCTTTTGGATCATCATTTGTCCGGGGTATCATCTGCGGAGTAGCAACATCATCATCTGTTGAAATATGATCATCATCATCAACAATCATCCTCTTGCTGGAACAACAACATCGTCAACTGGAACGTCATCTGCTGGAACATCCTTATCAGCAACATCATCAACTGGAACATCTTCTGCTGTCAGCAACCTTGTAAGCTGGAACACCATCTGCTGGAACATCTTCATCAGCAACACCATTAGCTGGAACATCCTCATCAGCAACACCATTAGCTGGAACAACATAATCGTTAGCTGATACACTATCTTCTGGAACATCCTCATCAGTAGCACCATCAGCTGGAACACCTCCAACAAACATCAGTAACTAAATCAATAGAGAAATTTTGAGGTCAAAAAATGGCCTCAAAACAAAGAAAATGTACTATAAAAAACAACCAATCACATTCTAGTAGATGACATCATCCCCCTTGGTGAGGTGGCATTGCATGAGTTAAGAATGCTTATTTGTCAAATTTTCTATGGTGGATGAAAACACATAGTTAACCAAGGTAGTGGTGTAAGTACTTTTAAGTCATAAAGTAAAGTACTCATAATGATAGTCTTTTCATAAAATAATATTATTGTCATTTTCAAGTAAAGTACTTATAATGAATGTCTTTTCACACTTTCTCATAAAATAATATTATTGTCATTTTCAAGTGAAGTACTCTTAATTCATAAAGAAAGTCCTTTCACATTTTTTTATAAAATAATATATTATCATTTTTATATTTTTAATTTAAAATTATATATTCACTCCATTCTATTTAATAAAATAATGTCAAACTAATAAAGAATAATAATAGATTTAATAAATAATAATAATAATAATAATAATGCAATGTGGATTATAATAATATTATTAATATTTTATATGTAAATAAATTCTCAATTAAATTACATTATATTAAATTCATGAAAAAAGTACTAAATATAAAAAGTCAACATAAAATTAAAAAAATAGCTCTTAAAAATATTTTTTATTATTTAATTTCATTTGCAAGTTCAAGACAAATAAATGCTAAAGGACAATAAATTTTTGGGAATTTACAATGAATCTTAGTCACATCAATGTAGACTTATTTTATTAATTTTATTTTTAGTGAATTTTGAAAAGCAACTCAACCATGGTTATTTATATTGTGCATAGAAAATAGTGTGGGAGATGACTTGTCATATATACATACCCCATAAAACCCCCAATTCATAATATTTTAATATATCTCATATTTTTGTAGTACATCTCTTAGGAGGCCCTTTTTGGACCTCAAAATCTCTCTAATGACTAATACTATCAGTCAGCTAGTACTGATCTTCCATCTCCCTTGGATAGGCATCAGCTCGTGAGAGCTGGAACTATCATTCAGCCAATACTGATCTTCCATCTCCCTTGGACATGCATCCATCCCTACGGATAGGCATAAGTTCATGAGAAATGGAACCATCAGTTAGCCAGTACTGATCTTCCATCTCCCTTGGACAGGAATCCATCCCTACGGATAAGCATCAGTTCATGAGAACTGGAAACATCAGACTGTTAAATTTTGAGCATTAATTCACAATACTCTAGGATCTTCACTGAGAGAATAACATGTATAGTATATCAATGCATACCAATCATAATAAGCATGACAAACATCACAAGAATCAAAAGCATGAGAGATAAGAAACATAGAGTTTCCGTGGGGAAAACCCTAAGGTGAAAAACCCCACAACTTCCTCAGAGATAGAGAGAGCAATGGCTCAACCAAAGTACAACCAAAATACACTGAGATAGTCTCCTAGTAGCAGATGATCCTCCTCCTCACTAGTGCGCCACTTTCTAAGTGAGAGAGATATACTTTTTCGAATGATCTAAATAGAGATCACCTGATCTCTATTTATACTAACATGTTTTCCCAGTGACCTTATGGGTCCGACTTGTCTAGCTAGGTACATCCACATTATAATATATATATTTCAAGGCCGACCCCACACATGGTGGTCTAATAACCCATCGGAAAGTACACACACTTGTGACACTTGTCAATCCACATGATGACACTTCCTTATAGAGGAATAACACATATCTAATAAGGGTACAATAAATATATATGAAATACATAGATGAAATACATTCCGAAGTTACATATACATCAACACTCCCTCTTAACTAGGAAGGTATTTCTCAACACAGATCTGCTAGACAAGTCTTCTTCTCGGGATCATCGTCATCGTCATCGTCACTGCTGCTGCTATCTCAACCAATCTCTAACTCTACTCGTCATAGGAAGTTCTACAGAGCCAGTCCTTTTTCATACTGGATGTAGGCCCACCACCTGCAGGTCTTCGTCATCATTGGCCATACTGTGGAATCCTCAGGACTTATTACGTGCGTCACAAAACCTCGAAAGAGCATCCCAGGCTATTACGAGCACACGACTCTACTTATAGGATCTCCCAGGGCCATATTATATGTGACCTCACCACAAAACCTCGCAAGAGCATCCCAGGCTGTTACGAGCACACAGCTCTACCTATAGGATCTCACCGGGACAGATTATATGTGGTCACCACAAAACCTCACAAGAGCATCCCAGGCTGTGACAAGCACACAGCTCTACCTATAGGATCTCCCAGGGACAGATTATATGTGGTCATGGCAAAACCTCGCAAGAGCATCCCAGGACTTATTACGGGCACACAACCCAACCTATCGGATCTCCCAGGGACAGATTATATGCCATAGGACAAAACCTCGAAAGAGAATCTGCCAGATATCCCATGGCCAAATTATATGCCATAGGCAAAACCTCGAAAGACTATCTGCAGATCTCCCAGGGCCAAATTATATGTCCTCCCAGAGAAAAACCTCGAAAGAGCATTTGCCAGATATCCCAGGGCCAAATTATATGCCATAGGAAAAACCTCGAAAGACTATCTGCAAATCTCCCAGGGCCAAATTATATGCTCATCTGCACAACCTGATCCATGGCCATAGAGTATCAACCTGATACTCACCATACATCATCCTGATGTACACATGATCATCCGGATCATCATCACTGCAACATCCTACTGCATGTCATCTGGAGCAACATCCTGAAGCTCGTCATCCATGAGCATCCTGATCATACAATGCATCTACATGATGCATGCCAAGTATCTACCTGATACATATCATCATACATGATCCACCTGATCATACAGTGTATCCACCTGATAAAAATACAAATACATGATACATATCACCATACATAATCCACCAGATCATACAATGTATCCACCTGATACATATACAGATACATGGTCCAAGCATCCAACATGATGCATATACAAAATACATACCAATGATCCTACTGATCATATCCAACATCCAACATGAAGCTTACATACATATAAATGATCCGACTGATCATATCCAGCATCCAACATGATGCATACATAGATATAAATGATCCAACTGGTCATATCCAACATCCAACATGATGCATACATACATACAAATGATCCAACTGATCATATCTAGCATCCAACATGATGCATACATACATATATAAATGATCCAACTGATCATACAAAGCAGAAACCAGAACATCATCTTGATGCTCATCATCCAGTGCTTACATCCACATCCATGTGAAGGATCCTCCTTCCAAAATGCTCGATATGGCTTCAGCAAATGTGTCCATCACTTCTTCCTCGAAGTGTCATCAATCTGAAGAATGTCAAGCCTCTCCCTGAAGTACTTGAACTTCACCCTGGCTAAGGGATTCGTTAGCACATCTGCAATCTACTCATCCGTCGCAATGTACAAGAGCTTCACAGCTCCTCTCTGCACCATATCCCTGATATAGAAATATTTGATCTCCATGTGTTTCGACCTGTCATGAAACACTGGGTTCTCAGACAGCTTCACACAACTATGGTTATCACATAAGATACCAGTAGCATCCAACGGGAGATCAAATAACTCAGACAATAGATTCCATAGCCATACTGCCTCACAACTAGCTGAACAGGCTGCAACATACTCTGCCTCAGCTGTACTCAGTGCTACGCAGGACTGCTTCCTGCTAAACCAAGAGATCACACCTGATCCCATACTAAAGCAGCACCCAGATGTGCTCTTCCTATCTACAGCACTGCCAACCCAATCTGAATCAACATAACCCTGCAGGTTAAACTTTTGATTCGCTTCATACTTGAGCCCATAATCCACCGTACCCTTCAGGTACCCAGAACATGCTTTACAGCAACCAGATGAACACTGCTCGGATCTGTCAGGAACTGACTCAATTTGTTCACCGCAAAGCAAATATCTGGTCTCCTATTCATCAAGTACATCAAGGACCCAATCATCTGACGATACATAGAGACATAAACTGGCTCAGATGAAGCATCACATAGAAGCTTCATATTCGATGCCGTAGGTGTGGCCATGGCCTTGCAATCCATCATCTTGAATCTCTTCAGGATATCTACTGTGTACTTCCCTTGACCAAGGAAGATCCCACCTGCATTCTGCCACACCTCCATACCTACGAAATAATGCATCATTCCCAAATCTTTCATATCGAACTCAGCAGCAAGCTTCCTCTTAGTATCTACAATCAGTCTGTCATCTCCTGTTACAAATAAGTCATCCACATACAGGAGTAGAATCACAAGATTCCCTTCCTCAACCTTGTAGTAAAGGTTGGAATCCTCTTTACTCTTGGTAAAGCCCAAACTAGATAGGAAACTATCCATCCTACCATACGAAGTTCTGGGAGCTTGTTTGAAGTCATACAAGGCTTTCTTCAATCTGCACACATATGACTCCCTGTTATGTATTTCGAAACCGAGTGGCTGCTCCACATATACTTCCTGTTCAACTACACCATTCAAGAAAGCAGTCTTGAAATCCATCTGGTGTATCTTCTATTTCATCACTTTTATATTTCTCTATGCTGCCATCTGCAGCATGCTTGATCTGATAGATCCATATGGAAGTCATAACAAAACTTCCCTTCAAGTCTTGGGACTACATCCCAAACATCATTCTTCATGATCGACAGATCATGGCATTCTTCTCGTATCCTGGGAACTTCAATATCTTCAATAGATAATTTTGTTGCTTGAACAAATGTTGCAGTCCTTCTTTTGTAGGTGAAGGTATACGGTCTTTCCTACAAAACAAGTTAAATTGCATGATTATAAGCATCTCATAATTTTCAGACAAATTCTTACACATAAAGAAATTTGTCATACAATCATGCAATTATCTTAGCCAATGCTTCAATACAACATTTATCCATGTTCCATAACTTTCTAGATGCCTTCCAGTCTCTACCAGAACATTGTTAAGAGTTTGCACTACTCCCAACATGTCAGCAAAGAGGTTTCATTCTAGATAAGTAGCAATGGAATGTTGTACAGTGCCATAGGCCACTTACCCAACACATGCATATTAGTAGTATATTGTTCATTAATGCAATCATTCTAATATGCACAATACATATCCTAAGTCTAGGAACATGAGCATATACATCATTGAACAAATTTATTTAAGCAAACAAATATGCAAGAAATGATAATTAAAATACTTATCTTTGTTTGTTTGTTGGGTGGACTCCCTCTGAGTCTTTGCTTCCTTGCAGGAGCTGCTGGAGTCCTTCTACACATTTCTGTTGTGGAATGTAGAGAGATGGACAACTCCCTCTGAATATCTGCACCCTTGCAGAAACCACTGGAGTGTGCTCCCTCTTGATTTTTGCTTCCTGGATTACCTGTTCTTGAACTCATATTCATCCTTGGTCCCTATGCATGCTTATTAGTATCATGATTGTGTTATTCTTGTGATCTCATACAAAATCATACATTCATTAGTATACTATTAAAACACAATAATCTCAAGCATGTATAGTCATGATCATTTCAAACAGAAATAATAAGCATTAGCATTCAAGGTTTATATAGGACTCTTATGGTTAGTCATATCATAAGAAACATAACATGTCTAAACCTGTAGTTACTCAAACCTATGACTCTTCTGGTTAGTCATATCATTAATTAAGGTAAGACACATAATATGCATATACCCATGATTATTCAAACTTATGACTTTGTGAACAATCGTCATCAATCATGCCATGCATACTTATATGATAGATCCTATGATATAAGAAACACATACCTGGTCACCATATTTGATAGTGATGTCTAGCAATGTGTTCTTGTTCTCTTCAATGACCTGCATAACTCATTAGTTAACTTTTGCAAAAATAAATTATACATACCTCTATGTGATCCAATGATTATGGATGAATCTTTGTCTTTATGTCACCATGGCATGTTCAGGTTGTCCCTTCAATTTGTACAAACCTTCCTCTTGCTCTCCAATCACTACTGCATCATCGATTGTTTTACCCTTTGGCCACATTAGGACTTGGCCATCTACAAATGCAACCCTCATACCTTTTGCATCCAAATGCAGAGATGGAGAGTAAGTTCTTCTTGAGCCCAGGTACATAAAGGACTTCTTTCATCTTCAAAGATTTTCCAGAATCTAGGTTGTAGGAGGCTTCACCACTTCCTTTGATTGGGTATTGATAATCATCCCCAAGTTTCACCTTATGGGGTGATTCATGTTCGGATAGATTCACAAAAGATTCCTTAAACCCAATCATGTGTTTGGAAGCCCCACTATCAATCAACCAATCATTACAACCATGGGAGATAGTACCCGTGAGAGCAGAGATTAGACCATACTCTTCTTCACTTGATGAGTCATCATCACTTTCTGCCCTAGCCTTCTTCTTTGGAGGTTCATCATCCTCGGCAACATGAGCATGGAACTTTCTTTTGCTGCCCTTCTTCTTTTTGCTAGAGTTGTTGTTATTATCCCTTTTGTTCTTGGGACAATCTAAAGCAAAGTGAAGCATCTTAGATCCTTCTTATTCTTTTGATAGGATCTTTTGTAACGAGAGTGCTCCTTCTTGGGCTTGCTTCTTTTGGTGTGAGTTGCAAGAGCTTGATCTTCACCTCCCATCTTTTCCTCACAAGCTATAAGTCTAGCTTCTTCTTGAGAGCATTCCTCCCATAGTTTACCGAAAGAGATCAATTTCTTTCTTGCACAGATTCCTTGAATAAAGGAGTCCCATGACCTAGGTAGGCCATTTAGAGTGGTCATAACAACTTCACCATTGTCCACTACTTCATCCACAGCTTCAAGTTGCTCCTTGATCTGAGAGACCTTGGAGAAGTAAGATTGAATGGTTTCTCCATTCAACATCTTGACCCCTTTCAATTGATTCCGCAGAGTCATCTTCCGATTTATGTTCTTCCCTTCAAATAGCTTGGTCAAAGAGTCAAACATCTCCTTGGGTGTCTTTAGAGAAGACACATGGGGTATGAGATGGTCTTTGATAGAATCAGCAATGATTCTCTTTTCCTTGACCAAGTTCTTCTTATGCAATACCTTGGCCTCTTCATCCGCTGGGATAGGGATGTCTTCTTTTATATATGAGTCCAACTCATTCTCTTCCAGGATTAACCCAATCCTATACTTCCAAGCTCGGAAGTTCTCAGCCCCTTCAAGCTTATCCTCAAGCTTGGTGTGGTGAGACATCTTAAAGAGTAATTCAAATGGAAATAGAAAAGATTTAGGTCTTACCACTTGAAATGCTGAAAACTGGATCTGGTCCCAGATTAGGGTTTGTCGAAAAAAACCCTAAAAATTCAAAATGTGATATTCAAATTTCTAAAAGGATAGAAATATGCGCCTTGATGAGGTGATCATCCTGGTGCATTCGGAATTTGAGATCAACAAAGCTTTACCCTTCAGATTTGTCTTTTTGTCCTCCCGAGTTCACTAGGGAGAGCCCTGAATTAGGGTTTGGGTTTCCCGGAGATGTACCCAGCCAAAAATCTAGATCCAAAGCTCTAAACTTCGATTTTTGCAAGGAGCTTCCAGCTATGTCTTTAGATTTCAGAAATTCCTATTTTTGTGGAAACCCTAATTTTTAGGGCCAAATCTGAAAATGCTCGGAATTGAATTCTGATTGGACAGATAGATGCGCCTTGATGAGTAGAGTCAATCTACTATACTGCTTTTCCAAAATCTGTGGAGAGAAACCCAATAAACAAGAAACTCAAGTTTTCATCACTGCAAAATGTCTTCTTCTCAGGTTAGCTCTGATACCATGTTAAATTTTGAGCATTAATTCACAATACTCTAGGATCTTCACTGAGAGAATAACATGTACAGTATATCAATGCATAACAATCACAATAAGCATGACAAGCATCACAAGAATCAAAAGCATGAGAGACAAGAGACACAGAGTTTCCATGGGGAAAACCCTAAGGTGAAAAACCCCACAACTTCCTCAGAGATAGAGAGAGCAATGGCTCAACCAAAGTACAACCAAAATACACTGAGATAGTCTCCTAGTAGCAAATGATCCTCCTCCTCATTAGTGTGCCACTTTTTGAGTGAGAGAGATATACTTTTCTGAATGATCTAAATAGAGATCACCTGATCTCTATTTATACTAACCTGTTTTCCCAGTGACCTTATGGGGCCGACTTGTCTAGTTAGGTGCATCCACATTATAATATATATATTTCAAGGCCAACCCCACACATGGTGGTCTAATAACCCATCGACAAGTACACACACTTGCAACACTTGTCAATCCACATGACGACACTTCCCTATAGTGGAATAACACATCTCTAATAAGGGTACAATAAATATATATGAAATACATAGATGAAATACATTCCGAAGTTACATATACATCAACACAGACAACTAGTACTGATCTTCCATCTCCCTTGGACAGGAATCCATCTCTAAGAATAGGCATCAGTTCGTGAGAACTAGAACCATCATTCAGCCAGTACTGATCTTCCATATCCCTTGGACAGGCATCCATCCCTACGGACAGGCATCAGTTCGTGAGAACTAGAACCACCAGTCAACCAGTACTAATATTCCATCTCCCTTGGACAGGAATTAGTTCATGAGAAATGGAACCATCAGTTAGCCAGTACTAATCTTTCGTCCCTCCTAGAAAAGCATCTATCCTTTCTGATAGGAACTCTATTAGTCAACAAGTACTGATCTTCTGTCCCTCCTGGAGAGGCATCTATCCTTTCGGATAGGATCCATCAATCTCTCTTTCTAGAGAGGTCCCTCTGGACCACACCAATCTTTTCTCGAAAGTACTCAAACTTCACACAAGCCAGAGGCTTAGTCAGCACATCAGCAACTTTTTCCTCTATAGGAACATACTCGAGCTTCACAGCTCCCTTTGTTACCGGACAATCTACCGAAAGCAGACATAAGGCGTGATCTCCCTAGTTCAAAGTGAATCTAGAACAAATGGGACAGAACATAACCTACTATGCTAGATCGAATAGAAGTGCAAACGAGTAGATAGATCACTGACCTCAGGTTTGCAGATCCCTTTGCTCTTCATTGATCCAATGCTCCAGCGTCGTCAAATATCAAGCTGCAAGACCCTGTTGAACAGATAGGAACCAACAAGTAGTGAAAGCATACATTTCATATGATCAATCTAAGTCAACAGTTAAGGAAGAAAACTCTAAATATCATCAATGAGACAATCATTTATGGAGAGAGATTATATTACTGTATAAAAGAGTGGAAATACATAGAAGAGTGAGGATTACAACCAAGCCCTAACGTTGCAATCTTCCTCCAAAAGGCCAAGGCAATGCCTCTAAGGGGAAATGGGTGCCTCCAATGGATGGATGATGATCTCCTAATCTCTATTTCACCAGCATATGGATGCTATAGCCTTCCTCCCCTTCCCATGGAGAAAGGGGGTGTTTATATAGGGCTAAAGAGATAGGGTAGGGTTAGGATTAGGGGGAGATGGTTAAGGGATCCTTCCCATTAGGTTAGGAACCGAAATGCCGCCTCACCTAGAGTCTATGGATAGGTCTCCACCTCAAAAAACCTCTAGAAAGACCTCGAGACTCCCCAAAATAGCCTCTAACTAACCCTGGTGCACCCTGGTAGAGGAGACAGAGTGCCAGAGAGGGTCAGGTGCACCCTGTAGGAGGACAAAGTGTGTCAGTGGGTCACCCTAGCTGACCAGGAATTGCGTCGTCGCGCCCTAGATGAAGGAGAAGTGTGCCATCCTACTCAACAAGGTCAATCGGGAAGGGATAACCTCCATGTTTGAATGTGTTTTAGCCTAGTATGAGTTTAGGGGTCAGAGCAAATATTTTACACAATGGTCATGATGATGACACTAGGTCCTGATAAAGACACTTGCACAACAGTCATGGTGACCACACTAGGTCATGATAATGACACTTGCAACACTTGCGACACTTGCACAAGGGTGACGACATTTTGGTGTAACAAAATTCCCCCCAAAGCATGAAGCTGACGAAATAAGATAGGTGAAATTATTTGTAGTAAGGAAAGAATAATGGAAAGGACTTGCTTGTTGGAAGGAGTTGCTGCAGAAATGACCCTGAGATCCACAAGTCTCATACGACACAAAACATGGTTTCTAACCAATACATTGCATATCCATGGTAGTAAAGACCGACTGAACACAATCATGGCTACTAGACACAATCGTAGATCCATGATGAGGTGATAACACAGCCATGACCAATAAAATATGGATCCATGTAACATGACTCAAACAATCTCAATCGCAACCTAGGTAGAATATGACTTCCCCAGTGTCTTCATGCCGAACCCGCAATGATACGAATCTATCCATGTGATTACAATGTTTTGGAGTTGAACATGGTAGAAACCACTTGATTACCGGTCATTGATGTATACCGTTAACAACTACAAAGGAAATCACCATTGATGTCAATGATCCCCAAGGTATCATAGTACAAACCATCGAATGTGAATAAAGAGCTTGAAGTCAAACACTCGATGGGATCTTTCAATCAAGAGTGAATGATGTAAACTCATGTTGAAAGTGAGGTAACCTGCCATTGAGGCATGTAGGCCCATGGTACTCGATTGGTTTCGAGATTCAATCCTTGGATGATGTGTTGAAGTCGACAAGGATGAATTTGTCAAAGGAGGGCCATGATGAATCCCCCATCATCGACACGAAACTCGATGATAGATGTTTGGATTGAATCGGATAGTAGAGAGATGTGCAAGACTGACTCAAGGTAGACCGACATGATGGAAGGTGTACTAGTTACAGATGATGAGCAAGGAACATCTCTTGAAAATGGGCATGGCATGACTTGGCAGTATTGACATGACGAGAATGACACTAACCCCCAACGCGACTGATAGTAGAAGCATTCTTTGGATGATCCAAAGGAGCGACACGACTCATGAAATCAGCAGAACTCGAAGACAAATTGATTACCCAAGTACTGAATGCAAATGAAAAATGAGTGCCATGTTCAAGAGCGACTATGTACTTCCATAAATAAAGTGTAACACAAAATCTTCCCTTTTTCCCCATCATGACTAATGAGTGCCTCACTTGTTTTTTAACGAGCTTGAAGAGAGTAAACAGATGCTTGGCAAAGCTCATCCCATGGATGAGTCCAATCCCAAATGTTTTACGAACCTGGGAAAGGAGGGGTTTGTCCCATGACGGGCCCTTCAATGTCAAATTTTAACGAGTCCATAGAAGGTAAACTCGACGTCATTCCATGTTTAGAGAGTTTGAAAAGAACTAAAGAAGACTCCAAAGGTCCTTTTTCGTAAGGTTAGTCTCTTCGCCCGAAAAAGGGTAAAACAATGCGAGAGAGAACTCTTCTAGTCATGATTGGCTGGAGTGCTCCTTTTTTGTAACTAGTGCCCCTGGTCTGAAAAAGGGGTAAACTATCACTAGGGAGACGATCATTCAAATCCTTTTACAACCGTGAACGAATCAATTTCACTTAGCCATTTTTCCTATTTTAGGAGTCTGAAAAGAGCTTAAAAAGGACTCCATGAACAACTTTGTCATGGTTGATAACTGAGTACGACAAAGGAAAAAGTAAACTCGGTACAGTTCCTTTTTCGTAAATAATCTAGCGAGGCCGAATAAAGTGATAAACCTATACTTGTTAGACACACCTTTTTATTCAAATTTTTAACGAGCACAATAATGGTATCAAAAGCACTCAAAATCTTTTTCACATTTGAACTAGAGCATGAAAAAGTAAAAACTAAGCTCAAACCACTTTTCATGTTTTATTCAGAGCACGAAAAAAGTGAAAAGTAAGCTCAAATACCATCTTACTGTTTCTAAAGAGCTCGAATATAGGTTGGAAGAATGCTCATGATGTCTGCTTCATTTTTTAACGAGCTTGTAACAGAAAATGAGCTATGCTTGGGATAATGACCATTGGCAGGTTTCTTCCCAACATGATGGCTAGAGGTTGGAAAGTTTGCCCCAGCACAAGAAACTAACGGTTTACTTCTAGTATGATTTCTAGAGGTACTGCTTCATTTTTTAACGAGCTTGATACAGGAAATGCTCGAGATTATTTTCATGGTTTAATGAGCTCAAAAACCAAAAAGGAAAGTATGCTCTAAAATATTCCCATTGGTGGACTCTTCCCAACATGGTATCTATAGGTTGGTACATGCCCCCAGCATGATTGCTAGAAATAAGTGACTTAGCTCCAACAAGGTGTGGAGAGGCGATGCCGTTGACTTCAACATAATGTCCAGGGGTTGAAGACATGCCCCCCAAGCTTCGTTTCATTCGCCTAAGGCATAGGCGGATGAAAAGAAGGTTAAGGTATTAAGTCTATGAGAAGACTCAACTCAAAGGGAATGGATCTGTTTGATTTGTTTTTAACGAGCTTGACACAGGAAAAGAACCATGCTCGTGGGAACCTATTTTATTTTTTAATGAGCTTGACATAGAAAGGGAACTATGCTCACGGGGTACTGTTTCATTTTTTAACGAGCTTAAAACATAAAGAAACTATGCTCAAGATTAAAGGTACTTATCCAACATGATGTCTAGAGGTTAGTAGTGTGCCCCCCAGCGTGATGTCCAGAGGATGGAGATATGCCCCTCATGCTTAAGGGGAAGAATAGAAGTGGACAATCTACTGAAAGCGACTTAAGGCATGATCTCCCTAGTTCAACATGAATCTAGAACAAATGGGTTAGAACATAACCTACTATCCTAGATTGAATAGAAGTACAAACGAGTAGATAGATCACTTACCTCAGGTTTGCAGATCCCTTTGCTCTTCATTGATCCAATGCTCCAGCGTCGTCAGATCTAAAGCTGCAAGACCTTGTTGAATAGATAGGAACCAACAAGTAGTGAAAGAATACATTTCATATGATCGATCTAAGTTAACAGTTAAGGAAGAAAACTCTAAATATCATCAATGAGACAATCATTTGTGGAAAGAGATTATATTACTGCATAAAAGAGTGGAAATACATAGAAGAGTGAGGATTACAACCAAGCCCTAACGTTGCAATCTTACTCCAACAAGCCAAGCCAATTACTCTAAGGAGAAATGGGTGCCTACAATGGATGAGTGATCATCTCCTAAGCTCTATTTCACCAACATATGGATTCTATAGCCTTCCTCCCCTTCCAATGGAGAAAGGGGGTGTTTATATAGGGATAAAGAGATAGGGTAGGTTGAGGATTAGGGGGAGATGGTTAAGAGATCCTTCCCATTAGGTTAGGAACTGAAATTCCACCTCATCTATAGTCTAGGGATAGGTATCCACCTCAACAAACCTCTAGAAATAACTCGAGACTCCCCATACTAACCTCTAACTAACCCTGGCACACCTTGGTAGAGGATACAGAGCGTCAGAGAGGGTCAAGCGCACCCTGTAGGAGGAAAAAGTGTGTCAATGGCTCACCCTAGCTGACCAGGAATTTCGCCATCACACCCTAGATGAAGGAGAAGTGCGCCAACTTACTCAACAAGGTCAATCGGGCAGGGATAACCTCCATCTTTGAATGTGTTTTAGCCCAGTATGAGTTTAGGGGTTAGAGCAAAGATTTTACACAATGGTCATGATGACGACTCTAGGTCCTGATAACAACACTTGCACAACCATCATAGTGACAACACCAGGTCATGTTAATGACACTTGCAACACTTGCGACACTTGCACAAGGGTGACGACATTTCGGTGTAACACCCTTCTGCACCATATCCCGGATATAGTGGAACTTAATCTCATTATGCTTCGATCTATCATGAAACATAGGATTCTTTGTCATCTTGATGCAACTATGGTTGTCATAGAGTATCTCTGTAGCATCAATCTTTGGATCGAACAATCCTGGCAACATCTTGTGAAGCCACACTGCTTCACCACAAGCTGAACAGGCTGCTACATATTCAACTTCCTTTGTAATGAGTGCAACACAAGGTTGCTTTCTATTGAGCCATGAGATCATGCCCGATCCCAAACTAAAGCAACATCCTGAAGTTCTCTTTCTATCTTCAGCACTTCTATCACAATACGAGTCTATGTACCCATACAGCCTGAACTCACTATCTGAGGCATATTTGAGTCCATAATCCAATGTATCCTTCAGATATCTCATCACATGTTTTGCTGCAATCAAGTGAACATTCCTGGGTTCTACCATATACTGACTCAATGTGTTTACCGCAAAACATATATATGGACGAGTATTGGTCAAATACATCAATGACCCAATAATTTGAGTCTATACATGGTGACATCCACTCTCTCTGATCAAGCATCACTCATAAGCTTCAGATTTGTCACCATCAAAGTAGTCATGGCCTTGCAATCCAACATCCCAAATCTCCTTAGGATCTCTACTGTGTATTTTTCTTGACTCAGGAAAATCTCATCTGGAAACTGCCATACTTCAAGACCTAGAAAGTAGTGCACCTTGCCAAACCCTTTCTTCTCAAATTATGTTGCAAGCCTCTTCTTACATTCAAAAATGGGCTTGTCTTCTCCAGTCAGAAATAAGTCATCAACATACAGTAATAGTATCATGGGTTCATCATCCATAATCTTGTAATAAATATTAGAGTCCGATTTACTCTTGGTAAATCCCAAGCTCTTCGGGAAGCTTTCAATTCTTCCATACCATGCTCTGGGATCTTGCTTCAACCCATACAATTATTTCTTCAACCTCCATACATGTGACTTATTATCTTCTACTTCAAATCCTTTTGGGTTCTCGATATATACTTCCTCTTACGTGTTTCCATTCAGGAGAGCTGTCTTCACATCCATCTGATGTAGCTTCCATTTCATCTTGGCTGCCAAGGCAAGAATGGTTCTAATTGAAGTATATCTGGCTACCGGGGAAAAGTATCCTCATAGTCAATTCCTTCCTTTTGCGAGAATCCCCAGGCTACAAATATTGCCTTGTACTTTTCAATGCTTCCGTTTGCTGAACGTTTTTTTTGAAGATCCATTTTGATGAAATGACCGATTTGTCCTTCATTCTTGGTACCACATCCCAAACATAATTCTTGATGATGGACTGATACTCTTCATTCATGGCATCCATCCATTCCTTCTTCTTTACTGCTTCTTCAAAACAAGTTGGTTCTTCTTCAACAAGATTGCACATCAAGGCTACATAGCTGGAGTATGGCCTTGGTCTCTTGCTCTCTCTATTGGATCCTTCTGGGGCACCATACTTTCCTATATCTTGGATTAATTCACGTGCCCATGCTGGTCTTATCTTTCGAGAGATCTCCTCATGAGGTATCTCCTTAAGTCTCTGAGGTTCTGCCATGTCATGATCCTCTGGAATAGGATCCCCTTCAATATTTTGGATTGGTTCTTTGGTTGATTCTGCAACTCTCGGAGACTCATGCTCCTCTTCATACTCATGAGTCTTCTTAGACTTGTTAAAGGTTGTGTGTTCATCAAATGTGAATCCTAGGATGTATATACGGTAAGCCTTATATTGCTCACTATAACCCACAAATATTCCCTTCTTCCCTGAAGGTTCTAGTTTCGATCTCTTCTCCTTTGGAATGTGGATGAACATCGAACATCCAAATATCTTCAAATGATTGAATTCAAGCTTCTTCCCGATGAACATCTCGTATGGGGTCTTGTTTCCAAGAGCACTATGAGAGATCCTGTTCTGTACATAGACTGCATTTTTGGCAGCTTCTTCCCATAGATGCATGGGTAAGTCTTGATCGTGGATCATAGCCTTCACTGCTTCTATGATTGTTCTATTCTTCCTTTTAGCTACACCATTCTATTGTGGATTATAAGGAACAGTGAGCACCCTCTTAATCCCTGCTTGCTTACATAAATATTTGAAATCCCATGAGGTATATTCCCCTCCATTTTCTGACCTCATGATCTTAATCTTCTTTTCAGAGAGATTCTCTACGAGTGCCTTGAACTATTTAAACTTTTCAAAGACTTCATTCTTATTCTTCCAAAAGTAAATCCATGTTTTGCGATAATAGTCATCAATGAAGGATGCATAATATTCATACCCGCTTAGAGACGTGGTGGACATTGGTCCACAAATGACTGAATGAATGATATCCAGAATACCTTTCGCTTCGCTGTCGCTACTTGGAAATGGGTTCTTCGTACACTTCCCTTGAGCACACCCTTTGCATACTCCTTCATTATCCACCTTGATCTCTGGTAATCCAGTCACTACCTTACTTATAATTGGTAAGGCCTTATAGTGTACATGAGCTGGTATCATATGCCATAGCTCACAGGGGTTCATGGTACTAGCCATCAATGTTGCATCTACATGACCCTTCAGTTTGTAAAGTCCTCCTTCTTCTCCTCCAATGACTACTGCATCATCAATAGTCTTCCCTTTAGGCCACATGAGAACTTCACCATCTACAAATGCAACTCGAAGACCTTTCTTATCTAATGCTTGTTGGTCACCCTATATGCTAATTAATTACAACTAACACACAGGATGCTCAATATGAATTGTCAACCCAGGGAAGTCTTTTATTTCAATGGCAATAAGCACAATCTATGCATAAAGATTTCAAGTAGTTGATTAACTAAATGGAGATAATAATCCTACCTATCTGCTCAGCCAAACTCATTCCATAAAGAAAACTAATCTAACTCATACATCTAAGAATTCAAAGTGCAGCTACCTTCCTACAAAAATCAACCTAGAAGTTACTGATCTAAGAATATAAATGAACTAGATTACTTTTGCAAGAAGTTAAATCCTATAATTATCAAACTATAGTATTCAATATTTACCAAAATGATTCATCCAGAAACTACTGTAACTCAATCATAATCTTCCTAATCTATGAATTCAATAAAGATACAACAACGACCAGAATTAGAAAATAAACTTGAACTCTAAATTGATAACCATTGGAAATCCTAGAAAGCATAAATGACTGAAAGGAATTGGAACTGAGCTTGGCTATAACAGCTAATCATAACACACATGTATTAATCAAACTAACCTACACAGTCGACTATCACACCACACAGTTGCAGATATTCAGGATGCAAAATAATAAACTACCAATAAAGAATGCAATTATAAATTCTCTGTTGCAACTATCAGTAATATTCCCAATGCAATTCCACAACACACAACAGCAAATGAATAAATCTAACTACCTACTTAACTCGGCAATCTCTGTGAGAAGGAGGGCCCTGACCTTCTAACAGAGACACTGTGAACTACCACAAATTAAGACACAAAAATAGAAATAACTCTGCTCTTCATTAAAGATGGTAATCCACAGTCTCAGTTCTATATTATAGCCCGTACAAAATGATAATTAACCAACCCCAGGCTCTGAAATCCTTCCCATATTTATACATGCAAAATACAGTTCGTGATCCACTAATTTTGTGCAGCAATGAAGATCTCCGATCTTCATGCTGCACGGTTACAGCTAAACTATTACAGCCATAATGAATGAGGTCGTTAATCATGAAGGATGTTGTTACTCGGACAGTCAATGGATCAATGGTTAACCAATTGGGAGGCATCCTTTCTGTTCCAGCAATGCTCTGATTCAGCGAAGACCTGTTACAGCTTCACATAGAAAGATGTGTTGTCACTTGGAATATGAGGAATCAAATAGGAAGAGTAATAGTTGGCACCACGTATGATTCTTTCCCAAGGCATTCCGACTGATACACCTGTGCTTTGATCTTAACTTAATGAAATCAACACAAGTTAGCATAAATTGAACGCTAGAATTCGTAACCATAACAAACTTAGGCATTTAATTAAATGAAGCAATAATAAATTATACCCTGTTAGGATTGTTGATTGTTCTTGAAAAAGGCATGTATATGGTTCATGAAAGTAGGGTGTAACAGGGAAAAATGATGAAATAGGTATGGTAAAAAAGGGGCATTTCCAGGGCCTAACATCTCCCCCCAACTATCCAATTGCATGTCCTCATGAAACAACTCCACTAGTCTGAATATGAATCTAGACTGAACCTATGAAGATTGGTAAGATTGTAGGCAAATTCTGTTGGTTTTCCATGACGCACAAATCCCTGACAGGCGGCCCATTTCTCCCAACACTGCTTCTCCTCCTCTTCAATCAAAACATAATTGTTTCTATAAGGACTCACAGGCAGCCATATGAGAGGAAACTTGAATCTTAACCCAAGCCACCCAAAACCACACTTTTTCATGCACTGCACATACCTAGGCACCCTTGCTAAAGCCTTCTTAAAATTCTCAAAGCAATATGGATCCCCTTCTTTCAAAGCTGGAGAGGAATATAACCATTTGTACTCACTACCCTGCAAGGCATCCTACTGATTACTGGAAATTATCCCAACACAGGAAGTGATGATTCTATCTTGCAAATTTTCCAAGTGTTGAACAATCTCAAGAAATTTGAGGGCCTTTGCATACTTGGCCTTGAGTCCTATTGGAATCAGAGGTTCATTTCTAATCCAAAGAGTGGCATTGTCCTCATTCTTTGTGATGGTTTGGAAGGAATCTCGCCATTTTACATGGTTGATGACAAAAGAAGCAAATGCTCTCAGCTGAATATCCCCCAAATGGGGAATAGGATTAGCACGGGAGTCATCATAGCAGGCTTTATCATGTAAATATAATTAACACAACAGATTTTTCTCCTCATCATTACTTGCTAGGAAAGTTTCTGAAAACTGGGAGGCTGTTATTAGCTCAAATGGCCTTCCTTCTTTCAATGCCCTCATCTTGAATAAAATTGTCTGTTCGTAAAGAAAGACAGGGTAAGAAGGGGATGGAGCCCTAAAACTTAGTAATTCCTGGGAAAGAGTATACAATTGATCCTTTTCTTGTTGTATGGACTTGAATTTCCCCAATTCTGCCAATTTCTTTTGAACATTTTCCCACTGGACTTTCCAGAAGAACAATTCCTCAGCCTATTTCTCTCTCAATCTCCTGACATCATTTCTATATTCATGGAGGGGGACCATTCCTTCTCTGCACTGAGCAATATATTTCTTCCATTTATCTAGCTCAAGATTTAGTGAGAAAATATTTTTCTCCAATCGTTGAATTTTTCCATCCACCACATCTTTTTCATCATCAGAATCTAAATTAAGGATGCCTTGAGATGGTAGCATTATTACCTCATCACCAAATGTTCCAGCTTTCCCATTGTGGATTGATGTAGCAGCCTCATCTTCCATTGGTGCTGTGGTGAACTCTTCTTGTGTTTCATTCTCAACGGCTACTTTTGAGGATGCCGGTTCTTGTGAGGCAGCATCCTGTCCTTTCAATTCCACCTCAGCACCATCAATTTGAGTTGCAGTCTCAACAAACATTTTTGAAGACACTGGCTCTTGTGTAACAGCATTCTCTTCTTGGATTTTACCTTCAACAACTTCAGTCCGAGTTGCAACTTCAATAAGTATTTCCAAGGGCGTGGGTTCTTGTGTAACAATGTCCTTTTCCCTAATTTATCCAAGTTGTTGAGAAGGTTCCTGGACTACCTCAATGTCTGTTGAGAAATGAGACTGTTCCATGAGTAATTATGTATCTCCTGATGGTTGTGTTTGCATATCTTCTTCTTTCTCTGGTTCCAGATCCGAGATTAAGTCCATTCCTGGTTCATCTTCCCCCATCAACTCCACTGCGGGCACTTCTCCTTCTTGCTTTGTCCAGTTAGGTGTTTGTGCAACAAACTCCACCAATATGACTTTATGCCCTGCCATTTTATATATGTCTCCACATTCTGAGCATATCACTTTTCCTGGCTCTTCATAGCTCAAATTAGGGAATGAATTTTCCACTTGGTCTGCAACTCTCACCAATATATATAGACTCCTCCTTATTTGTTTCCTGCTTATTTCCTTCCATTTCTCTAATTCATTTCGAAGTGTTTGCACTTCTTCTTTTAACAGTTCATTTTCATAAAGGAGGTTTTCAATTTGGGGTTCGTTCACAGCAGGTTCTTATGTGGCAATAAGTGTTTTGGGATTTAAAATAGGGATTTCTATGCCCGCCCTAGTTACACATGCTGCTTCTGCTGAGGATAATTCAATATTGGCCCCAATTGCACATGTTGTCTCTGCTTCTGCCATAGATCGAGTCCTTATTTTATTCACCACTTCCACTGGCTGATCTTCACTGCATGCTACTGCTGCTGTAGAAGCTCTGGTTCTTCTCTTTCTTTCTGAAGTAGCTATTTGGCCCTTATTCCTTCGAATTTTTCTTTTCTCTTGTGACAAATGGGTTTCCAAATTTTCAGAGAGAACCATGAATTCCTCCTCCTCAACAATAATTCCCTTGATTTCCACGGAGGATGCAATATCCAACACTTATATATTTCCTTCCTCTACTGCCTTTGCCTGATGCTCTCCTTCTTGAATAACCCCTTTCCACAATTGCAACTGCTACTATCCTTACTTCAACAGCTGCTCCAGCCTCAGCCTCCTCTGCAGAGGCTACAAATGATGCCATTTATACTGCTTCGGTCGCCACCCTAACTGCAATATCAATTGGGTCTGTTTCTTTCCCTATAGGATTTGCTGTTGTTGTGGCTTCTAATATTACTACCTCATCTTCCCTAGCCTCCATCACCATTTCCTCCATCACAGGGTTCGTTGTTATCACAACTTCCCCCATGTCTATTTCTTCTCCTCCTTCGGGATGATTTCTTGCTAATACTCCATCTATGACAAGGTTTGTTGTTGTCGTACCTTCCCATGTGTATGTTTCTTCTTCTCCTTCATTTAGGTTTCCATCCTCCCCCGCAACTGAATGAGAGGAACTTCGGTCCTCTTCTTCTTCTGCAACACCCCCCAATTCCAATGCAGGTTCTCTAATTTCCCCAGCCCCAGCAAGAAATTGGGCCCAGGTAAAATTTTGATGCGCAAGGGCTCTTAAAATTAACAATTTAATTAAACCATGGTTGGTGAGGGAAGAGACTGGGTGCTAGGCTGTTCGTGCATATCCAACCATGTTTTGTAGGGTCTTAAAAAGATAAAATGGCATATTAAGTAGGTTTCCATGGTGTAGATGAGATAACAAGGGGAATTCAGAGAAATAGACAGTTTGGTACCTACCTTCACAGGAGGTATTTTTTTCAGAAAAAAATGCCACTTGATCCTAGGGATGAGGCAACGAATTTAATGCAATTCCACGGCCTTTTGGATGAACATTCTCACCGACTGCAAGAAATTCCCTCATTGCAGTTGCATTCGACACTTTTCGTCCAAACAATTTCTTCCCAATCTGGGGTAAGCCAGTAACCTTGGATATAATGGCCTTTGTAACCTCAATGCGTACCCCCTTGACTTCAGAATGAGTATCAGTCAGATTAAACACAAACTATAATGCCATTTCGACAGGGAAACCATTTAAGTGTTGGAAATACTCAATCCACCCGGCTGCTGCAAAAATGGCGAAAAATTCACATTGGCACGTAGATCTTCAGTGTTCTTGGGTTCATGCCTAACTGGGTTATCAATCTCTCTCTGTAATTCAGGAAATGGAAACAACGATTATCAGTTCAGACATGGAAGTTGCAGCCCAAGGATAGTCATGGAATAGCCGGAAGTGGAAATTGGGTAATTTTGGAAAGATGGCGCATTTTTCAACCGGCAGTAAGATGATACAGTTAAGGGAAAAAATGGCATAATTGGGGTATTTTGGTATGAATCAGGTAAGGTGACGGTCAGGTTATTAATCCTAACACATTATTTGACGATGAAGTGTGTACAATATGTTGACGAGGACAAAAGACAAGGCATGCTCATCATTGCCACATTTAATTGTATGCTTAATCATGTAAAAGGTCAGAATTCGTACCTTCGCGTTATGAGCTCAGCCTTAAATTGTCACGATAACCCAACTTCATCATTAATTCCATTAAGAGATCATCAATACGCATGTGTTGAGATGAGTTAGCCACCCCCAACCACGCTAATACGTACATCCATGTTGACAGGTACACAGGACAACCCAATAGTTGTCATCATTCGTGGCATACTGCATTTGGCGTTGTGGAGTCATCATTTCAATTACAGCATGGTCAAATCATTAGCGAAGAGATTGTTCTAGCAGATAGACAATCTACCGGAGTTGCAATTGATGAATAAGAGGATCTAAGAATGAATATTTGAGCATCATTCGGCAAATGTGGCGGAGTCACAGCTGCAAAAATTGGTAGAATAGGAAAAAATAACGGAGTCACAGCTGCAGGAATTGGTCAATTGGTCGAAAATGGTGGAGCTGCAGCTGCTAGAATAGGCGAAAGGGTTAAAATATAGCGGAGTTACATCTGCGAAACTTGGCAAAATGGACAAAACTAGTGGAGTCGCAGCTGCTGGCCAAAAGTGAAAGGGATGAAAAATAGTGGAGTTACAGCCGCGAAACTTGGCGAAATGGACAAAAATAGCGAAGTCTCAGCTGCTGGGAAGGTGAAGTGAATGGAAAATAGCGGGGTTACAGCTGTGAAAACGGGAAGAATGAGCAATGTAAGGAGTCACAGTTGTGCAAAATAAGGTAATAGGAAAAATTTTCAGTTGGCTACTAAAAGTTGACGAATCGTCCATCTTCTCCAAATAGCTTTATTAGATCCGGAAAATAATGAAAGGTATCTGCAATCGTCTGGCCTAGTCACGACTGCTACTCCTCAAATTAATTCCTTCACACAATTCTTCAAAACAAACCTGATCAAGTGCAAAATGAAAAATAGATAAAATACAAAATGAAAGATAAATTATTTATGTACAAATTATGTGTGGACATTGCAGTTCTTAAAAATTTACAGTGGTTGAGAAAAATCCCTACCCTGGCGTTAACTGATATTCTGGATCAGCTGCAACATGTGAAATGAAAGCATCTTTTGAGATCGTTTTGTGATACAGTCGCAGCCGATGACCATTTGCAAATAATGGTGTCTTGTTTTCATCAATGGTGATTAACCGGACTATTCCATTGTCAACTACTCGATCTATTTGATAAGGTCCCAACCAACGAGTGCGTAGTTTTCCCTTGAAATCCCTCTTGAACCGAGAATCATATAACAGATCCCAGTCTCCTTCTTGGAAGACTTTCTTCTTTATAAATCCATCATGCCATTTTGAGCGATTTTGTTGGATCAAAGCTGTTTGATGCACTGCGGCTGTGCGCTTCTCATCCAATTCATTGAGCTGATTCAGTCGGTTCCTCTGTGGTTCTGATAAATCAAGATTTGCTTCTACAGCTATTTGCAAAGTTCCGATTTCAAATTCAATTGGGAAAACAACATTCTTAGCATACACCAATTCATATGGGGAAAAACCAGTGTTGTTACGCCATGTAGTGCGATAGGCCCACAGTGCCTCTGGAAGTCTCTTAGCCCAATCTTTACGATGTATTTTCATTGTCTTTGTAAAAATAGCCTCGAAAACCTTGTTTGAACTTTCCACTTGGCCATTAGCCTGTGAATGATATGGCAAGGTTATTTTGTGCTGAATCTGAAACTTCTGCAACAGTACTTCCAATTTGTGAGACACGAACTGTGGTCCACCATCCGTAACGATTTCCTTAGGTACTCCAAACCGAGTAAAAATTTCTTCATATAGCAAAACAAGTACAGCCTGATCATTAAACTTAACCAAGGCTACAGCTTCCACCCATTTGGTCATGTAATCTGTGCAAACCAACATGTGAACTTTCAATTTTGAGGGAGGGTTGATTGGCCCTACGAAATCCAGATCCCTTCTGTCAAATGGTTCAACCACGAGCTGTGGATGCAAATACATTTCATCCAATCTGTTGGGCTGGCCCATCCTTTGGCAGCTATCACATGCCTAAACATACTTCTTTGCGTCCTTGAACAATGTGGGTTAGACATAACCCATTCTCAAGACCTTATGACCTGTCCTTTTATCAGCAAAGTGTACCCCACAGGGCTCATCATGGCAAGCTTTAAGGATACTGAAAATTTCATCTTCTCTGACACATCTTCTGATTTCTAAATCAAGCCATGTGTAGAAAAGATGTTCATCAATCCATCAATACCTAGCACTCTGTTGTATGATTTTTTTTCTTTCTCTCTTTGACAGATGTGTTCGAAGCTTACCTACAGCCAAAAAGTTAGCAATATCCGCATATCATGGGGAATGAGCTGATACTGCAAACAAATGTTCATCAGGGAAGGAATCTTCGACTGGTAAATTGTCATCACTATTAGTAAGTCGAGATAAAAAGTCTACAACAACGTTTTCCTTCCTTAGTCTATCAATAATTGTAATGTCAAATTCCTGTAATAATAACAACCATCTAGTAACTCTAGCATTCATGATTGGTTTATTCATTAAATATTTGATGGAAGAATGATCAGTGTCCACAAAAGTGGAGTATCCAGTAATGTAGTGTCTAAATTTGTTGATGGAATAAACTATGGCAAGGAATTCCTTCTCTGTGACAGTGTAGTTGAGTTCAGCAGGAGATAAGTTCTTACTAATGTAATAAATTGCATATGGGGCATTACCTTCCTGCTGTCCTAAAACTTCTCCAATGGCAGTGTCTGAATCATCTGAAGAGATATGAAAAGGCAGATCCTAGTTAGGCCCTCGTAAGATGGGTGTTGTAGACAGCCTTTTCTTTAGTTCAGTAAATGTTGTTTGGCATGCATCATTCCAAACAAACTGTACATCCTTCATCAACAAAGTAAACAAAGGAGAAGCTAGTTTGGAAAAATTTTCTATGAATCTTCTATAATAACTAGCATGCCCTCGGAAGATATGTACATATTTTTGTGTTCGAAGAGTTGGTATATTTTCAATTACCTTAATTTTGGAGGGGTCTACCTGGATACCATCAGAAGAGATGAAGTGCCCCAGAACTA
The DNA here is from genome assembly GCA_027924585.1 of Larix kaempferi. NCBI lineage: Eukaryota > Viridiplantae > Streptophyta > Pinopsida > Pinales > Pinaceae > Larix > Larix kaempferi. The sequence continues at coordinate 2,389,790 of BSBM01000723.1, read as the reverse complement.
TGCTCTTACTCATCATCATATGGCACTTTTCAGTGCTTAAGGAGAGCTGGCTTTGTTCACAACGTTTCAAGACCTTTTCTAAATTTTTCAGTGCTTCTTCATAAATACTACCATATGGAGTGAAGTCATCCATATAAATTTCCATGCAGTCGTTTATCATCTCTGAAAAGATTCCAATCACTGCTCTTTGAAATGTGGATGGTGCATTGCACAACCCAAAAGGAAGTACCTTGTATGCAAAAGTACCCCAGGGATAGGTGAAAGTGGTTTTGTCTTGGTCTTCTGGAGAAATCTGGATTTGGTTATAGCCACTAAAGCCATCCAGAAAGGAAAAATACTTCTTCCCAGACAAGGTATCAAGGACCTGATTGATAAAAGGTAAGGGAAAGTGGTCCTTTTACATTGCTTTGTTCAATTCTTTGTAATCCACGCAGACCCTCCATTTACCATTCTTGTTTGGCACAATCACGAGTGGAGAAACCCACTCACTGTTTGAAATTGGGTATATAAACCCTGCTTCTAGAAGTTTTTGGGTCTCCTCTTTCACTACATCCCTTAGGTTTGGGTTCATCCTTCGTTGTGGTTGACATACTGTCCGAGTCACTCTTAATATAAATGTGATGGGTGCACAGATCAGAAGGAATACCCTTCATGTCTATGTACTCCCAAGTGAAAGCTCCTTTATGTTGTTTTAGCAGAGTGATTAGCTATTCCAACTCACTGGGCGCAAGGTTTGGATTGATGTTCAATTTTTTCCCTGGCTCAATTTCCACTGGGACACTTTTCAAATTATTGAGAACTGGAATTATACTGGAATCATTGACTAGAGTTTCTTCCATAAGATTTTCTTGTTCTTTCTCATCAAATGTACTGTCGAGAATCTGGTAAACACGCTTATTGACGGACGTGGGCTCACTGATGAAATTGTTAATGGTATCGTCCTCTGTTTCATATTTAAAGGTTAAGGCTCTCCAAATCGTTAGTAAAGGCTGAATGCCTTCCTCCTCCCCCAAATCTACCCAAGGTGAAGTTTCAGCTTCTATGCTTGGTCAAGCTGGAGGGTATAGGGTTAGGATTTTGATCTCAGTCCTGTCTGAGATAGTCATGGATCCTGACTGACAGCTAATACAGGCATCTGCTGTGGCCAACCACGGTCTCTCGAAAATCAGCGGGTGTCCCCCCAACTGAGACATGGGTTGTAACACCAAGAAGTCCGCAGGGTATTCCCACGAGTCAAGAAAGATTACTAGGTCGTCTAGGATCCCCTCAGGCTTGATTGTTGATCTGTCAGCAAGTTCCAAAATGGTAGGGGTTGGCCGAAGGTTAGTGAGTTGAAGTTTCTTCACAGTTTGTATGGTCATAACATTAATAGTCGCGCCTATGTCTACCAAGATGTTGGGGATTTGTTTGTTTCCTATGTGAACTGTCACAGTAGGATTTTCAGGGTCATCGTATTTTTCCACAGGAGTCTTCCCCATTATTAATTCAGAAAGTTTTCCCAATACATGGACAGTGGGAGGATCCCTAGGCTTTCTTCCTATTTTCTTGACACATAAATCTCTAACAGTCTTAGCATAAATGGGCACGTCATGGAGGGCTTGTAACAGTGGAATTTTGACATACAATTTTTTCAATTCTCCTAAGAGATTGAATCAAGGTTGTTCCATTGTTTTCTGCAGGGCCAATCATTCAGGGTATGGCGGTTCTCTCATCAATTGTGTAGGTTGTGCTTCATCGTGTGTTACTTCCTGAGTTTTAGCTACTATTTTCGTAGGAATGTCAGCATCCTCAATGATGGGGATTATTGAATGAACCATATTCTCATAGTGCTGATTCACTCTAGTTTCAGTCACTGGGGATGGAACATCGTCAGTGATGATGGGTTCCACTACCCTCCCTGATCTTAATTGCATGTCATTGCAGGGAACTTGGGAGATGGAATACGCATGCATGGTGGCAGTCTCAAACTGATGAACTAATTTATTATTCGGGTTTGGGTTAGGTTGTCCAGGTAGTTGTGGTCAAAGTGGTGCATTCATAGGTGCATCATTGTTTTGGAATTGCAGCTGTGGCTGTTGATATTGTTGGTGAGGATACTGTTGAGGAGTGTACTGTTGATACTGAGTCTGGTGATGGGGAAACCCAACTCAGTATCAATAGTACCCTATAGGAGGACAAAGTGCGTCAGTGGGTCACCCTAGCTGACCAGGAATTGCGTCGCCACGCCCTAGATGAAGGAGAAGTGTGCCATCCTACTCAACGAGGTCAATCGTGAAGGGATAACCTCCATGTTTGAATGTGTTTAAGCCTAGTATGAGTTTAGGGGTCAGAGCAAATATTTTACACAATGGTCATGATGATGACTCTAGGTCCTGATAATGACACTTGCACAACAGTCATGGTGACCACACTAGGTCATGATAATGACACTTGCAATACTTGCGAAACTTGCACAAGGGTGACGACATTTTGGTGTAACAAAATTCCCCCCAAAGCATGAAGCTGATGGAATAAGATAGGTGAAATTATTTGTAGTAAGGAAAGAATAATGGAAAGGACTTGCTTGTTGGAAGGAGTTGCTGCAGAAATGACCCTGAGATCCACAAGTCTCATACGACACAAAACATGGTTTCCAACCAATACATTGCATATCCATGGTAGTAAAGACCGACTGAACACAATCATGGCTACTAGACACAATCGTAGATCCATGATGAGGTGATAACACAGCCATGACCAATACAATGTGGATCCATGTAACATGACTCAAACAATCTCCATCGCAACCTGGGTAGAATATGACTTCCCCAAGGTCTTCAAGCCGAACCCGCAATGATACGAATCTATCCATGTGATTACAATGTTTTGGAATCGAACATGGTAGAAACCACTTGATTACCGGTCATTGATGTATACTGTTAACAAGTACGAGGGAAATCACCATTGATGTCAATGATCCCCAAGGTATCATAGTACAAACCATCGAATGCGAATAAAGGGCTTGAAGTCAAACACTCGATGGGATCTTTCAATCAAGAGTCAATGATGTAAACTCATGTTGAAAGCGAGGTAACCTGCCATTAAGGCATGTAGGCCCAAGGTAATCGATTGGTTTCTATATTCAATCCTTGGATGATGTGTTAAAGTCAACAAGGATGAATTCGTCGAAGGAGGGCCATGATGAATTCTCCATCATCGACATGAAACTCGATGACAGATGTTTGGATTGAATCGGATAGTAGAGAAATGTGCAAGACTGACTCAAGGTAGACCGACATGATGGAAGGTGTACTGGTTGCAGATGATGAGCAAGGAACATCTCTTGAAAATGGGCATGGCATGACTTGGCAGTATTGACATGACGAGAATGACACTAACCCCCAACGCTACTGATAGTAGAAGCATTCTTTGGATGACCCAAAGGAGCGACACGACTCATGAAATCAACAGAACTCGAAGACAAATGGATTACCCAAGTACTGAATGCAAATGAAAAATGAGTGCCATGTTAAAGAGCCACTATATACTTCCATAAATAAAGTGTAATACAAAATCTTCCCTTTTTCCCCATCATGACTAATGAGTGCCTCACTTGTTTTTTAACGAGCTTGAAGAGAGTAAACAGATGCTCGACAAAGCTCATCCCATGGAAAAGTCCAATCCCAAATGTTTTACGAACCTGGGAAAGGAGGGGTTTGTCCCATGACGAGCCCTTCAATGTCAAATTTTAACGAGTCCATAGAAGGTAAACTCGATGTCATTTCATGTTTAGAGAGTCTGAAAAGAACTCAAGAAGACTCCAAAGGTCCTTTTTCGTAGGGTTAGTCTCTTCACCAGAAAAAGGGTAAAACAATGCGAGAGAGAAATCTTCTAGTCATGATTGGCTGGAGTGCTCCTTTTTCGTAAATAGTGCCCCTGGTCCGAAAAAGCAGTAAACTATCACCAGGGAGATGATTATTCAAATCCTTTTACAACCGTGAACGAATCAATTTCGCTTGGCTATTTTTCCTATTTTAGGAGTATGAAAAGAGCTTAAAAAGGACTCCATGAACAACTTTGTCATGGTTGATAACCGAGTACGACAAAGGAAAAAGTAAACTCGGCACAGTTCCTTTTCCGTAAATAATATAGCGAGGACGGATAAAGTGATAAACCTATACTTGTTAGACACACCTTTTTATTCAAATTTTTAACGAGCACGATAATTGTATCAAAAGCACTCGAAATATTTTTCACATTTGAACTAGAGCATGAAAAAGTAAAAACTAAGCTCAAACCACTTTTCATGTTTTATTCAGAGCACGAAAAAAGTGAAAAGTAAGCTCAAATACCATCTTAGTGTTTCTTACGAGCTCGAATATAGGTTGGAAGAATGCTCATGATGTCTGCTTCATTTTTTAATGATCTTGTAACAGAAAATGAACTATGCTTGGGATAATGACCATTGGCAGGTTTCTTCCCAACATGATGGCTAGAGGTTGGAAAGTTTTCCCCCAGCACAAGAAACTAACGTTTTACTTCTAGTACGATCTCTAGAGGTACTGCTTCATTTTTTAACGAGCTTGATACAGGAAATGCTCGAGATTATTTTCATGGTTTAATGAGCTCAAAAACCAAAAAGGAAAGTATGCTCGAAAATATTCCCATTGGTGGAATCTTCCCAACATGGTATCTATAGGTTGGTACATGCCCCCAGAATGATTGCTAGAAGTAAGTGACTTAGCTCCAACAAGGTGTGCAGAGGCGATGCCGTTGACTTCAACATAATGTCCAGGGGTTGAAGACATGCCCCCCAAGCTTCGTTTCATTTGCCTAAGGCATAGGCGGATGAAAAGAAGGTTAAGGTACTAAGTATATGAGAAGACTCAACTAAAAGGGAATGGATCTATTTCATTTGTTTTTAATGAGCTTGACACAGGAAAAGAACCATGCTTGTGGGAACCTATTTCATTTTTTAATGAGCTTGACATAGAAAGGGAACTATGCTCATGGGGTACTGTTTCATTTTTTAACGAGCTTAAAACATAAAGAAATTATGCTCAAGATTAAAGGCACTTATCCAACATGTTGTCTAGAGGTTAGTAGTGTGCCCCCAAGCATGATGTCCAGAGGCTGGAGATATGCCCCTCATGCTTAAGGGGAAGAATAGAAGTGGACAATCTACTGAAAGCGACTTAAGGCGTGATCTCCCTAGTTCAAAGTGAATCTAGAACAAATGTGATAGAACATAACCTACTATCCTAGATTGAATAGAAGTGCAAACGAGTAGATAGATCACTTACCTCAGGTTTGCAGATCCATTTGCTCTTCGTTGATCCAATGCTCCAGCATCGTCAGATCTCAAGCTGCAAGACCTTGTTGAATAGATAGGAACCAACAAGTAGTGAAAGCATACATTTCATATGATCGATCGAAGTTAATAGTTAAGGAAGAAAACTCTAAATATCATCAATGAGACAATCATTTGTGGAAAGAGATTATATTACTGCATAAAAGAGTGGAAATACATACAAGAGTGAGGATTACAACCAAGCCCTAACGTTGCAATCTTCCTCCAACAAGCCAAGCCAATGATTCTAAGGAGAAATGGGTGCCTCCAATGGATGAGTGATGATCTCCTAAGCTCTATATCACCAGCATATGGATGCTATAGCCTTCCTCCCCTTCCCATGGAGAAAGGGGGTGTTCATATAGGGATAAAGAGATAGGGTAGGTTGAGGATTAGGGGGAGATGGTTAAGGGATCCTTCCCATTAGGTTAGGAACCGAAATGCCACCTCACCTATAGTCTATGGATAGGTCTCCACCTCAACAAACCTCTAGAAAGAACTCGAGACTCCCCAAACGAACCTCTAACTAACCCTGGCACACCTTGGTAGAGGAGACAGAGCGTTAGAGAGGGTCAGGCGCACCCTGTAGGAGTAAAAAGTGTGTCAGCGGCTCACCCTAGCTGACTAGGAATTGTGCCATCGCACCCTAGATGAAGGAGAAGTGTGCCAGCTTACTCAACAAGGTCAAACGGGCATGGATAACCTCCATGTTTGAATGTGTTTTATCCCAGTATGAGTTTAGGGGTCAGAGAAAAGATTTTACACAATGGTCATGATGACGACTCTAGGTCCTGATAACGACACTTGCACAACCGTCATGGCGACAGCACTAGGTCATGATAATGACACTTGCAACACTTGCGACACTTGCACAAGGGTGACGAAATTTTGGTGTAACACCCTTCTGCACCATATCCCGGATATAGTGGAACTTAATCTCATTGTGCTTCGATCTATCATGAAACATAGGATTCTCTGTCATCTTGATGCAACTATGGTTGTCACAGAGTATCTCCATAGCATCAATCTCTGCATTGAACAATCCTATCAACATCTTGTGAAGCCACACTGCTTCACCACAAGCTGAACAAGCTGCTACATATTCAACTTCCGTTGTACTGAGTGCAACACAAGGTTTCTTTCTACTGAGCCATGAGATCATGCCCGATCCCAAACTAAAGCAACATCCTGAAGTGCTCTTTCTATCTTCAGCACTTCTATCACAATACGAGTTTATGTACCCATACAGCCTGAACTCACTATCTGAGGCATATTTGAGTCCATAATCCAATGTATCCTTCAGATATCTCATCACATGTTTTGTTGCAATCAAGTGAACATTCCTGGGTTCTACCATATACTAACTCAATGTGTTTACCGCAAAACATATATATGGACGAGTATTGGTCAAATACATCAATGACCCAATAATTTGAGTCTATAAATGGTGACATCCACTTTCTCTGATCAAGCATCACTCAGAAGCTTCAGATTTGTCACCATTAGAGTAGTCATGGCCTTGCAATCCAACATCCCAAATCTCTTTAGGATCTCTACTGTGTATTTTCCTTGACTCAGGAAAATCTCATCTGGAAACTGCCATACTTCAAGACCTAGAAAGTAGTGCATCTTGCCAAGGCCTTTCTTCTCAAATTATGCTGCAAGCCTCTTCTTACATTCAAAAATGGGCTTGTCTTCTCCAGTCAAAAATAAGTCATCAACATACAGTAATAGTATCATGGGTTCATCATCCATAATTTTGTAATAAAGATTAGAGTCCGCTTTACTCTTGGTAAATCCCAAGCTCTTCGGGAAGCTTTCAATTCTTCCATACCATGCTCTGGGATCTTGCTTCAACCCATACAATTCTTTCTTCAACCTCCATACATGTGACTTATTATCTTCTACTTCAAATCCTTTTGGTTGCTCGATATATACTTCCTCTTATGTATTTCCATTCAGGAAAGCTGTCTTCACATCCATCTGATGTAGCTTCCATTTCATCTTGGCTGCCAAGGCAAGAATGGTTCTAATTGAAGTATATCTGGCTACCGGGGAAAAGGTCTCCTCATAATCAATTCCTTCCTTTTGTGAGAATCCCCGGGCTACAAATATTGCCTTGTACTTTTCAATGCTTCCGTTTGCTGAATGTTTTGTTTTGAAGATCCATTTTGATGAAATGACTGATTTGTCCTTCATTCTTGGTACGACATCCCAAACATCATTCTTGATGATGGACTGATACTCTTCATTCATGGCATCCATCCATTCCTTCTTCTTTACTGCTTCTTCAAAACAAGATGGTTCTTCTTCAACAAGATTGCACATCAAGGATACATAGCTGGAGTATGGCCTTGGTCTCTTGCTCTCTCTACTGGATCCTTCTGGGGCACCATACTTTCCTGCATCTTGGATTAATTCGCATGCCCATGCTGGTATTCTCTTTCGAGAGATCTCCTCATGAGGTATCTCCTTAAGTCTGTGAGGTTCTGCCATGTCATGATCCTCTAGAATAGGATCCCTTTAATATTTTGGATTGGTTCTTTGGTTGATTCTGCAACTCTCGGAGACTCATGCTCCTCTTCATACTCATGAGTCTTCTTAGACTTGTTGAAGGTTGTGTCTTCATCAAATGTGACATCCCGAATAATCTCAATCTTGCGGAATCCTGGGATGTATATACAGTAAGCCTTAGATTGCTCACTATAACCCACAAATATTCCCTTCTTCCCTGAAGGTTCTAGTTTCGATCTCTTCTCCTTTGGAATGTGGATGAACACCGAACATCCAAATATCTTCAGATGATTGAATTCAAGCTTCTTTCCGGTGAACATATCGTATGGGGTCTTGTTTCCAAGAGCACTATGAGAGATCTTGTTCTGCACATAGACTGCATTTTTGGCAGCTTCTTCCCATAGATGCATGGGTAAGTCTTGATCGTGGATCATAGCCTTCACTACTTCTATGATTGTTCTGTTCTTCCTTTCAGCTACACGATTCTATTGTGGATTATAAGGAACATTGAGCACCCTCTTAATCCCTGCTTGCTTACAGAAATCTTTGAAATCCCATGAGGTATATTCCCCTCCATTTTCTGACCTCATGATCTTATTCTTCTTTTCAGAGAGATTATCTACGAGTGCCTTCAACTCTTTAAACTTTTCAAAGACTTCATTCTTATTCTTCCGAAAGTAAATCCATGTTTTGCGATAATAGTCATCAATGAAGGATGCATAATATTCATACCCGCTTAGAGACGTGGTGGACATTGGTCCACAAATGCCTGAACGAATGATATCCAGAATACCTTTCGCTTTGCTGTCGCTACTTGGAAATGGGTTCTTCGTACACTTCCCTTGAGCACACCCTTTGCATACTCCTTCATTATCCACCTCGATCTCTGGTAATCCAGTCACTACCTTACTTATAATTGGTAAGGCCTTATAGTGTATATGAGCTGGTATCCTATGCCATAGATCACAGGGGTTCATGGTACTATCCATCAGTGTTGCAACTACATGACCCTTCAGTTTGTAAAGTCCTCCTTCTTCTCCTCCAATGACTACTGCATCATGAATAGTATTCCCTTTAGCCCACATGAGAACTTCACCATCTACAAATGCAACTCGAAGACCTTTCTTATCTAATGCTTGTTGGTCACACTATATGCTAATTAATTACAACTAACACACAGGATGCTCAATATGAATTGTCAACCCAGGGAAGTCTTTTACTTCAATGGCAATAAGCTCAATCTATGCATAAACATTTCAAGTAGTTGATTAACTAAATGGAGATAATAATCCTACCTATCTGCTCAGCCAAACTCATTCCATAAAGAAAACTAATCTAACTCATACATCTAAGAATTCAAAGTGCAGCTACCTTCCTACATAAATCAACCTAGAAGTTACTGATCTAAGAATATAAATGAACTAGATTACTTTTGCAAGAAGTTAAATCCTATAATTATCAAACTACAGTATTCAATATTTACCAAAATGATTCATCCAGAAACTACTGTAACTCAATCATAATCTTCCTAATATATGAATTCAATAAAGATACAACAGCGACTAGAATTAGAAAATAAGCTTGAACTCTAAATTGATAACCATTGGAAATCCTAGAAAGCATAAATGACTGAAAGGAATTGGAACTGAGCTTGGCTGTAATGGCTAATCATAACACACATGCATTAATCAAACTAACCTACATAGTCGGCTATCACACCACACAGTTGCAGATATTCAGGATGCAAAATAATAAACTACCAATAAAGAATGCAATTATAAATTCTCTATTGCAACTATCAGTAATATGCCCAATGCAATTCCACAACACACAATAGGAAATGAATAAATCTAACTACCTACTTAACTCAGCAATCTCTGTGAGAAGGAGGGCCCTGGCCTCTAACAGAGACATCGTGAACTACCACAAATTAAGACACAGAAATAGAAATAACTCTGCTCTTAATTAAAGATGGTAATCCACAGTCTCAGTTCTATATTATAGCCCGTACAAAATGATAATTAACCAACCCTAGGCTCTGAAAGCCTTCCCATATTTATACATGCAAAATACAGTTCATGATCCACTAATTTTGTGCGGCAATGAAGATCTTCGATCTTCATGCTGCAGGGTTACAGCTAAACTGTTACATCCATAATGAATGAGGCTGTTAAGCATGAAGGATGTTGTTACTTGGAAAGTCAATGTATCAACGGTTTAACCAATTGGGAGGCATCCTGTCTGTTGCAGCAATGCTCTGATTCGGTGAAGACATGTTACAGCTTCACATGGAAAGATGCGTTGTCACTTGGAATATGAGGAATCAAATCGGAAGAGTAACAATTGGAACCACGTATGATTCTTTCCCAAGGCATTATGACTGATACACATGTGCTTTGATCTTAACTTCATGAAATCAACACAAGTTAGCATAAATCGAAGGCTAGAATTCGTAACCATAACAAACTTAGGCATTTAATTAAATGAAGCAATAATATATTATACCCTGTCAGGATTGTTGATTGTTCCGGAAAAGGGCATGTATATGGTTCATGAAAGTAGGGTGTAACACGGAAAAATGATGAAATAGGTATGGTAAAAAAGGGGCATTTCTAGGGCCCAACATCTCCCCCCAACTATCCAATTTCATGTCCTCATGCAACAACTCCACTAGTCCGAATCTGAATCCAAACTGAACCTGTGAAGATTGGTAAGATTGTAGGCAAATTCCGTTGGTTTTCCATGATGCACAAATCCCTGACAGGCAGCCCATTTCTCCCAACACTGCTTCTCCTCCTCTTCAATCAAAACATAACTATTTCTATAAGGACTCACAGGTAGCCATATGAGAGGAAACTTGAATCTTAACCCAAGCCACCCAGCACCACACTTTTTCATGCACTGCACATACCCAGGCACCCTTGCTAAAGCCTGCTTAAAATTCTCAAAGCAATATGAATCCCCTTCTTTCAAAGCTGGAGAGGAATATATCCATCTGTACTCACTACCCTGCAGGGCATGCTGCTGATTACTGGAAATTATCCCAACACAGGCAGTGATGATTCTATCTTGCAAATATTCCAAGTGTTGAACAATCTCAAGAAATTCGAGGGCCTTTTCATACCTGGCCTTGAGTCCTATTGGAATCCGAGGTTCATTTCTAATCCAAAGAGTGGCATTGTCCTCATTCTTTGTGATGGTTTGGAAGGAATCTCGCCATTTTACATGGTTGATGACAAAAGAAGCAAATGCTCTCAACTAAATATCCCCCAAATGGGGAATAGGATTAGCACGGGAGTCAGAATAGCAGGCTTTATCATGTAAATATAATTCACACAACAAATTTTGCTCCTCATCGTTGCTTGCCGGGAATGTTTCTGAAAACTGGGAGGCTGTTATTAGCTCAAATGGCCTTACTTCTTTTAATGCCCTCATCTTGAATAAAATTGTCTGTTTATAAATCAAGATAGGGTAAGAAGGGGACGGAGCCCTACAACTTAGTAATTCCTGGGAAAGAGTATACAATTGATCCTTTTCTTGTTGTATGGACTTGAATTTCCTCAATTCTGCCAATTTCTTTTGAACATTTTCCCACTGGACTTTCTAGAAGAACAATTCCTCAGCTCATTTTTCTCTCAATCCCCTGACATCATTTCTATATTCATGGAGGGGGACCATTCCTTCTCTGCACTGAGCAATATATTTCTTCCATTTATCTATCTCAATATTTAGTGAGAAAATCTTTTTCTCCAATCGTTGAATTCTTCCATCCACCACATCTTTTTCATCATCAGAATCTAAATTAATGATGCCTTGAGATGGTAGCATTCTTAACTCATCACCAGATGTTCCATCTTTCCCATTGTGGATTGATGGTGTAGCAGCCTCATCTTCCATTGGTGCTGTGGTGACCTCTGCTTGTGTTTCAATCTCAACAGCTACTTTTGAGGATGCTGGTTCTTGTGTAACAGCATCCTGTCCTTTCAATTCCACCTCAGCACCATCAATTTGAGTTGCAGTCTCAACAAACATTTTTGAAGACACTGGCTCGTGTGTAACAGCATTCTCTTCTTGGATTTTACCTTCAACAACTTCAGTTCGAGTTGCAACTTCAATAAGTATTTTCAAGGGAGTTGGTTCTTGTGTAACAATGTCCTTTTCCCTAATTTCTCCAAGTTGCTAAGAAGGTTCTTGGACTACCTCAATGTCTTCTTAGCAATGAGACTATTCCATGAGTAATTATGTATCTCTTGATGGTTGTGTTTGCATATCTTCTTCTTTCTTTGGTTCCAGATCCGGGATTAAGTCCATTCCTGGTTCATCTTCCCCCATCAACTCCACTGCGGGCACTTCTCCTTCTTGCTTTGTCCATTTAGGTGTTTGTGCAACAAGCTCCACCAATATGACTTTATGCCCTGCCATTTTATAAATGTCTCCACATTCTGGGCATATCACTTTTCCTGGCTCCTCATAGCTCAAATTAGGGAATGAATTTTCCACTTGGTCTGCAACTTCCACCAATATATCCAGACTCATCGTTGCTTGTTTCCTGCTTATTTCCTTCCATTTCTCTAATTCATTTCGAAGTGTTTGCACTTGTTCTTCTAACAGTTCATTTTCATAAACGAGGTTTTCAATTTGGGGTTCATTCACAGCAGGTTCTTGTGTGGCAATAGGTGTTTTGGGATTTAAAATAGGGATTTCTATGCCTGCCCTAGTTACACATGTTGCTTCTGCTGAGGGTAATTCAATATTGGTCCCAATTGCACATGTTGTCTCTACTGCTGCCATAGACCGAGTCCTTCTTTTATTCACCACTTCCACTGGCTAATCTTCATGGCATTCTACTGCTGTTGTAGCAGCTCTGGTTCTTCTCTTTTTTTTTGAAGTAGCTGTCTAGCCCTTATTCCTTGGAATTTTTATTTTCTCTTGTGACAAAGGGGTTTCCAAATTTTCAGAGAGAACCATGAATTCCTCCTCCTCAACAATAATTCCCTTGATTTCCACGGAGCATGCAATATCCAACACTTCTATATTTCCTTCCTTTGCTGCCTCTGCCTGATGCTCTCCTTCTTGCATAACCCCTTTCTGCAATTGCAACTACTACTATCATTGCTTCAACAACTGCTCCAGCCTCAGCCTCCTCTGCTAAGGCTACAAATGACGCCATTTATACTGCTTCAGCCGCCACCCTAAGTGCAATCTCAATTGGGTCTGTTTCTTCCCTATAGTATTTGCTGTTGTTGTGGCTTCTAATATTACTGCCTCATCTTCCCTAGCCTCCATCACCATTTCCTCCATCACAGGGTTCGATGCTGTCGCAACTTCCCCCATGTCTATTTCTTGCTAATACTCCATCTATGACAAGATTTGTTGCTGTCGCAACTTCCCCCATGTCTGTTTCTTCTTCTCCTTCATTTAGGTTTCCATCCTCCCCCCCAACTGAATGAGAGGAACTTCGGTCCTCTTCTCCTTCTGCAACACCCCCCAATTCCAATGCAGGTTCTCTAATTTCCCCAGCCCCAGCAAGAAATTGGGCCTAGGTAAAATTTTGGTGCGCAAGGGCTCTTAAAATTAACAATTTAATTAAACCATGGTTGGTGAGGGAAGAGACCAGGTGCTGGGCTGTTCTTGCATATCCATCCATGTTTTGTAGGGTCCTAAAAAGATAAAATGGCATATTAACTAGGTTTCCATGGTGCAGATGAGATAACAAGGGGAATTCAGAGAAATAGACAGTTTGGTACCTACCTTCACAGGAGATATTTTTTCAGAAAAAACTGCCACTTGATCCCAGGGATGAGGCAACGAATTTAATGCAATTCCACAGCCTTTTGGATGAACATTCTCACCGACTACAAGAAATTCCCTCATTGCAGTTGCATTCGGCACTTTTCGTCCAAACAATTTCTTCCCAATCTAGGGTAAGCCAATAACCTTGGATATAATGGCCTCTGTAACCTCAATGTGTACCCCCTTGACTTCAGAATGAGTATCAGTCAGATTAAACACAAACTGTAATGCCGTTTTGACGTGGAAACCATTTAAGCATTGGAAATACTCAATCCACTCGGCTGCTGCAAAAATGATGAAAACTTCACATTGGCACGTAGATCTTCAGTGTTCTTGGGTTCATGCCTAACTAGGTTACCCATACCAATCTCTCTCTGTAATTCAGGAAACGGAAACAACGATTATCAGTTCAGAAATGGAAGTTGCAGCCCAAGGATAGTCATGGAATAGCCGGAAGTGGAAATTGGGTAATTTTGGAAAGATGGCGCATTTTTCAACCGGTAGTAAGATGATACAGTTAAGGAAAAAAAATGGCATAATTGGGGTATATTGGTACGAATCAGGTAAGGTGACGGTCAGGTTATTAATCCTAACACATTATTTGATGATGAAGTGTGTACAATATGTTGACAAGGACAAAAGACAAGGCGTGCTCATCATTTCCACATTTAATTGTATGCTTAATCATGTAAAAGGTCAGAATTCGTACCTTCGCGTTATGAGCTCAGCCTTAAATTGTCACCATAACCCAACTTCATCATTAATTACATTAAGAGATCATCAATACGCATGTGCTGAGATGAGTTATCCACCGCTAACCACGCTAATACGTACATCCATACTGACAGGTACACAGGACAACCCAATAGTTGTCATCATTCGTGGCATACTGCATTTGGAGCTATAGAGTCATCATTTAATTTAGAGCCTGGTCAAATCATTAGAGGCGAGATTGTTCTAGGAGATAGAAAATCTAGCGGAGCTGCAGTTGATGAATAAGAGGATCTAAGAAAGAATATTTGAGCATCATTCGGCAAATGTTGTGGAGTCATAGCTGCAAAAATTGGTAGAATAGGAAAAAATAACGAAGTCACAGCTGCAGGAATTGGTCAATTGGTCGAAAATGGTGGAGTTGTAGCTGCTAGAATAGGAGAAAGGGTTAAAACATAGCAAAGTTATAGCTGTGAAACTTGGCAAAATGGACAAAAGTAGTGGAGTTGCAGCTACTGGCCAAAAGTGAAAGGGATGAAAAATAGTGGAGTTACAGCCGCGAAACTTGGCGAAATGGACAAAAATAATTGAGTCGCAACTGCTGGGAACGTGAAGGGAATGGAAAATAACGGGGTTACAGCTGTGAAAATGGGAAGAATGAGCAATGTAAGGAGTCACAGTTGTGCAAAATGAGGTAACAAGAAAAAATTTCGGCTGGCTACTGAAAGCTGACGAATCGTCCATCTTCTCCAAACAACTTTATTAGATCAGGAAAATAATGGAAGGTATCTGCAATCGTTTGGCCTAGTCACGACTGCTACTCCTCAAATTAATTCCTTCACCCAATTCTTCAAAACAAACCCGATCAAGTGCAAAATGGAAAATAGATAAAATACAAAATGAAAGATAAATTATTTATGTACAAATTATGTGTGGACATTGCAGTTCTTAAAAATTTACAGTGGTTGAGAAAAATCCCTGCCCTGGCGTTAACTGATATTCTGGATCAGCTGCAACATGTGAAATGAAAGCATCTTTTGAGATCGGTTTGTGATACAGTCGCAGCCGATGACCATTTGCAAATAATGGTGTCTTGTTTTCATCAATGGTGATTAATCGGACTATTCCATTGTCAACTACTCGATCTATTTGATAAGGTCCCAACCAACGAGTGCGTAGTTTTCCCTTGAAATCCCTCTTGAACCGAGAATCATATAACTGATCCCAGTCTCCTTCTTGGAATACTTTCTTCTTTATGAATACATCATGCCATTTCGAGCGGTTTTGTTGGATCAAAGTTGTTTGATGCACTGCGGCTGTGCGCTTCTCGTCCAATTCATTGAGCTGATTCAGTTGGTTCCTCTGTGGTTCTGATAAATCAAGATTTTCTTCTACAGCTGTTTTCAAAGTTCTGATTTCAAATTCAATTGGGAAAACAACATTCTTACCATACACCAATTCATATGGAGAAAAACCAGTGGTGTTACGCCATGTAGTGTGATAGGCCCACAGTGCCTCTGGAAGTCTCTCATCCCAATCTTTACGATGTATTTTCATTGTCTTTGTCAAAATAGCCTCGAAAACCTTGTTTGAACTTTCCACTTGGCCATTAGCCTGTGAATGATATGGCGAGGTTATTTTGTGCTGAATCTGAAACTTCTACAACAGTACTTCCAATTTTTGAGACACGAACTGTGGTCCACCATCCGTAACGATTTCCTTAGGTACTCCAAACCGAGTAAAAATTTCTTCATATAGGAAATCAAGTACAGCCTGATCATTAAATTTAACCAAGGCTACAGCTTCCACCCATTTGGTCATGTAATATGTGCAAACCAAGATGTGAACTTTCAGTTTTGAGGAAGGGTTGATTGGCCCTACGAAATCCAGATCCCATCTGTCAAATGGTTCAACCACGAGCTGTGGGTGCAAATACATTTCATCCAATCTATTGGGTTGGCCCATCCTTTGGCATCTATCACATGCCTGAACATACTTCTTTGCATCCGTGAACAATGTGGGTTAGACATAAACCATTCTCAAGACCTTATGACTTGTCCTTTTATCAGCAAAGTGTAACCCACAGGGCTCATCATGGCAAGCTTTAAGGATACTGAAAATTTCATCTTCTCTGACACATCTTCTGATTTCTAAATCAAGCCCTGTGTAGAAAAGATGTTCATCAATCCATCAATACCTGGCACTCTGTTGTATGATTTTTTTTCTTTCTCTCTTCGACAGATGTGTTCGAAGCTTACCTGCAGCCAAAAACTTAGCAATATCTGCATACTATGGGGAATGAGTTGATACTGCAAACAAATGTTCATCAGGGAAGGAATCTTCGACTGGTAAATTGTCATCACTGTTAGTAAGTCGAGATAAAAAGTCTGCAACAACGTTTTCCTTCCCTAGTCTATCAATAATTGTAATGTCAAATTGCTGTAACAGTAACAACCATCTAGTAACTCTAGCATTCATGATTGGTTTATTCATTAAATATTTGATGGAAGAATGATCAGTGTCCACAAAATTGGAGTATCCAGTAATGCAGTGTCTAAATTTGTTGATGGCATAAACTATGGCAAGGAATTCCTTCTCTGTGACAATGTAGTTGAGTTCAGCAGGAGATAATTTCTTACTAATGTAATAAATTGCATATGGGGCATTACCTTCCTGCTATCCTAAAACTGCTCCAATGGCAGTGTCTGAATCATCTGAATAGATATGAAAAGGCAGAGCCTAGTTAGGCCCTTGTAAGATGGGTGTTGTAGACATCCTTTTCTTTAGTTCAGTAAACGTTGTTTGGCATGCATCATTCCAAACAAACTGTACATCCTTCATCAACAAAGTGAACAAAGGAGAAGCTAGTTTGGAAAAAATTTCTATGAATCTTCTGTAATAACCAGCATGCCCTCAGAAGATACGTACATCCTTTTGTGTTCCAAGAGTTGGTATATTTTCAATTACCTTAATTTTGGAGGGGTCTACCTGGATACCATCAGAAGATATGAAGTGCCCCAGAACTATGCTCTTACTCATCATCATATCGCACTTTTCAATGCTTAAGGAGAGTTGGCTTTGTTCACAACGTTTCAAGACCTTTTCTAAATTTTTCAGTGCTTCTTCATAAATACTACCATATGGAGTGAAGTCATCCATAAACATTTCCATGCAATCGTTTACCATCTCTGAAAAGATTCCAATCACTGCTCTTTGAAATGTGGTTGGTGCGTCGCACAACCCAAAAGGAAGTACCTTGTATGCAAAAGTACCCCAGGGACAAGTGAAAGTGGTTTTGTCTTGGTTTTCTGGAGCAATCTAGATTTGGTTATAGCCACTAAATCCATCTAGAAAGGAAAAATACTTCTTCCCAGACAAGGTATCAAGGACCTGATTGATAAAAGGTAAGGGAAAGTGGTCCTTCTGCATTGCTTTGTTCAATTCTTTGTAATCCACGCAGACCCTCCATTTCCCATTCTTCTTTGGCACAATCACGAGTGGAGAAACCCACTCACTGTCTGAAATTGGGTATATAAACCCTGCTTCTAGAAGTTTTTGGATCTCCTCTTTCACTACATCCCTTAGGTTTGGGTTCATCCTTCGTTGTGGTTGACATACTGTCCTGGAGTCACTCTTAATATAAATGTGATGGGTGCACAGATCAGAAGGAATACCCTTCATGTCTGTGTACTCCCAAGTGAAAGCTCCTTTATGTTGTTTCAGCAGAGTGATTAGCTATTCCAGCTCACTGGGCGCAAGGTTTGGATTGATGTTCAATGTTTTCCCTGGCTCAATTTCCACTGGGACACTTTTCAAATTCTTGGGAACTGGAATTATACTAGAATCATTGACTAGAGTTTCTTCCATAAGATTTTCTTGTTCTTTCTCATCAAATGTATTGTCGAGAATCTGGTAAACACACTTATTAACAGACATGGGCTCACTGATGAAATTGTTAATGGTATCGTCCTTTGTTTCATATTTAAAATTTAAGGCTCTCCCAATCGTTAGTAAAGGCTGAATGCCTTCCTCCTCCTCCAAATCTACCCAAAGTGAAGTTTCAGCTTCTATGCTTGGTCAAGCTGGAGGGTATAAGGTTAGGATTTTGATCTCAGTCCTGTCTGAGATAGTCATGGATCTTGACCAATAGCTAATACAGGCATCTGCTGTGGCCAACCACGGTCTCCCAAAAATCAGCGAGTGTCCCCCCAACTGAGACATCGGCTGTAACACCAAGAAGTCCACAAGGTATTCCCACGAGTCAACAAAGATTACTAGGTCATCTAGGATCCCCTCAGGCTTGATTGTTGATCTGTCAGCAAGTTCCAAAATGGTAGGGGTTGGCCGAAGGTTAGTGAGTCCAAGTTTCTTCACAATTTCTATGGTCATAACATTAATAGTCATGCCTAAGTCTACCAAGGCGTTGGGGATTTGTGTGTTTCCTATGTGAACTATCACAGTAGGATTTCCAAGCTCATCGTATTTTTCCACAGGAGTCTTCCCTATTATTAATTCAAAATTTTTTCCCAATACATGGACAGTGGGAGGATCCCTAGGCTTTCTTCCTGTTTTCTTGACACATAAATCTCTAACAGTCTTAGCATAAATGGGCACGTCATGGAGGGCTTGTAACAGTGGAATTTTGACATACAATTTTTTCAATTCTCCTAAGAGATTGAATCGAGGTTGTTCCACTATTTTCTGCGGGGCCAATCATTCAGGGTATGGCGGTTCTCTCATCAATTATGTAGGTTGAGCTTCATCGTGTGTTACTTCCTGAGTTTCAGCTACTATTTCGGTAGGAATGTCAGCATCCTCAATGATGGGGATTGTTGAATGAACCATATTCTCATAATGCTGATTCACTCCAGTTTCAGTCACTGGGGATGGAACATCCTCAGTGATGATGGGTTCCACTACCCTCCTTGATCGTAATTGCATGTCATTGCAGGGAAATTGGGAGATGGAATACGTAGGCATGTTGGCAATCTCAAATTGATGAACTGCTTTATTATTCGGGTTTGGGTTAGGTTGTCCAAGTAGTTGTGGCAGAAGTGGTGCATTCATAGGTGCATCATTGTTTTGGAATTGCAGCTATGGCTGTTGATATTGTTGGTGAGGATACTATTGAGAAGGGTACTGTTGATACTGAGTCTGGTGATGGGGAAAGTTATTTCCTTGGTAATAATTTCTCCAGTTGGAATTCCAGGGAGATTGATTGTTTGACTGTTGTGACCATGGTGTCCAAGAATTAGGATTTTTCATTGGAATCTGAGATGGATGCCACTAGTTATTATAATAATGTGAAGGTAATTGTGTATTCATATTGTTCATACCATTCATATTATTCAAGAAAATTGATGGATTTGGATTCATACCTTGATTGCGAGGCTGCCGAGGTTTCTTCTGTGCAATAAAGTAAGCATGTTCCACATCTGAAGTGGATGCCTGCAGAACTGCTTTGACTTTAGGTAATGAAGGACATTCCTTGGTGTCATGCTCCAATTCACATATCCTACATATCTTTTCCTTGTCCAACGAGCATTCTTTTAGTGAGTGATTTTTCCTACATTTAGGACAGAATACACCAAGTGTAAGATCTTCTACTACTTGCCTCTATTTTGCTCTCAAAACATCTAACTCTGAGGAAATGGAACTCATCATATCAGTTTTAAAATTCTCCAGTAAGTTGCCTATTTCTGCTCAAGTGGGTCCTCCACTAGCTGATTTCTGTGTCCTAGTGAAGACATCTTGGTCTCGATCTTTGTCTCATTTGTTAGTTCTAGAGGATCCCTTTAAGTACCTTCAACATAATTCAATGATCTTCTCGAAGGGTTCCTTTGAGATGTCCCCTTTCCCCAATAAATTCAACATATCAAGGCAATCTTCTCTAATTCCTTGTAGCAAAATAATCTTAAGTACATCTTTTCCAATCTCAGTGTGCCCAGACCTTTGTAAATTGTACAACAATCTTTCCACAAAGTCTTCCAAGCTCTCCTCTTCCTTTTGAACCATTTTAAACAACTTTTCCTTTCTATCCCTGGTTCTACAATATCCTTGATATTTAGAAAGAAAGTGTTAAATTTTGAACATTAATTCACAATACTCTAGGATCTTCACTGAGAGAATAACATATACAGTATATCAATGCATGATAATCACAATAAGCATGACAAGCATCACAAGAATCAAAAGCATGAGAGACAAGAGACATAGAGTTTCTGTGGGGAAAACCCTAAGGTGAAAAACCCCACAACTTCCTCAGAGATAGAGAGAGCAATGGCTCAACCAAAGTACAACTAAAATACACTGAGATAGTCTCCTAGTAGCAGATGATCCTCCTCCTCACTAGTGCGCCAATTTCTAAGTGAGAGAGATACACTTTTCCGAATGATCTAAATAGAGATCACCTGATCTCTATTTATACTAACCTGTTTTCCCAATGACCTTATGGGGTCGACTTGTCTAGATAGGTACATCCATATTATAATATATATTTCAGGGATGACCCCACACATGGTGGTCTAATAACCCATCGGAAAGTACACACACTTACGACACTTGTCGATCCACATGATGAGACTTCCTTATAGAGGAATAACACATCTCTAATAAGGGTACAATAAATATATATGAAATACATAGATGAAATACATTCCGAAGTTACATATACATCAACACTCCCTCTTAACTAGGAAGGTATTTCTCGACACAGATCTGCTAGACAAGTCTTCTTCTTGGGATCATCGTCATCGATGCAACGTCATCGTCATCGTCACTACTACTGCTATCTCAACCAATCTCTAACTCTACTCGTCATAGGAAGTTCTACAGAGCCATTCCTTTTTCATACTGGATGTAGGCCCACCACCTGCAGGTATTCGTCATCACTGGCCATACTATGGAATCCTCAGGACTTATTACGTGCGTCACAAAACCTCGAAAGAGCATCCCAGGCTGTTACGAGCACACGGATCTACCTATAGGATCTCCTAGGGCCATATTATATGTGACCTCATGTTGACACCCAAAAAGTGATCACTAGCTCATTTCCCTATTCATATAACCCATTTGTCCACTTTTCCACCATCTGAGCCTCTGAAACCAACAAAAGGTCACCAAAAGACCTTAGTACACCCCTTTTTCCCACTCAAAAAGATTATTTTTCCTAAAAAGCATAAAAAACCCTCAAAAAGGGTCCAAATTCCCAAAAATATTAAAAAGGGAATACAAATATTAATTTTATTCAAAAAAGGAAAAATGAGGGAAAAGTACCTAAACCATGTTGGTCAATACCATTGGTTTCCACAAACCACAAATGGTATTCCCCACCACCAAAACCTATAAAAAGGTGGTAGGGGCTCCTCATTTCACATCCATCCATTATCTCATCCTCATGCTGCCGAAATCTCCCTTGAGCATTTTGGCCATTGTAAGCAACCTTGGAGAAGGAGACCTCTTGGAGCTTGGAGCTACTCATCTTGGGAGTTGCTCAACATCAACCTTCACCATTGAAGGTATTATCGTAAGCACTTGCTTGCCCCCCATTTTTCAATACAAATTCATTATTTAATATTTTCTTGTTCTTGTTTTTTAAATGTTTATATTATTTGCTTATATTCTTGCATAGATCCATGATTAGTTTTGTTTAGATTAGTTTCTTGTTTAATTCTATTGAAACTGCTGCTACTAGTTAGCAGGTGCCCATAGCACTAAGCCTGGTTGCAAAACCGGGCCAACAATTTTTGGCGACTCCGCTGTTTTTGAATCTTTAGATCTCACTTTTGCTTTAGATCTTAGTTTTTGATTGTATTAGTTAGTTTAATTCATAGATCTGCCACCCTAGACAGCAGATCCATTGCTGTTCTAGATCTTGGCCCATTTTTTAGCCATTAACAGCCCGAAATTCTCAATTTTCGGCTTAATTTTTCGGCATCCGCGTACGGCTTTCACCTCACGTCTTTTCGCCCAACAGTTGCGCAGCTCATCGCGATTGCGCAGCCTTTTTCCGCGCGGTTCACCGCGGCTTCGCGGCCTTTTTCCACGCTGCACATCGCGGCTTCACGGCCTTTTTCCGTGCTGCACATCGCAGCTTCGCGGTCAAAAACCACACTGCCCATCGCGACTGTGCGACAGAAACCTGCGCGGTCCATCGCGACTTTTAGCCCAAAACCCGCGATGCACATCGCGACTTTTAGCCCGAAACCCGCGATGTGATTTTTTGGCCGCACGGCTCAATTTTCAAACAAACATATCTCCCTCTCCCGAACTCCGTTTGAAACGATTTTTTTTTTCAAATTGGGTTTTTTCGATCAAGGAATCCAAATACGCTATTAGATTTAAGAAATTTTTCATAGAAATTTATCTAATCTTTTATTTTAGTTTTATTTATCACTTCAGTTCACCCATTTTGGCCCATATTTTCCAGTATTAAAATTCCAGCATTGTTTACAGCCATAGGAAAATTTTACTATTTAGAATGCACATGTGAAAAAGTCTTTTTAAATATTTTCAGAAATTGAAAGAAGGATTTGATTACATTTTATCTAGATTAAAATTTTTACTGTTTACTTCTTTGATATTTTTGCCCATAGCAGAATTTTAAAAGAAATCCATTTATTTCGCAAAGAAGTTTTATTATTTGCTTTCCTATTTCAAAAGATCCTTTGTTTTTTGAATAGTCCTTGAAAAGCATTTAATTTTCATTTATTGAAAAAGTCATAATATTTGCTTTTTATTTCAAAAGATCCTTTGTTTTTTGAATACTTAGCATTTACTTTTTCAATTTCAGTTTAAAATATCACACGTGCACCCACTCAAACACTAACTTTAAACTGATCCTTCAAACTTACCCTAATTTCAACCCACTTTTAACCCCACTTGGGGAACACTAAAAGAACTTTGTAGCTAGGTATTATTGAGGGGATAGGTGTTCCAATAACACCCCTCAGTTATTACATCTGAGACATAGTTGTTTTCCTTTAGGGAGATAAAATCTCTTAGTATTTATTGGCACGGTCACAACCGGTTTATGGGAAGGCCTCTCCCCTAGGAGGGTTGAAGTCGCAAGGATGGTTCTGGAAGCCTGAGTGGAATACCGAAATCCATTCAGTAACCGAAGGGCTACCATTCGCAGTTCTCGGGATATCCCTGTATCGGGATATTGCGATCAAGGACCAAACAACAGATTTACCTTTTCTCGACGTGTCATGAACGGAGTATCCTAGTAGCCATTCTTTAGGATTGATTACCCGGTGTCCCTCCCGATAGGGGGATATCTAGCCGTTGACTCAACACTCAATATTGTCTGACTTGGATTTCATCACCTTGCAGAGAATATCGTTTGTTGATTCACAATACTTTTAGTTAGGTGTTTGCATGATTCAACCCACCTTTGGTCTAGTTACACCTATTTTTTCTAGGAGTTGTTTGCATGTTGGTACTCTGACCATTTTTTGCATCCCTCCACTTATTATAGCACAGCTGCTATAATAAGTGCCTTTTTGAGGTTGATTTTTTGGCCTGAGAGCCTTCTTTTTCACTCCCCTTCTTGAACCCTTGGTTGCATTAGGGTTTTGAGTTTTTTATACATTATCATTTACACATACAGATTTTTTACACAAAAACTTATTTCTCACCATTGAGAATTTTAGACGTTCTCGTTGTCTTCAGGGCGAACTCCCAGAGTTCAGTCTACTTGGCTCGCCACGTCACTGACGCCGAGCCTTATCCCTTGACTCGACACATCGTCGGTCAAACAGACAGTCATCCGATTCTGACACGCCTCACTTCACATTTGATTTAGAGGCAGAATCTGAAAACCCCACAGAGTTATTCCCAACCAGCCTTATGGATGGAACACCATTTGACCCACTTTTTACCAGCAACATAGGAGAGACGTCCATAGACCCTTCTGTTGCGGTGCCATC
The DNA here is from genome assembly GCA_027924585.1 of Larix kaempferi. NCBI lineage: Eukaryota > Viridiplantae > Streptophyta > Pinopsida > Pinales > Pinaceae > Larix > Larix kaempferi. The sequence goes on along the minus strand of BSBM01000723.1, from coordinate 2,365,514 downwards.
CATGGCAACCACCACCCCCTTAGGTATGCCTAATATGGCGGACACTCCACATTTAGGAATGCCCAACACAGGGCCACCTCCTATTATAGGAATTCCCAACACAGGGCCACCACCTGTTATGAGTATTCCCAACATAGGGGTCACACCCCCTCTGGTTTCTACAAACCCTATCTCAGGAATCCCTACTGCTATTCCTAACCCAAGTGTAACCCATGTTGCACTTGGAAGCGCTGGCCCATACCAGACCACACATATTGGAGGACACATACCTTCAATACCTAGCATACCTTTAGGCGCTACTGGACCCCTACATCATACCACCATGACTAGGCATGTCCCAGTCCCAGTCACTACATCTGCTAGCTTACCGTACATGGCAAGCCTAAACTTGCCAGACTTAGCCAGGCTCACCAATGACCCTATCAGACACGATCCTGCGTGGCCTCACATTCCCACCAAACTCCCCTCCGACATCCCTAAGTTTGAGGGCAAGGCAGGTGAGGACCCCCAGAACCATATCATGTCCTTCCATCTATGGTGTTCCTCCAACTCCATAGTGGATGACTCTGTCCGCCTCCGTCTATTACAACGCACCTTCACTGGCTCTGCAGCCAAGTGGTATATCGAGCAGCCCCATGGGACGCATGCCACCTTTACCTCCCTTGCCTCGACCTTCCTGCAGTTCTTCCAGTTACCTGTTCGTTACGATGCGGGCATTGAGATCCTACTGTCTTGCAGACAGAACACGACCACCCACATCACTGAGCACATTCATGAGTGGCATCGACGTCGAAGCCTCTGCAAAATCAGGTTAGACGACCGTATCTTCCTAGATTGGTTTCTAAAATCCCTCCTCCCTCTCATTGTGAAGGACGTGGCATCCGAAAGACCCCAGTCCCCAGTCTGAAGAAGAGGCCATCCTCAAAGCCCAACAGTTTGATCTCATTTACGCCCAGTCGGGTTATCTGTATACCATTATACCAAACGCCCCTCGGGGCGAGTCATCCCAACATGATGTGTCGGGGGAATCCCATGTCGCTGATGGCATCATTGGTCGTATGGCCTCGCATCCCCAACCCTTTTCCATTGCACATCCTAGCCATGGTCCCGATCTTTCGCGGGCTACATCTCAGTCTGGAGCAACCAGTTCATATGCTCCCATGGCACATCACTACCATACCCATGGACCTTCATGTCCACCTCAGTGCTTTGGTCATGCACCACCTACATACGCTCCCCCAGCTGCACCTCAACCCGTGTACTATCCACAACAAGCTGTGGAAGCTAACCCAACACCTCCAATAGCTCAGGGTTACCAACAAACCCAGCAGGTATTTGGTCCACTTCCACTCCCACCGGTGTATTATCCACCACAACCTGCTCCCGCACCTGCGGCGAACCAAGATCCTACCACTGCTCAAGGGAAAGTGTACACACAGCACAACCAGCCCCAGAACCAAAACAACCAGCGCAACCAAGGTGCGCAACAGAACCGTGGTAGAGGTCGTAACCGCGGTAATAACCAACAACATCAGCAAGGTCCCCCACCTCCCAACCCCCCACAGAATAACAATGCTGCTCCTCCTAATCGCAATCCGGATCGGACTCCTAAGCAGCCTAGAAATAATAACCTCAGAACAAACCACCCTTGTTCTATCTGTGGGGTATATGGTCATTACACGCATTCTTTCCCACATTTGGAGCGAGCTCGGCAACTCTGGACCGACGATGCACATCGTCAAGGGCAAGCGGCTCCTCAGCCGCCACCCAACCCTCCACCACCTCAACATCAACCTTTGGTGTTGCAAAACCCCTTTCCAAACCAGGGTGTAGTGAACACTCAACCGTTATCCCCCCTCTCAGGGCAACGTGCCACCACAGCAGATCACTTATGCAGCCCCTGATCAACCCATGTTCGATTCAGGTACTCACCATTTGTTGATGATGTCAACTGCCGATGCCAACCTCCAAACTCGTCGGAACCAATATGGCTCCACCTCTGAAGCCCCTCCCGCCGACAAGAACACTAACATTAATCCCACAGATCAAACGTTACGTATACCTCCGGCTCCACTTGATGGCGTTTCCAAAGCACCTCGCTTCCCACTTCGTCGCATCAACAGTAATCCCAATGCTCGCGCTGCGTCGAATTACAACATTGTAGACGACTTAGCCCAGTCTCCTGCAGCCATGTCTGCTTTAGAAGTCTTGAAGAACTGTCCTTCATAGCGCAAGACTTTACTTTCTGCCATTGGCACCATTGACCCCAATGATTCACAGCTGATCGCATTCGATTCAGACCAGTTTGAACCACGACTGCCTTCCTCATTAGCTTTCCAAGTTTTCGTTTCTGTCCGGAATCTTGTCATCCATCGGTGCATTATCGATGAAGGGGCCTCTACATGCGTCATGTCCACATTCGTTTGGCAGGAGTTGGGATCCCCTACTCTCCAGTAGTCCACCACTGCGTTACGAGCCTACGACGGCCGTTCGGCACAACCCCAGGGTCTCTTACCTAATGTCCCCATCCAACTGGCGGGTAAAACCGTGCTCATCGACATTGAGGTCATTAATGCCCAACTCGATTATAACCTTTTACTTGGCCGCAGCTACATGTATGCCATGCGGGCTGTTGTCTCATCCGTTTTTCGTACCATGCAGTTCCCCCATGAGGGACGCGTGGTCAAGGTCGACCAACTCACCTACTACGATCCTAAGGCCCCCGCCACACCTGAAAATGTTCTCCCCATGGTTGAACAACCTGTTTGTGGTGCGACTGCCTCATTCATTTCCTCAGTAGGACCCGGACTTTACTCCGAGGCGTCGATGACCTCTACATTCCAGGCCATTCCACCACCGTCACCGGAGACCCACGTCGCAAACCTCTGTACTCTTTCACAGAATACACAACAACCCAGTAATCAACCACCCTTGTTCCCTAAACCACCATTGGTCCCTAGTCACATCGGTGTTACACCCATCCACACGATCCCCTTTCTATTTCCTCCTTCGGGTGTAGTAAGCGCCCCGGTTATGGATACCCTTAGTCTCCTTGGGTTAACATTGGGATTACCCGTGTGGTATATTTCGCCTCCCGTTCCCCCACCGACACCAAATATCATCCTGCAACCGGTGCAACCCATTGTTACTTCTACTCAACCACCGCCCGGTATCACTACTCCTTCGTCATCGACGAATCCCCCTCCACTCATCAGGCCCACTGGGGGCAGAGGCCCACAACCATACACTGCGGTACCCCCACCCAAGGCAGTTAAACCTCCCCCCGTATTCCGTGCTCCTCCAAAATGCTCGCTGTGTGATGAGTTAGGCCATCCAACCCATCAGTGTCCACAGTTACCTGCATTACAAGAACACATGCAAATGTTGGACGATGACCCCAACATCCCGGTGGTCAAACTCGATCCAAACCCCATGCCTCATGATAAATCACTACGTACCAACCACCCATGTGCGATATGCGGTATTTACGGCCACTACTCACATCACTGTCCTGACATCCCAGATTACAGAGCAGCCCTATACGAGATGAACAATTTGGACCTTGAGACGGCACCCCCTAGTATCGAGGAGATCTACCCTCCCGCATCATCCTCATCTGGAGAGATTAACACCATCTACATGATCTCTTCGACTACCACTACCTCATCACTTGATTTGACCACTCAAAGCTCCCGCAATGATGAAGAGGTTCTCGAGACTCCTACTGCCCTTGATTATCCCGGGGAAGACATACACCATCGTCCATACTTCCTCCCGGAAGAGACTTCATCCACCACCGCTACCCAATCCACGGTTGAGTCCAAAGATTTCCTTCCTAGTAAAGTCGACTGGTTAATGGATCCCATGGCCGATATTTCTCCCATCATCCACATTGACATCTCTGACCCACTTGGTGCCCTTCATACCATTATATTAGGAGCTTCCCACAGTGAACATGATATCGGAGAATACCACCAACTGTTCCAAGAATTCACTGACGTCTTTACTTGGCCAGATACCGAAATGCCTGGCCTTGACCACACCATTTACACAATTTCCACTGGATACCCCTCTGTCCGGTCGGCCCCTTCCATTGATCCCTTTGACACACAGTTTCAACCCTTTCAAATCGACCAGGAAACCACATGTCCACAACATGGGGGCAGGCCCAAAACCTTGCCTACTCATCATCATCGTGATCCTCGTCGGAGATACTGGGGGCATCCACCCCACAAAGGGAATCCCCCATCATCATATCATCACTTCAGTAGGCTACCACAGCCCACAAACTCATGGTATAACACCCCACCAGCAATTGCTCAATTCCCTATTGATCTCTCTCTGAGACAACATCTGCACCACATTGACACCTCTGAGTTAGGGGGCATAATAGATTACCTCGACCCCGGGATAGGGAGCATGATCAATCATTTTGAACCTTCCCCATCATCTCTATCTCAACACCTCAATGAGCCCATCATTCAAACCAACACATATGTGATCCACAATCACAAACCCCATGCACATAGCATGGGGGCAGGTCATTAACCCTGCTCACTTTTTCATATTCGTGATCTCAACCATTTTTGAGGTCACGTGTCACTTGTATATTTGAGTTGATTTTATACACATAGCATTTCCCCCCGCGGGTCATCATTTCCCCCCACCACTGCATCATTGGCTGGGTGGGCTCACCTTTATGTGTAGCAATTTTTTAACCTAGTTATTTGCTTTGACCATTCCAAAGTCCTTATGACCTCCGTTTTTCGCACCATTTGTATCGCCGGATTCAGTTTTCCGCGCTCGTGATGACGCTTGAGATCATTTCTCGCTCTCATGCCCAGATTTTTGGGCATTTTTCCCATGACCCCTTGTTGCCTCGATTTGCGTGCCACATTGGCCATTGCCCCTTTTTGACAATCTTTATGTCACCAGATTCAGTATCCCACACACATGATGACACTTGAGACCTTTTCTCGCTCCCATCTATCCATTTTTGTTCGGTATAATTTTATCCCTTTTTCGGGCCGAGCAATCCCTTTTTACGAAAAAATCACTTAGGGAGTTTCTGTTAAGCTCTTTTCTGACTCCTAAAACAATGAAAAGATCGCCGAGCAATCTTGCTTCCTTTCATGCTCGCTAAACGTATCTGAAAGGGCGTCTACCTAGTATAAGTTTACCCCTTTTCCGGACCTTGTAGACTAATTACGAAAAATGAATACTCTAGTCACATCGGCTAGAAGAGTTCTCCATCTGCATCATTTTATACTTTTTTGGGCCTTGGAGACTAAACTTATGAAAAAGAACACCAATGGAGTCCCCTTACCGCTTTCAGACTCTCTAAAAATGAAAGCGACCACGAGCAATCACCATCCTGGGCTCATAAAACCAACAGGACAGTAGTCATAACCACTGTAGAGTCTTCTTATCGTTTTCAGACTCCTTAAAAATGAAAACACCAATGAGCACGAACAGTCCTGGGCTCACAAATCCACAGGACAGTACCATTTCAGAGCACACTTTTATACCCTCTTGGAGCTCATTAAAACTACGAAGAAGGACCCAATGGTGCTTCTCGGTGCCACAACAGATCACGTCTACTCATATGGCAGCTTCCCCATTTTGGTCACCTTTGTTCAGAGTATTCTGCAGTATGTCACCTTGAGAACCCCTTGATAGCACCCAACAGCTTGATTCCCCCCCAGAGTCAATATATACCATTCAGTCCCTGAAAGTCATGATCCCCACACCTACAAGTCAATTCCCTACACTGCCAGGTCAACCATTTCATCATGCTCTGAACAAAGGAAGTTTGAGTCTACCCACTTTATGACCCAGTTATTTCCCATCCCCACAAGTATGTCAGTCCTACCATCAGTACTACAACACTTCAGTTCTACACCTCGTGCTCCTATCAAGGAAACATCATTGCCTTGTTAGTTGCTGGTCTCCCTCTATCGATGACAACCACATTTATTCCAGAGAATAGACCTAGAGGTCCCTGTGTCTTGGACTCATCACCATTCATGATGAGTGCCTACGAATCATTTCGAGAAGACTCCTCAGTGCTTCTCTAAATGGTTGTTTCTCACATGCTCGATTTCAACACCTTGATCGCATCGTTCAGACTCGCACAGGGCATTGATCCTTTCAATTTTTTTGTTGAAGACCCCGGATACCTCCTGACTCTTCCACATTTGAGGGTCTACCTATGGAAACAACCAGTTACATTTTTTCTATAGATATCCGGGTTGCGCATGGTGATAGTATTCGAAAGCCATCCAGTTATATGCTTCCTCAAGTTTCAGTTCAGTATACCCTTGATCCAGCAGCTCATCAGTTCCTCTGAGTCCCCACTCAGCAGCACTGTTAGTATTTCAGTATATCAGTTCTTCCACTCAGACATGGTCAGCCCAGCAGTGCATCCCAGATTTGTGTCCCCTCTGGACCCTTATGATGTCACAGTGGTTCTCTATGTATCTTACAGGTCCCCCCTTTGTTCGGGCCTTACAGTTTTTTTGTTACGGATACAAGCATGGGAATTCCCGCCTCGTCCATATGTTGAGTTTCTTCCTCATCCTTTATTTGAGGCCATGTATCTTTCAGGTCCCCATATTTTGGACCCTATTGTTATTATTGTTCTATATCCTGATACAAGCATGGGAATGCCCGCCTCGTCCATTATCAGAGATTATACCTCATTCATATTCAGGCCATGTAACATTTTTTGTTTTTGCAGCTTCCAAGGGTCGTGGCTCCAATCTCCAACCGGTCTCTTCTCTCCCCTCAACCCCAAAAAAGACAAAAGAACTATGATGTCTATCGGCCATACGATGAGCTCCTGCCTTCACACATCAGGGGGCAATTTGTTGACACCCAAAAAGTGATCACTAGCTCATTTCCCTATTCATATAACCCATTTGTCCACTTTTCCACCATCTGAGCCTCTGAAACCAACAAAAGGTCACCAAAGGACCTTAGTACACCCCTTTTTCCCACTCAGAAAGATTATTTTTCCTAAAAAGCATAAAAAACCCTCAAAAATGGTCCAAATTCCCAAAAATATTAAAAAGGGAATAAAAATATTAATTTTATTCAAAAAAGGAAAAAGGAGGGAAAAGTATCTAAACCATGTTGGTCAATACCATTGGTTTCCACAAAACCACAAATGGTATTCCCCACCACCAAAACCTATAAAAAGGTGGTAGGGGCTCCTCATTTCACATCCATCCATTATCTCATCCTCATGCTGCCGAAATCTCCCTTGAGCATTTTGGCCATTGTAAGCAACCTTGGAGAAGGAGACCTCTTGGAGCTTGGAGCTACTCATCTTGGGAGTTGCTCAACATCAACCTTCACCATTGAAGGTATTATCGTAAGCACTTGCTTGCCCCCCATTTTTCAATACAAATTCATTCTTTAATATTTTCTTGTTCTTGTTTTTTAAATGTTTACATTATTTGCTTATATTCTTGCATAGATCCATGATTAGTTTTGTTTAGATTAGTTTCTTGTTTAATTCTATTGAAACTGCTGCTACTAGTTAGCAGGTGCCCATAGCACTAAGCCTGGTTGCAAAACCGGGCCAACACCTCACCACAAAACCTCGCAAGAGCATCCCAGGCTGTTACGAGCACACAACTCTACCTATAGGATCTCCCAGGGACATATTATATGTGGTCACCACAAAACCTCGCAAGAGCATCTCAGGCTGTTACGAGCACACAACTCTACCTATAGGATCTCCTAGGGACAGATTATATGTGGTCATGGCAAAACCTCGCAAGAGCATCCCAGGACTTAATATGGGCACACAGGCCAACCTATCGGATCTCCCAGGGACATATTATATGCCATAGGACAAAACCTCGAAAGAGCATCTGCCAGATATCCCAGGGCCAGATTATATGCCATAGGCAAAACCTTGAAAGACTATATGCAGATCTCCTAGGGCCAAATTATATGTCCTCCTAGAGCAAAACCTCAAAAGAGCATTTTCCAAATATCCCATGGCCAAATTATATGCCGTAGGTAAAACCTCGAAAGACTATCTGCAAATCTCCCAAGGCCAAATTATATGCTCATCTGCACAACCTGATCCACCGCCATAAGGTATCAACCTAATACTCACCATACATCATTCTGATGTACACATGATCATCCTGATCATCATCACTGCAACATCCTACTGCATGTCATCTGGAGCAACATCCTGAAGCTCGTCATCCATGATCATCCTGATCATACAATGCATCTACCTGATGCATACCAAGTATCTACCTGATACATATCATCATACATGATCCACCTGATCATACAATGTATCCACCTGATACAAATACAAATACATGATACATATCACCATACATGATCCACCTAATCATACAATGTATCCACCTGATACATATACAGATACATGGTCCAAGCATCCAACATGATGCATATACAAAATACATACAAATGATCCTACTGATCATATCCAGCATCCAACATGATGCGTACATACATATAAATGATCCAACTGATCATATCCAGCATCCAACATGATGCATACATACATATACATATAAATGATCCAACTGATCATATCCAGCATCGAACATGATGCGTACATTCATATAAATGATCCAACTGATCATATCCAGCAGAAACCAGAACATCATCCTAATTCTCATCATCCAGCGCTTACATCCACATCCATGTGAAGGATCCTCCTTCCAACATGCTTGGAATGGCTTCAACAAATGTGTCCATCACTTCTTCCTCGAAGTGTCCTCGATCTGAAGAATGCTAAGCCTCTCTCTGAAGTACTCGAACTTCACCCTGGCTAGTGGCTTCGTCATCACATCTGCAATCTTCTCATCCATCGCAACATACAGGAGCTTCACAGCTCCTCTCTGCACCATATCCCTGATACAGTTATATTTGATCTCTATGTGTTTCGACCTGTCATGAAACACTGGGTTCTCATATAGCTTCACACAACTCTCGTTATCACAGAAGATACCAGTAGCATCCAATGGGATATCAAATAACTCAGACAGTAGCTTCCATAGCCATATTGCCTCACAACTAGCTGAACAGGTTGCAACATACTCTGCCTCATCTGTACTCAGTACTACGCAGGACTGCTTCCTACTAAACCAAGAGATCACACCTAATCCCATATTGAAGAAGCGCCCATATGTGCTCTTCCTATCTGCAGCACTGCCAACCCAATCTGAATCAACATAACCCTGCAGGTTAAACTTTTGATTCACTTCATACTTGAGCCCATAATCCACTGTACCCTTTAGGTACCTCAGAACATGCTTTACAGCAACCAGGTGAACACTCCTCGGATTCGTCAGGAACTGGCTCAATGTGTTCATAGCAAAGCAAATATCTGGTCTCGTGTTTGTCAGGTACATCAAGGACCCAATCATCTAACGATACATAGAGACATCAACCGGCTCAGATGAAGCATCACATAGAAGCTTCAGATTCAATGCCATAGGTGTGGCCATGGCCTTTCAATCCATCATCCTGAATCTCTTCAGGATATCTACTGTGTACTTCCCTTGACCAAGGATGATCCCACCTGCACTCTGCCACACCTCCATACCTAGGAAATAATGCATCATTCCCAAATATTTCATATCGAACTCGGCAGCAAGCTTCCTCTTAGTATCTGCAATCAATCTGTCATCTCCCGTTACAAATAAGTCATCCACATACAGGAGTAGAATCATAGGATTCCCTTCGTCAACCTTGTAGTAAAGGTTGGAGTCTGCTTTACTCTTGGTAAAGCCCAAACTAGATAGGAAACTTTCCATCCTACCATACCAGGTTCTGGGAGCTTGTTTCAAGCCATACAAGGCTTTCTTCAATCTGCACACATATAACTCCCTATCATGTATTTCGAAACCAAGTGGCTTCTCCACATATACTTCCTCTTCAACTACACCATTCAAGAAAGGAGTCTTGACATCCATCTAGTGTATTTTCCATTTCATCGTTGCAGCCAGGGAAAGTACTGTTCTGATGGAAGTATACCTGGCTACAGGTGCAAAAGTTTCTTCATAATCTATTCCATCTTTCTGAGAGAAGCTACGAGCTACGAATCTTGCCTTGTATTTCTCTACACTGCCATCTGCAGCATGCTTGATTTTGTAGATCCATTTGGAATTCACAACAGACTTCTCTTTAGGTCTTGGGACAACATCCCAAACATCATTCTTCATTATTAATTGGTATTCCTCAACCATGGCATCCTTCCATTCTTTCTTTTCCGCTGCTTCTTCATAACTGGAAGGCTCTTTGTTCATAATGTCACAGAGTAAAGCAACATAGCTGGTATGTGATCTGGTTCTCTTCTTTGCTCTGTGTTCTTCTTCTGGAATGCCAAATCTTTCTGCATCTTGAATGAGCTCCCTAGCCCATGCAGGTTTCCTCTTGTGAGAGTTATCCTCACGGGGTGGATCTATAGGTTCTTGTGGATCTTCAAACTCACGAACAACTTCTGGAACTGCTTAGTGTCTTGAAATCTATTTTCCTTAGGTTCTTCATAAACTTCGATAGGTGCCTTCCTTGATTTGATGAATGCTGAGTTTTCATCAAATGTTACATCCCTGCTGACATCAATATTCTTGAACCCTGGAAAGTATATTCTGTAAACCTTTGAGCTTTCACTGTAACCCACAAAGATACCCTTCTTTCCTGAAGGATCTAGTTTAGTCCTCTTTTCCTTTGGGACATGAGTTGATACTGGACAACCAAATATTCCGAGATGGCTGACTTCAGGTTTCTTACCAGAAAAGACCTCTTCTAGTGTCTTGTTGTCCAATATCTTGTGGGGTGTTCTGTTCTGCACATATACAGTTGTTCTAGCTGCTTCTACCTATAGATGCATAGGTAGATCCTGGTCATATAGCATTGCCCTTGCTGCTTCCATGATAGTTTTGTTCTTCCTTTCTGCAACGCCATTTTGTTGAGGATTATAAGGAGCAGTCAACTCCCTCTTAATCCCCGAATCACTAAAAAGCTTCTTGAAGTCACCTAAGGTGAATTCTCCACCATTGTTGGATCTGAATGTTTTGATATTCTTGTCAGTTTGATTCTCCATCAAGGTTTTGAATTCCTTGAACTTATCAAACACCTCATCTTTGTTCTTCAAGAAGTATACCCAAGTCTTCCTGGAGAAGTCATCAATAAATGAGACATAGTAAACATACCCACTAAGAGAACTGGATGACATAGGACCACATACATCTGAGTGGATGATTTCTAGGATATCTTTGGCCTTGGTTTCACTGCTTGGGAAAACCTTCTTAATGTTCTTACCTTTTGCACATCCTTTGCAAACACCTTCATGTTTGGTCTTGATTTCAGGAAGACCTTCTACAGCCTTGCTTGCAATTGGAAGTGCCCTATAGTGCATATGAGCAAGTCTTCTATGCCAAAGCTCACTTGGATCCATGGATTCATGCACCATGGCATGTTCAGGTTATCCCTTCAATTTATACAATCCTCCCTCTTGCTCTCCAATCACTACTGCATCGTCTATGGTCTTTCCCTTTGGCCACATTAGGACTTGGCCATCCACAAATGCAACCCTCATACCTTTTGCATCCAATGCAGAGATGGAGAGTAAGTTCTTCTTGAGCCCAGGTACATAAAGGACTTCTTTCATCTTCAAAGATTTTCCAAAATCTAGGTTGTAGGAGGCTTCACCACTTCCTTTGATTAGGTATTGATAATCATCCCCAAGTTTCACCTTATGGGGTGATTCATGTTCAGATAGATTCATAAAAGATTCCTTAAACCCAGTCATGTGTTTGGAAGCCCCACTATCAATCAACCAATCATTACAACCATGAGAGATAGTACCTGTGAGAGCAGAGATTAGAACATACTCTTCTTCACTTGATGAGTCATCATCACTACTTTCTGCCCTAGCCTTCTTCTTTGGAGGTTCATCATCCTCGGCAGCATGAGCATGGAACTTTCTTTTGTTTCCCTTCTTCTTCTTGCTGAAGTTGTTGTTATTATCCCTTTTGTTCTTGGGACAATCTGAAGCAAAGTGACCCTTCTCATTGCATGTGAAGCATCTTAGATCCTTCTTATTCTTTTGATAGGATCTTTTGTAGCGAGAGTGCTCCTTCTTGGGCTTGCTTCTTTTGGTGTGAGTTGCGAGAGCTTGATCTTCACCTCCCATCTTTTCCTCACGAGCTACAAGTCTAGCTTCTTCTTGAGAGCATTCCTCCCATAGTTTACTGAAAGAGATCAATTTCTTTCTTGCACAGATTCCTTGAATAAAGGAGTGCCATGACCTAGGTAGGCCATTCAGAGTGGTCATAACAACTTCACCATTGTCCACTACTTCATCCACAGCTTCAAGTTGCTCCTTGATCTGAGAGACCTTGGAGAAGTAAGATTGAATGGTTTGTCCATTCAACATCTTGACCCCTTTCAATTGATTCCACAGAGTCATCTTCTTATTTATGTTCTTCCCTTCAAATAACTTGGTCAAAGAGTCAAACATCTCCTTGGGTGTCTTCAGAGAAGACACATGGGGTATGAGATGGTCTTTGATAGAATCAACAATGATTCTCTTTTCCTTGACCAAGTTCTTCTTATGCAATACCTTGGCCTCTTCATCCTCTGGGATAGGGATCTCTTCTTTTATATATGAGTCCAACTCATTCTCTTCCAGGATTAACCCAATCATATACTTCCAAGCTCGGAATTTATCAGCCCCTTCAAGCATATCCTCAAGCTTGGTGTGGTGAGACATCTTAAAGAGTACTTCAAATGGAAATCAAAAAGATTTAGGTCTTACCACTTGAAATGCTGAAAACTGGATTTGGTCCCAGATTAGGGTTTGTAAAAAAAAACCCTAAAAATTCAAAATGTGAATTTCAATTTTCTGAAAAGATAGAAGATGCGCTTTGATGAGCTGATCAGCCTAATGCATTCAGAATTTTAGATCAGCAAAGTTTTACCCTTCAGATTTGCCCTTTTGTCCTCCTGGGTTCACTAGGGAGAGCCCTGAATTAGGGTTTGAGTTTCCCGGAGATCTACCCAGCCAAAAATCTCGATCCAAAGCTCTAAACTTCGATTTTTGCAAGGAGCTTCCAGCTGTGTCTTCAAATTCCAGAAATTCCTATTTTTGTGGAAACCCTAATGTTTTAGAGCCAAATCTGAAAATGCTCGGAATTGAATTTTGATTGGACATATAGATGCGCCTTGATGAGTAGAGTCAATCTACTATACTGCTTTTCCAAAATCTATGGAGAGAAACCCAATAAACAAGAAACTCAAGTTTTCGTCACTGCAAAATGTCTTCTTCTCAGGTTAGCTCTGATACCATGTTAAATTTGAGCATTAATTCACAATACTCTAGGATCTTCACTGAGAGAATAACATATACATTATATCAATGCATGATAATCACAATAAGCATGAGAAGAATCACAAGAATCAAAAGCATGAGAGACAAGAGACACAGGGTTTCCATGGGGAAAACCCTAAGGTGAAAAACCCCACAACTTCCTTAGAGATAGAGAGAGCAATGGCTCAACCAAAGTACAACCAAAATACACTGAGATAGTCTCCTAGTAGCAGATGATCCTCGTCCTCACTAGTGCGCCACTTTCTGAGTGAGAGAGATACACTTTTTCGAATGATCTAAATAGAGATCACCTGATCTCTATTTATACTAACCTGTTTGCCCAGTGACCTTATGGGGTCGACTTGTCTAGCTAGGTACATCCATATTATAATATATATTTCAGGGCCGACCCCACACATGGTGGTCTAATAACCCATCGGCAAGTACACACACTTGCGACACTTGTCGATCCACATGACGACACTTCCTTATAGAGGAATAACACATCTCTAATAAGGGTACAATAAATATATATGAAATACATAGATGAAATACATTCTGAAGTTACATATACATCAACAGAAAGGTGTGTTTCATTTGGTCCCAAGTAGTAATGGTCTCATGACCTAGACTCATGAACCAGCGCAGAGCATTTCCTTTCAAGGTGGCTTGGAATAGTTTCAGCTTCTAAGCACTGGAGGTATAGTCATAGATGTGACAAAGGATATCAAACTCAAAAATAAATTCATCATGATCCTCAGAAGATTTACCATGGAAATTCGGGAGAACTGATGGCGAAATGTTTTTCATGGGAGTTGCTGCAGGTTTTTGGAGGATAGGGAATTCTAACGTGGCCACAATGTTACCAGGATGATTATCTTCCACTTCTTCTTCCAAGTTCTCCCTATGTTCATTCTCTCCTTCCTGTTCTCTATTAGCCATGTTGTTAGTCCAAAATTTAATGGATTCCTTTATTCGTTCTTCCTTTACCCTTGCCTGTTCTTCTTTCCTCCTCTCTTCTTCTCGCCTTCTTTCTTCCTCTACTTCTTGGAGAGTCTCCAACCACACTTCTTTAGCAAATCTGGTTCCATTAATATGATAAATCTCCTCTCTATATGGTGCACCCACAAAGCTTCCCTTGCCTTCAAGAGGTTTCTTTTCTGCACTGGGAGTAGATGGTCCCGTTGCGTTCTCCACCGTTGATGTTGAATTCTCAAGATTGGGAGGAACATAATTTCCTCTTCCTGTACAAGTTCACGGTGTTCTGGTAGAAGAGTCAGCTTTAGCAATTATATTGTCGATAAATGTTTGTCTCCCCAGACCTGCGTTACGACCTCGACCTCTTCCACCTGTAGTGTTAGTATTCAAAGGGTGTTTCTAATTTGTTTTTCTTGTATTCATGCATGCTGTAAATGATTAAACCAAAATGAAATCAAATAAAACCAACTACTAACTATTTCTATCAATTACCATCCTCGGCAATGGCGCCAAAATGTTGGTCACCCTATATACTAGTTAATTACAACTAACACACAGGATACTCAATATGAATTGTCATCCCAGGGAAGTCTTTTATTTCAATGGAAATAAGCACAATCTATGCATAAACATTTCAAGTAGTTGATTAACTGAATGGAGATAATAATCCTACCTATCTGCTCAGCCAAACTTATTCCATAAAGAAAACTAATCTAACTCATACATCTAAGAATTCAAAGTGCAACTACCTTCCTACAGAAATCAACCTAGCAGTTACTGATCTAAGAATAGAAATGAACTAGATTACTTTTGCAAGAAGTTAAATCCTATAATTATCAAACTACAGTATTCAATCTTTACCAAAATGATTCATCCAGCAACTACTATAACTCAATCATAATCTGCCTAATCTATGAATTCAATAAAGATACAACAGCGACCAGAATTAGAAAATAAGCTTGAACTCTAAATTGATAACCATTGGAAATCCTAGAAAGCATAAATGACTGAAAGGAATTGGAACCGATCTTGGTTGTAATAGCTAATCCTAACACACATGCATTAATCAAACTAACTTACATAGTTGACTGTCACACCACACAGTTGCAGATATTTAGGATGCAAAATAATAAACTACCAATAGAGAATGCAATTATAAATTCTCTGTTGCAGCTATTAGTAATATGCCCAATGCAATTCCACAACACACAACAGGAAATGAATAAATCTAACTACCTACTTAGCTCGGCAATATTTGTGAGAAGGCGGGCCCTAGCCTTCTAACAGAGACGCCGTGAACTACCACAAATTAAGACACAGAAATAGAAATAACTCTGCTCTTCATTAAATATGGTAATCCACAGCCTCAATTCTCTGTTGCATCCTATACAAAATGATAATTAACCAACCCCAGACTCTGAAATCCTTCCCATATTTTACATGCAAAATACAATTCGTGATCCACTAATTTCATGCAGCATTGAAGATCTCTGATTTTCGTGCTGTAGAGTTATAGCTAAATTGTTACAGCCATAATGAATGAGGCCATTAATCATGAAGGATGATGTTACTCGGGCGGTCAATGGATCAACGGTTTAACCAATTGGGAGGTGTCCTGTCTGTTGTAGCAATGCTCTGATTTAGCAAAGACCTGTTACAGCTTCACGTGGAAAGATGCGCTGTCCCTTGGAATATGAGGAATCAAATCGGAAGAGTAACAACTGGAACCATGTATGATTCTTTCCCAAGGCATTGAGACTGATACACCTGTGCTTTGATATTAACTTCATGAAATCAACACAAGTTAGCATAAATTGAAGGCTAGAATTCGTAACCATAAAAATCTTAGGCATTTAATTAAATGAAGCAATAATAAATTATACCTTGTCATGATTGTTGATTGTTCTGTAAAAAGGCATGTAAATGGTTCATGAAAGTAGGGTGTAACAGGGAAAAATGATGAAATAGGTATGGTCAAAAAGGGGCATTTCCAGGGCCCAACAATGTTGAAATAGATAGAAGGTTCTTCTTCAACCCAGTACATAAAGTACATATTTCATGTTCATGGACTTCCCAGAGTCCAAGTTGTAAGAGGCTTCTACCATACCTTTGATGGGATATTGGTAGTCATCTCCGAGTTTTACCTTGTGTGGAGATTCCTTCTGGATGAGATGAGACATGGATTCTTTGTTTCCCGTCATGTGATTTGAAGCTCCACTATCCACTAGCCAAGTATCACTTCCATGAGATACTGAACTAGTGAGTGTTGATATAAGAACATATTCTTCACTGGAGTCTTCATTATCTCTAGTCTTGTTATCATCATCACTATCTTCCGTTGCATGAGAATGAAACCTCTTCTTCTGCTTCTTGTGGTGTCTATATTTGTTTAGGAAATTTCTTGCAATGTGTCCAATCTTGTGGCATGAGTAACATTCAATTGAAGAGAAATCCTTCCTGGTCCTTCTCTTCTTCTAGGGTCTTCTTGGAGAGTCCTCTCAGGGATGACGGTTGTTCTTCCTCTTCTTCCCACCTTTGGCATGAGTAGCCAAAGCTTGATCTTCATTGTCATTTAATTTCTCCTTTCTTACGACTATTCTTTCTTCTTCTTGGACACATTCTTCCCATAGGTTTCTGAACTTGATCAGTTTCTTTCTGGCACAAATGCCACGAACAAATGGTTCCCAATCTTGGGGGAGACCATTCAGGGTAGTCATCACAACTTCTGCATCCCCTATCATATCCCCAATGGCTTCTAGTTTTTCTTTGATCTGGGATACTCTGGAGAAGTATTGGTGCATGGAATCAGACTTCATACTCTTCACACCCTTCAGTTGATTTCTCAAGGTCATCTTCCTGTTGATGTTCTTTCCTTCAAACAGGTTGGTCAAGGCATCAAACATCTCTTTTGGTGTCTTCTTGGAAGACACATGGGGGATCAAGTGATCCTTGATGGAATCAACAATGATCCTCTTTGCTTTGATCAGATTCTTCTTATGCTTTGCCTTATCTTCATCTCCATATGGTTTTGTAAGTCCTTCCTTCACATAGTCTTCTAGTTCATGCTCCTCAAGGATGAGCATGACTCTATACTTCCAGGATCTGAAGTTCTCAGCTCCCTCAAGCTTCTCATCAAGATTGATATTGCTTGCCATCTTGCTATAATGAGAACCTCAAATGGAAATAAGGATAGATTTGAGACTTACCAGAAAATTTTCCCTTCTGAGATCTGCTCCTTCCTGACCTAGGGTTTATTAGAGAAACCTTAATTTTCTAACTTCAGGATTTTGGAAAAATAATTGGATGAGAAAATTCGCCTCCTCAAGGTGAGTTGAGAAAAGTACTCCTTTCCCAAAATCAGTGAGCAGATCATCCAAAAACATAATGCCCTAGTTCTCCCGGGCTGTAATGGCGGACCCAAAAATGAAAATGCTCGGAATGGAGGAGACTGAAGAGGAGACTAATGATCACATTCCTATAAAGGGTAGTGCGTGACGATTTGGCGTATTGTGTCAATTGTGCTAGCTTTGAAAATGGGGAAATATTAAGGCTCACTCACAATAATGTAAACACACTTTCACATCCAAACCAACCCACATCTTGGTTTATTAGGCTACGAACAAAACCAAGTGAAAGGATTTATAAGATAGTGAGCTCAACCATAGAGCTATAGGAACCTCAATAAGGCTTATTCATCTTGGCACCCACAATACCTACTCCACACAACTCCAAGAATGTCCCCTTCTCTGCTCAATAGTCCCTTGTGAATTTCCTTCCTACATGTGTTGTTCAATGTTTGCATAGGTGATCTGTGTCGCCCATGAGTTCGACGGGGGACAACAGGTTCTACTGAATAAGTTGAGATCTGTTATGGTGGAAGCAAATTAACTAAGTCGACAATCTAGTACAAGAAAAAATCAGGACTATACACAGACAAAATGCAAAAATTTGGGTAAAATTTTTTTCTGTTATTTCTTCTCCGTTCCTCCTTCTTATATTACAATAATGTACATAACTATATAGAGTGGAGAGAATGCTTGAGTTGCTTTCCCGTTACATCCAGTTACAAGAGAAGTTGTAGTGATCTGATAAGTGCAACTATCACATTCGACTGGAAGACAGAGGGACAATCTGTTGTAGTCGGTCAGTTGTCATTGGTGCGCAATAGTCGTCGTCGATGGAACGTGCAGGAGTCATCGGTATTCGATGAGTGGTGCTGAGAAGTCATCGAATAGGACTAGGCCTACTAGTTGAAACAAGCCAATCGACTTTAGAAGTGGATCATTCGCCCTTCCTTAAGAAGCAATGGTCCCCATTGCTTACTAATGCAGATGAGAAAAATTCTCAGTCAGTAGTAGAATACCACTTTCCTTGGGCTGGAAGTTGTCCAACTTTGACCACCTGAAGCAAGGGAATTGCTTGCATCCTTGTACGGCGTATTCTTCGACCTACAATTGTGTCAACAGGTAAAGGCTCTTAAACATATGGGTGTATATCTTTAGGCATTGTCTCCTGCAATTTACTTTGTTCAAGCAATGGTTCATAATATGGTCAAAGTAGATCCACATTAAATACTGGATGTAAACCCAGACATGAAGGAATGTTGAGCTTAAAGGCATTTTCCCCAATATTCTCAAGAATGGTGTAAGGAACATATCTCAAAGTATTTAACTTCTTGTATGGAACTTCAAACCTATCTTTCTTGAGATGGACCTTAGCTTTTGCATTAGCTTATTGTAACATCTCCTGCGCTTGCTTATGGATATCAAAAATTTGATCCCTGAACTTGAGTGCTTTCTCAACTTCTCAATGTCCATGGTCGGTGTCGACCAAGGAAGTCAATTGGTTGACTAAGTCGAGAGGCGCCGACGGTTGAAATCAATAACAAACTTCAAATGGACTCTTGCTTGTAGATTTGTGTTGTGCTCAATTATAGCTATGTTGGATGTATGAAAGAATTTCATCCCATGTGTGATGATGCTAGTGATTGTACATGTGGAGCTGTTGTACTACCAAGCAATTCACAACTTCTTTTTGTAGATCATTCTGGGGATGGAACGCATTTGACATCGATAGCTGTGTGTCGAGATGTTGCCAGAGTGTCTTCCAGAAAGTGCTTAGAAATCTGGAGTCATGGTCAGAAATGATTGAAGTCGGAAAGCCATAGTGTTTCCAAACATTCCCAAAGAAGAGTTGAGCAGTCTATTGTGTAGTTATGGTCTTCTTGCAAGGAATAAGGATAACCATTTTGGAAAATCGATCTACTTCTACCAGCATTGAATCATGCTGGTGTCGAGTAATAGGATATCTAGTCAAATAGTCTAAGGAAATGGATTCCCATGGTCGATTAGGGATTCGCAAGGCTGTATACAAACCCTTTCGTCAGTTTGGTGGCTTGGTGACAGCACAAACCACACACGACTTGATATACTTGTCGACATCCGTCTTGAGTGAAGGATGTAGAAGTAATTTTGGAGTATAGCGAGTGTCTTTGTTACTCCAAAATGTCATGCAGTTTTGCTATAGTGTGCATCCCAAATGAGCTTTTTTCGGTGCTCACCTGTCGGTACACAAAGTTTTCCAAGCTTGTATAACAAGTTTTCCTTCACGTGGTAGTTGAGAGCAATTGTCTGACCTGTCTGGAGTTGTTGATACATCGTCAAGAAATCAACATCTTGTTCATATTGTCATGGCCAGGTAATGGTGTCATATCCATGCATACTTAAGACTGTAAGAAGTGAAGTAACCAGTGATAGACTAAGGCAATCAGCTGCTGCATTGGATTTTCCTTTTCGATGCTTGAGTACCAACTAAAACTGTTGTAGGTAACTAATCCACTTGACATGTCTGGTCATCTATAGCTTAGACTAGGATGGAGAAAACTGTAGGGGATTATGGTCAGTATGAACGATCGTTTCCTTTCCAAGGACATAGTGTCTCCATTACTTAAGAGCTTGTACAATGGCATAGAGCTCCTTTTCATATGTTGAATACTTCCTAATAGTGTCAATGAAAGTCTCCGAGTGGAATGCGACTGGATGGTTGGATTGTGTGATTACGGCTCCCATAGCATAGTCAGAGGCATCAGTTTCGACTTCAAATGGTTGATGTAAGTCGGGTAGCACAAGTACTGGTGCAATACAAATTTTGTACTTGAGTTGCTCAAAAGCTTGTTGTTGTGTTGATGTCCACTTGAAGATAACATTCCAACATCCTTTAGTCAGCTGAGTCAAAGGCCGGGCTATATGACTGAAGCCAAGTACGAATCGTCGATAAAAAATTCGCCAAACCAAGAAAGCTTCTTAGTTCATGAATTTTTTGAGGAATGCGCCAATATTTGAGGATATGTATCTTGTCTGGTTCGACGTGAATGATTGCAAAGTTGATAACATACCCCAAGTATTTGATGTTGTCCATCGCAAATGAACACTTTTCCAAATTAAAGTAGAGTCGATGTTGTCGGCGTGTGTCGAGGACTTGTTGGAGTTGTCGAACATGTTCCTCCCATGATCTACAAAAAATTAGGATGTCGCCATGGTAGACAATAAAAAATTTGCCAACAAAAGGTCGAAGAACATCATCCATGTATCGCATGAATGTTGCAGGTGCATTGGTTAAGCTGAAAGGCGTGACTAACCATTCAAACAATCCTTCCTTGGTTTTGAAAGCAGTTTTCCATACATCAGAGGGTTCGATCGGAATCTGTTGATATCCAGACTTGAGATCAAGTTTAGTGAAGAATTTAGCACCTTTCAGACAATCAATCAATTCTTCTATTCTTGGTAAAGGGTACTAGTTCTTTACTGAAATCTTGTTGAGTTCCCTACCGTCGATGCACATGCGCCAAGTCCCATCTTTCTTTAGAACAAGAATAACTGGAATTACACAAGGAGAGGAACTGGGTCAGATATGGCCCTTGTCGAACAAATCCTGGATCTATTGACGAATCTCTTCATTCTTGATAATGGACCTCCTATAGATAGATGTGTTAGGTAATGAAGAACCAAGAGCGAGTTCAATGGAGTGTTTTACCTGATAGTGTAAAGGTACTCCATTTGGTTCTTTGAACACATTCTGGTATTCTTTAATAATGTTGTCAATCTATTGTTGTTGTCATGGACTACGATTGTCGGAGAGTCGACTAGTTTCTACAGTCTTCCTAGAATGTTAAGGCTTAATCATGATCAATGCAAATTTCTGAGCATGATTGATTAAATTTTTAATGTGTTTAGCAGATACCATCTCAACTGTCGATGCAGGTCACCGCTTTGGTATACCATACCACTGA
Source organism: Larix kaempferi (assembly GCA_027924585.1). Lineage (NCBI taxonomy): Eukaryota > Viridiplantae > Streptophyta > Pinopsida > Pinales > Pinaceae > Larix > Larix kaempferi. The sequence continues at coordinate 2,343,876 of BSBM01000723.1, read as the reverse complement.
TCCAGAATTCTGACAATCACCTTCTGCAGTCTTGACTGATAAATTCCATGTTGATCCCACTAGTATGGCTTTCCAAACAAAGCGTCAGATACTAAGAGTGGTGCCATACCACATAGTACTTCATATTTGAAAGGCTTAATGAAGTAGGTGAGTTTTCATTGTCAGGTGATCAAATTTCCTGTCCATCCTTCATCCAACCAATGTTGTAAGGATGAGGATGTGGGGTAGTGACAAGACCAAGTTTCTTCACAAGATTTTCAGAAACAAAGTTCTTCTAGTTTCCATTATCCACAATCAGATGCAAATGATTGTTATGAATCCATATTTTTGTATGGAATAGGTGCTCTCGTTCCTCCTCATCGAAAATAGTTGAGGTGGCTAGAGTTGTCGATGTCGATGCCAAGAGAATCGATGATTCCAGGTTAGATTCCACAACGGATTTGTCAGTCAAGTCAGATGTATACAGTTTCGCTAAGAATATCTTTCGAGCTTTGCATTTAGACACATCATGCGACGATGAGTTGCAGTAATCACACCATTTCCTGGCAGGGGGTTGTTTACTAGGTTTCCTCTTATCTCTCTAAGAAGGTCTCTTACCTTGATCTTGCTTAGATGGAGTTAGATGAGACGGGCATTTGGACTTGTCGGAGTCAGTTGACGACAGAGGCTTCTTGTCGGATGGTCATCCTATAGGCTTAGTCGTGAGGCGTGCTTTTCCTTTCTGCTTCACTTAAATATTGCTAGCATAATGGAATGGATTCATGAGTGTATTGACATTAAAGAACTGCATCTCCTGCTAAATGTATGGGGAAAATCCGTTGAATTACTTCAAAACATTCAATTTATCCTCTTCCTGAATGCAAGTCTAGCCATCAATCGATAGACCTCGTCGGTATAGCTCTATACAGACTGGTCTCTCCATTGCCTTAGTTATTTCCACTTCTTATATTGTTGCTCAATGTATTTGGGTGGGTAGAACTCCCTTCGAACATGCTCGACAAATTTATCCCACGTTTCTATGGGGTTGTCTTCTTTCTCCATTTTTTTCAATAGATTATCCCACCAATAGTGCACATAAGTCGACATTTTCAAGGATGCAATGGTGATCTTGTGAGCTTCTGAGAGTTGATTCACAGAGAAATAGGATTCCAGCTGCTGTACTCAGTTGTCTACGGATTTGGCATCAATATTTCCTTCTAGATTCGGTATGTCCAAGTTCATCTATACCTTAAAAGGACTAGCTTTGTCAAAGGAATTTCTTGTCGAATTGCTAACTCAAGTCGAGCCAAATGAACTAGTGAGTCAAGCAATAATCTCATTGAAATGCTCGTACATTTTAGTTCATTGTCGATCAAGTGCTTTCTCAATGAGTTGCTTTGTCTCTTCAGTTGCATGTTTGTTGTTTGCTTCTTCTGCCACATTCGGTTGAGTGTTTCAAGCTAGTAGATGCTCATAAGTCGAAAGTAGGGCCTATCTGGATTGTTGGGTTTGTGAGCATGTTTGAATAGGAATAAGTTAGGTAACTTCAGTAAGAAGTGTCTCCACAAAACTTACGCAAGATCAAGCTCTAATACCAATGATCCGCATCACCCAGGAGTTCGACGGGGGACAACAGGTTCAATTGAATAAGTTGAGATTTGTTATGGTGGAAGCAAATTAACTAAGTCAACAATCCAGAACAAGAAAAAAATGAGGAATATACATAGATAAAATGCAATAATTTGGGTCAAAAACTTTTCTTTTATTTCTTCTTTGTTCCTCCTTCTTATGTTACAATAATGTACAAACTTATATAGAGTGTTGAGAATGCTTGAGATGCCTTCTTATTACATTCAGTTACAAAATAATTTGTAGTGGTATAAGAAGTGAAATCGTCACAGTCGACTGGAATATAGAGGGACAATCTGTCGTAGTCGGTTAGTTGTCGTCGATGCGCAATAGTTCCTGTTACCTTCAATTACAAAATAATTTGTAGTGGTATGAGAAGTGAAACTGTCACAGTCGACTGGAAGATAGAGGGACAATCTGTTGTAGTTGGTTAGTTTTCATCGGTGCACAATAGTCGTTGTCGACGGAGCATGTTGGATTCATCGGTCTTCGACGGGTGGTGCTGATAAGTCGTCGACTAGGACTAGGCCTACTAGTCGAAACAAGTGAATCGACTTCAGAGGTGGATCAATTGACCCAAACCTTGGTCATCATCCAAGAAAAGAGGTCACAACATTCACTAGGTTTATCAAGAACATCCAAAATCCCACTTTGTCACCAAAACACAATTACATAGCCAAGCCAGACCATAATTGGATTCATACACAAGTCTCAAATAGTTAGCAGATTTACACTAGCATGTTGATGTTGGATGAATCCTCGGGAATACTGGCATATTGACTCAAGCATAACATATTGCATAGAAGAAGCTCATTGGTCAATCCTCTAGGCAACACAAACACTAGAGAGGTAAGACTCATTGATTCTCTTTGGAATGCACACTCTACCAAACGAAATGAACTCCCCCCTGAGAGAGTAAGACTCATCGATTAATTGAAGGGATTTTGATTTTACTCATGATTGTTTTATTGTACAAAAAGCAATCCCTAGTTTTAGAATTGTTGGGAGACTCATACATGAAATTGGAATTACATGTATTTGTGAAATTTAGTTCAAACCAAGATCTGATCAAGAAATTAGACACTCTCACAAAATATCTCACACAATTAGTCAAGAACATATAAAATTACTCACAATAGATACAAACTGTATTTCTCTCATGAATAATAATACATCAACCAACCTTAGGCAATTAAATAGAGTTATTGGGAGACTCAGACATGAAATCGGAATTACATGTATTTTTGAAATTTAGTTCACACCAAGATCTGATCAAGAAATTACACACTCTCACAAAATATCTCACACAATTAGTTAAGAACACATAAAATTACTCACAATAGATACAAACTATATTTCTCTCATCAATAATAATACATCAACCAACCTTAGGCAATTAAATGGCTTTCAATATATAATTTTTACATCAGAGATTCGAATGGCTAGAGATGCCATTTGGATCCTCACAAAAGTAGACTTACTAAATTGATGCAAAACCCCCCTAGGTGGCAAGTGTGTTCTCCAAGTCACACCAAAGGCTCATGAATTTCTGATTTAGTGATTAGATAATGATGTGTGATGAAAAAACATGCTGAATCCAAAAAATGGAAGGAAGAAACATCAAGGAGTGAAAGTGGTTCAAAAAACACTTTCCCTACTCAACTAGCTTTTCACCTTTCACCCAAAAGCAGTAAAGAGCAGCATGTGTGCCTTTCTCACCAAAATATTATTCAGAATGATCTGAAATGCACCCAAGTGACTTAGGAAACTTGTAGTACACACCTGGAAGGATTTTGGTCCCCCCCAAGGATGACTTGTGGTCCACACAATGACTCATATGCCAACTATTTAGTCTAACACATAGTAATTAATGTCTCTAATGTATTAATTGACATAGAGTGGGTTTAAATTATTCCAACACCCCCCCATAAATATGAATTTATGTGCTAAATATAATAAAATAAAAATACTAAGGGCCCAGTAACAAGACATGGTCACCCTGTACAATACTTCCTGGTCCACAAAACAAGGAAAGAAGGAAAACCTCATGGGAAAAACCTTCCCTCAAAAATGGACATCATCAAAATTGAAGGATTGTTGATCAATCCTTCACTCCACCACATGTTCAACCATCCCAAGTAGTGATCTCAGATAGCTGAAAGTATTCTCAATAAACGATTTGGTGAAGATGTATGTAGTTTGCTCACCTGTTGGGAAATACTGCAAATCAATGATCTGGTCATGCACTAAACCTCTGATGTAGTGCATATGTATCTCAATAAGTTTGGTCCTATGTCTCTATACTAGATCACTTGAGACCCTTATAGCACTCTGATTGTCACAAAATATGACTATAGGAGTACTAACGGAAATCTTGAACTCTGAAAGAATACCCTGCAACCACACACACTAAGTAGCAGCATTCACTGCTCCTTTGTACTCAGCCTCTATTGAAGATAGTGCAATTGCACTCTGTTTATTGCTATACCAGCAAACAAGACCACCTCCAAGCATGAATACAAATCCAGTTGTGGATTTTGTGTCAAGGCTATCACCAGCCCAATCTGAATCAGTAAAGAAAAGAAGATCTAGGCAGCTAGAATCTACAGCATAGTGGATCCCATTAGTCTTGGTGCCTTGCACATAGTGCAAGATTCTTTTTGAAGCCCTCCAATGGAGCTCATGTGTCTACTCCATGTATCTTGATGCCATACTCACAGCATAAGCAATATCAGGTCGAGTGTGAGTCAAGTATAGAAAGCTGCCAACAAGATGCCTATACAAGGTGCTTCCAACCAAGGGTGTAGATTCTGCTTCTTCAAGTCTAAATCCTGAAAGGAAAGGAGTCTTTGAAGTCTTTCAATCATCCATCTCAAGCTCCAAAAACTGCTTAAGAATTCCCAAATCACTCATGGAAAATGTTTCATACAAAGCAGTCTTTAATGAAGCTATTTGATTAGTAGAGCTACCTGTGATTAGAAAATCATCAACATACAACACTATAATCATTATTGAACCATCAATCATATTTGTGTAAACATTAGGGTCATATTTGCATCTAACATAAGAGTGTGACAAGAGAAAGTTGTCCATTTTGGCATACCAAGCCCTGGGGGTTTTCTTAAGCCCATATAAGGACTTCCTCAACCTGCACACATAGTTAGGATCATATGTATAACCTTTTGGATGTTGCATATAAATCTCCTCCTCAAGATCCCCATGGAGGAATGCATTCTTGACATCCATGTGGTGCACTTCCCAACTCTTGGATGCAGAAATTTCCAGAACTAGTCTTATCGAATCCTTCTGTGCAACTGGTGTAAAAGTCTCATTGTAGTCAAGGACTTGGAATTGGAAGAAGCCCTTTTCCACCAACCTAGACTTATATTTCACTTCTGTACCATCATCTGCACACTTTGTTTTGTACATCCACTTACACCTTACCAATTTTCTTCCCGAGGGGAGCTTGACTAGCTCCCATGTTTCATTCTTTTGCAATGACTGAAATTCCTCATCCATGGAATCCTGCCATATTGGGTCATGTGAGGTTTTATCATATGTATGAACATCAAAATATACCATCATATAACATCTTTCAAGAAAGTAAGGATCATTCACATTGAGAGCAGTCTCAAATTGTGATCTAGTCCTCCTAGTGTCCTGAGGATTTCCCACTAGTTCACAAGATGCTAGCAAAGTCTTAGTAGCCCATTTAGGCCTTGTTGGTGAATTAGGTTCTGTAATAAAATGGTCCTCATCATCATAAATATCAGAATCAAAAAATTCAAGAGTAGCATCACTTACTTCTTCAGGTGGTGGCGAAGATGGTTCTCCAATTTCGACATTCTGAGAGGACTCTTCTTCAAATTGAACACTCCTTTCAATGAAGGCTTTTTGAGTGGTCATGTTCAGAAACTTATAGCCTTTAGAGTCCTCTGAATAGCCAACAAAAATACAATTTTTTATTTCGGGTTGCATAGCCCTCCTCTTCTCCAATGGAATTCTAGCCCAAGCCTTGGAGCCAAAAATCCTGAAATGAGAAATATCAGGTTTGTGCCCAGTCCAAGCCTCAAAATGAGTGATTCCTTTGAGAGCTTTGTGTGGCACTCTGTTCTGAATATATGTGGCACAATTTATTGCCTCATCCCAAAGTCTTGGAGACAAATAATTTTCCTCAAGCATCCATGTGGCCATCTCCTTAAGAGACCTGTTCTTCCTCTCAGCAACCCCATTTTGTTGAAGTGTATAAGGAACTGTGTGTTGCATCTGAATACCTGAAGAGGCACAAAATTGCTGAAACTCTGATTTGATGTACTCCTCACCATTATCAGATCTAATTCTTTATATTTCTACCAAACTGGTTCTCAACTGAGGCCTTGTAAAGCTTGAACAGACCAAAAACTTCAGACTTTAACTTGATGAAATAAATCCAACAATACCTGGAAAAGTCATCTATGAAGGTGAGGATGTATTTAGCATGGTTCAAGGACTCATGGGGGAATGGACCTGATATATTAGTGTGAATAAGTTCCATGGGTGCACAAGTTCGCTCAGTTTTGGATCTCCCATACTTATGCTCAGGGTGTTTTCCTAGGATGCAAGATTGACACACACCCTTGGAAAAAATGATATTGGGCAGCCCTATGACCATTTCTTTCTCATGAAGTTGGGAAAGGTATTTATAGTTCAGATGGCCAAATATTTCATGCCATAATTTTCTTGACTCATTGGCATGGGTTAACAGAGCAGAAGGTGAGGGTAATGGCACAAAATGAGAAAAATTGTAGATTTTGGAGCTATGGTCAACAATGCTTAATGCAACAATTCGACCTATTGACATTTCACATATCTCAACATCATTTGGGGTAAAGGTTAGGTGCACATGTGTGGGTCATATGATACACTGACAATAGGTTTGCAACAAGTCCAGGAACATACAAGACATTATTGAATGAACCAAATTCGAGATCTATGCTACCTTTACCTTTGCTGGAGGTTTCAGAATTATCACCCAATACAATATTAGGACCATAGGAAGAGTCAAGTGAAGTAAAATACTCACTTCTAGACACCATGTGTCTTGAAGCTCCAGAATCAATAATGAGTGAGGTAGGCTTTGATGTGCTTGCCATCATTGCATGTACTCTCTCCTTATCATCAGAATTTTGTCCCCCATCCTTCCTCCTTGTGCTCCCAGGAAGAGGAATGTTGGCTTTCTCCAGGATTAGATCCATTTGATCAATGGTTTTATTCATGCGAGATATTTCAATATGAAATCCCCTGCTGCAATAAGTACATTTTTCCTTCTCATTCTTCTTATTTGGATTCTTATTTGAGTGGTAGGAGTCTTCAGAAACTTTTTGCTTGTCTTTCTTCTCACTAGTGGGCTTCTTGAAATTGCCCTTCTTCTTCTCTTTCGAACTCTTTGAGTCTCCAACATTCAGATAGTGGTATTTTGATGGATTTTTAATGAATCCCATCAACACCAGCTTTTCTTGTTCTTCTGTGAGTGACTCCATGAATTCTGAGAGAGTTGGACTCTTCCAGTTTCGAACTACCTTCCTTGTGGCATGGAAGGTCGAAACAAACACCGAGTAATCTGGTCCAATCTTGGAGAGAATGGCCAAGATTAGTTGCTCATCCTTTTTATCAATTCCACATTGCTTCAATTGTATAACAAGTGACTTGAATTTAGAGAAGAACTCCTGTAGGTTATCGAAATTCTGTGGACTCAATGAAACTAGTTCATCATCCAGTTGGTGGCCTCTTAATTCATCTGTCTTGCCAAACAATTCTTGAAGTTTCAACCAAACTTCATTGGGAGAGGTAATACCATCAAGATGGAATAAAATATCCCTAGATGTAGTGAGACACAACAACCCATAAGCTTCATGTCTTTGATTATGCCACTTTGATTTCTCAATTGTTGAAGTTGGCTCAGTCTCAGTTGCCATAGTCACCCTGTAGAGGCCTTTGCTCCTCAACATGATCTCCATCTGCGCTTTCTAGTCAAGGTAATTGAATGGAGTGAGGATGATATGATGTGACTGATCCATGGAATCTCTAAAATAATTTTTATACTAATTTGGGTGCGTTTCTGGATGATAGAATGTGCCCTGTGGATGATAGAATGCACCCTGTGCATGAATTACTGCGCCCTCCTTGAGACTGGTTGGATCTTGCAAGACAATAGAAGGAGAAAGGAATAGATTGATACCTCTGATACCATGTGAAATTTAGTTCACACCAAGACCTAATCAAGAAATTACACACTCTCACAAAAGATCTCACACAACTAGTCAAGAACACAAAAAATTACTCACAATAGATACAAACTGTATTGATCTTATAAATAATCATACATCATCCAAAATTAGGAAATTAAATGTCTGTCAATATATAATGTTTACATCATATATTGGAATGGCTAAAGATTCCATTTGGATCCTCACAAAAGTAGACTTACTAAATTGATGCAAAACCCCCTAGGTGGAAAGTGTGTTCTCCAAGTCACACCAAAGGATCACGAATTTTTGACTTAGTGATCAGATAGTGATGTGTGATGAAAAAAAATACTAATTCAAAAAAATGGAAGGAAGAAACATCAAGGAGTGAAAGTGGTCCAAAAAACACTTTCCCTAGTCAACTAGCTTTGCACCTTTCACCCAAAAGCAAAAAAAAGCAGCATATGCGCTTTTCTCACCAGAATCTTATCCAGACTGATCTGAAATGTGCCCAAGTGACTTAGGAAACTTGTGGTCCACACGTGGAAGGCTGTTTATGTATATGTAACTTTGGAATGTATTTCACACATATGTATATTGTATTCCTATAGAGATGGTAGTATTCCTCTATACGAAAGTGTCGTCATTTATATTGTAAGTGTCGTAACTTATACTTGATGGGTTATTAGACCACCTTGTTGGGGTCGGCCCTGTATAAGTCATGTGGGTCAAAGGTTTATTAGACCACCCTATTGGGGGTCGGCCCAGTCAGCATTATGTTATGTGGTTAAGTTCGAGCCTACATGAGTTAGGTAAAAAGGCAAGTCAAGTCAAGTATAAATAGAGTGCGGGAGGCACTCTATTTACTCACTCACTTCTCACTCATGCACTCAAGGAGGAGTGGCGCACTTATGTAGGAGGAGGATCTGCTGCTAGGTTGTGTCTATCTCTCATGGTTGGTTGTATCATTGCTCTATCTATCTCTGAGGAAGTTATTGGGGTTTTTCACCTTTATGGTTTTCCCCATGTAAATCTTTGTGTCTCTTGTGTGCTTGCATTATTGTCTCCATGATTGATATGCTGTAGATATGTTGTACATGTTGTTCTCTCAGTTAAGATCCTAGATCAGATTGAAGTAAATTTAGAAAATTCAACAAAGGCTTGTGGTCCCCCCCAAGGATGACTTGTGGTCCACACAATGAATCATATGCCAACTATTTAGTCTAATACATAGTAATTAATCATAAAATGATTAATTAATGTCTCTAATGTATTAATTGGCATAGAGTGGGTTTAAATTATTCCAACAATATTCCCCTTCTCTAGATAATAACTGCCTCAACCACTTCTTCCTAGAATAAATGAATGATTTAGTGCATAGGTCAAATTGAGAGTTAATGGCTCGTGGTTTGAAAAACTCTCTCACTAATCTTGTGAGAATCATGCCTCTTTCTTCTTGTTTCTTTACAATATCATTTGTGGGTTTCTATTATGTGTGTGTTTGTGTGTGCATCACATTCACAATTTATATTATGCTTGACCAGGGCACAATCGAACTATACCACATTTAACTATCGATATATAATCATGCAATCAATAGTGGGGCCTTAGCCTTGATCTCCTCACCGTGATATCATTTATATATTCACATACAATGGAGGTTGAAATTCGGGGTATTACATTATCCTCCCCCTTAAATTAGCATTTTCCTCAATTCTTCTCGAACTTGAACAAAAATGGGTATGTCATTCTCATGGAATCCTCCAGCTCCTATGTAGCCTCATTTGGACTAAAGTGCTTCCAATGCACCTTTACCTTCCCAATGGCTTGATTCCAGAGCATGATTACCTTCTTGTACATAATTCACGTAGGCTCCACCTATAAATATCCCTCTCATTCCACCTAAATCACATTCCAATTAATAATATGATTAGGATCATTTACATACTTTTTAAGCAACGAGACATGAAAAACATTATGAGCTTTCATATGTGCAAACAATGCAATCCTATATGAAACAAGTCCTATCCTATCAAGGAATTCAAAAGGCTTTCAATATATCAATGCCAACTTGGCACAACCCCCCCAGCTTTAAAGAGATGTTCTTCAATTTCACTCTCAGATAAACATGGTCTCTAACCCCAAACTCTCTATGCACTCTCTTCATACTTGCATAGCTCTTTTTCTTATGTTGGGTTGCTTTCAAATCCTCCTTGATTCTGACAACTTCCTACTCCATTTCTCTAATCATTTCAAATCCAAGCACTACCCTATTCACTAGATTTTCCCAACTTACTGGATTTATGCATTTTCTACCATACATAGCTTCGACTGGACTCATTCCAAGGGACACATGGTGATCGTTGGTGTATGCAAATTCAACTAGGTGTAGATAAAATTCCCACTTGGATGGATTATTCATCACATACATCCTTAGAATATCCTCAAGCAGTTGATTCACTCTCTATGTATGACCATATGTTTTAAGGATGGTATGTTGTACTAAAATTGATATGAGTTCCCAAATACTTGAGTAATCCTTTCCAAAAAATTTAGGTGAACTTATATCCTTGACTAAAATTATTTCTTTAGGAAATCTATGCAACTTGAATACTTCCTTCATGAAAATCCTTGCTATGTCATATGCTATATGTGTGGACTTAACCGGTATAAAATGTGGTTATTTTCTTGTCCACCACCACCATGATCAAGTCATGTTGTGTAGTTTTCATTGGAAATAATGTGATAAAATTCATGAAGATCACTTCCCATTTCCACTAAAGGATGGGAAATGGCTGCAGTAACCCACTGGTTGATGGTGCTCTACTTCCACCTACTGGAATTTCTGACACTTGGAAACATACTCTATTATATCCCTCTTCATCAGTTTCCAATAATACTACTTTATTGATGTTGTTATAGTTCCTTGATATCCTGGATGTCCTAAGTAAGGAATTTGATGTATTTCATCCATTACTAGCTTCTTTATTCCTACATCATTTGGAATGTACAATCGGCCTTGATAAACAAGAAGTCTATATTCTTCTAGTTAATATCCTTCATATTTTTTATCATTTTCTCTTTCTTGAAGACCTACTACCACTTGAATATACTTCTCATCTTTGGTTGAGGCTTTGATGAATTGTTCTCTAATGTCAACTTTGCATATTCTCATAGCCTCTATATGAAATTTTCTACTGAGAGAATCAAAAACTTTATTTTCCTTGCCTTTAACATGTCTTATTTCAAAGTCAAATTCACTTAAGAATTCTAACCACCTAGCCTGTGAGAATTTAGGGTTAGTTGATCAAATTTATATTTTAGGCTCATATTATTAGTGTGTAACTCAAATATTTATCTGAGCAAGTAATGTCTCCATATCTTCAAGGCATCTACAATGAAAACTAATTACAAATCATGAGTTGCATAATTCTTCTCATGTTCCTTTATCTTTCTAGATTCATAGCATATCATGTGTCCTTCCTACATAAGTACTCCTCTTATCCCTTCGATGCAAGCATCAATGCATACCACCAAATATTTTCCTAGATCCTCAATTATCAAAATAGGAGCACTGGTGAGTAGTTCCTTTAAAAACCAGATTTTTTCTCACATTTATCGGAGCGTAATAATTTTACATTATTTCTTTGCAATGAGGTAATAGTATATGCCAATTTGGTGGGGGATAGAGCTCTGCAACCTAGGGTTTTGAGCCGATCCGAGTTGATCTCGGCGGCCAGGGCTCTATCCCTGGTCAGACTCCTTCTGAGCACACTGTTATTGTTCGACGGCGAGAGAAGCTTTCCTATGGCGGCGGCAGCGGGTGCAGAGGGGCTTCTTGGCATTGTGGTGAGGCGGTTCAGCAGTGGGGAGCGGTCCAATCTTGGTGACCGGCGACCCAGCTCACAGTTTAACGGTGCATCCACCACGAGATGGCCAAAATCCATTGACGGCGGGCTTGGCTTTCAAGGGTTTGCGACTATGAATTTCATAGCGACCTTCTGTGGAGCCGTGATGAGTTCTTGGTGGCCGGTTCATCGACCCAGCTCACAGCTCAACGGTGCATCCACCACAAGATGGTCATAAATCCATTGACTGCGGGTTGGCTATCAAGGGTTTGCGATATTGGAGGCCTCCCTCACAGGCTTCGACCTGCAGAATCGGATCCTTCTTTGGCGACGTGGTTCAGTGGCCCGGGCAAGGGTTCTTGATTCTGTCCTCCAAAAGCTGCTACGGCTCAACATGCGAGGCATTCCCGGTATCTATGAATTTCATAGCGGCAAAGCAAGGTGAGAGGGAAAATTCTCGTGGGTTCCAAGAAGGAGCATGGGCAAAATTATCCAAGATAACAGAGATCAATCAAACGATTACAGCGATGTTATTGTGGGTTTAACCCTACTTGCTTCTCTGGAATGAAAAGTCCGAGATCTGCCATCTCTCTATGGCTGGGCCTGCTACTTTCAGGAATTGATGGAGGATGGATATTTCTGAGTATGGAGAGAGGGTAGCGCCTTTGCGCGGCGACCCATTGGGTCCGCACGATCCAGTGGCGGCGGCGGCGGTTTCAGGGACCAGACCTGAAACCGGTGGCCCCAATTTCACCACTATTCATGATTTCTCTGTTCTACTTCTTGTGGCAACATTATCTGGGTTCTTCTTTCTTTTTTGTTCAGCTCATTATCAGCTGTTGTTTCTGCTTATATGGGACACAAATATGTGAAAATGTAGGGATCCTTGTTGATCTTACTACATCTGCAATATGTAATTTTAATCATCTTTTTGAAATAAAATTACGGACATTTTCCCAGGAAAAAAAGTATACGCCAATTTGGAGAATCCTTCAATGAATCTCTTGTAATAACCTGATAAACCCATTAAAGATAAGACATATTCCATATTCTTAGGTATATACCACTTCACTATTGCCTCAATCTTCTCGGAAGCTTCTAAGGTTCCCTCTTTGGAGATAAAATGGCCCAAGTACTGAATCTTTCGTTGATAAAATTCACATTTTCTCAGCTTAGTGTATATAACCGATGTTCTCTGAGCACCTATAATACAATTATTATATGTTATGCATGCTCCTCTTTGTCCTTGGAATAAATAAGGATGTCATTTTGAAACACCAACATGAATTTATCAAAATACTGGTTGAACGCATTATTCATGAGGCATATGAAATTAGTTGACACATTAGTGACACCGAAAAGTACAATTGTAAAATCCTAGTGGACATACCAAGTTATGAAAGTTGTTGTATGGATATATTCTTATTTGATTCTAACCTGATGATAACCTAACCTTAATTCAATCTTGGAGAACACTTTATCTCACTTCACTTTATCAAATAAATCATCTATTTGAGGAAATGGATGCTTATTCTTGGATGTGACCTTATTAATTTGTCTATAGTCAATACACAGTCTCAATGTTCCATCTTTGTTTTTAACAAACAACACTAGCTCACCCCATGGGGATACACTTGGTTTGATATACTTTCTTTCCATGAACTCTTGAAGCTACAATTTCAATTATACTAGCTCTGGTGTCCTCATTCTATCAGGTGCTTGAAACATTGGAGCTGCTCCTAGAACTGGGTTAGTGGTAAAATATATCTCTCTTTTAGGTTGAAATGCTAGCACCTCATTTTGGAACACATCCTTATATTCTTGTAACATCACATATCTATATTTGTACCTTTATCCTATGCTAAGTTTGATACAAGAACTGCATATATCTGACAGTTCTTGTTGAACTATCTTCCCAATTGCAATGTTGAGACCTACCTTATCGAGATCTTTTTTTGAACTCCATTCACTAGTTGGAACCTTCCTCCTTCATCAATACATTCAAGAACCTTATTATAGAAATAAAGCTTGTCTCTATGCTTCTCCAACTAGTTCATGACAATAAGGACATCATAATATCCTAACGATAGTATATTTAGGTTTTCTTGAGTGGAGAGACCGTTCAACATTATGATACATGTTTCCACTAATCCACTTAATTTATTCTTGGACCTTGTGGCCAACTAAACTAACCATGACTTTCCACATCTACTTTTCTTAAGAGAGTAGACTTCTACCATTTTAGGATGGATGTAACTATGATTGGATCCTAGGTCAATCATAATAGAAATATATTTCATGGAAATATTACCTTCAACTTCAACAACTGCTGCTTGATGATCGACTTTATGGTCACTCAAATATTTATATATTCTGGGAGTTACTATGGCCATAAAATCTACAGTAATGGCTTCTTCTATGTTGTGTAGTCCTATAGGATTATCTTTCATGTGAGGATAGTCTTGTAGCATGTCATTCTCCCCACATCCCCAACATTGAAATGAATCTCTAGGCCTTCCTTCTATTGGCATAGTCCACTTGAATACACCTTGATATTGTTTTCCCATCAGAACATTTCTTGTATAGTTCTTGTAATGTAAGGGTTTGAATCCGCTTCTCCTTGGATCAAACTTCCCTTTGGGATTTCCTCTTCCTAATTCTTTTTCTTCGAATCGACCCTCACTTTGCTTGTAGCAATGCATAGATTTTTGAATAGCATCATCTAGAGTCTTAGGATTTACGAACTCAATCTCATCTCTATAATTTTGAGGAATTCCTCTTAAGAACCTCTTAATCTTTACCTTCTCATTAATGATGTAATCCACATACTATAGTAGATCTAGAAACTTGTTCATATATTGCTCCATTGTCATATGTCCTAGATTTAATTCATGAAATTCCTTGGTCTTGTCATCATAATACCTCTCTGAAAGTTATTTATGATGCAAATAATTTTTTAAATTATTCCAATCAATATTCCTCTCCTTGATGCATTTCACCTATCTGAGGAGTTCCCACCATATTGAAGATCTGGCATTCAATCTAAAAATGGAAACTTTGTCCTTTTGATTCTTGGAGTACTCATGTATCCTGAAGTACCTATTTAGTCCTAGGAGCCATGCTTCTGCCTCTTGTCATGTCTTACCTTCCCCATAGAATGTAGGTGTATTTACCTTCCTAATTTATCCATAAGGTTTATCAATATGAAACTTTGTTCTTTTCAACTTTCTGGTCAACAATTCAGAACTACTAATGAATCTCCCGATTCACCTGAACTAATATCCAAGGTGTATGACGTATATTCTCTTATTCTCCTCATATGTAAACCTTTTCTGTAGCTTCAAGATATTCCCTAAGAGTGACTACCCACAATCCTCTTGTAATTTATGCCATTATTTTTATTTTCTCCCAAATGGTATTTCTTATGAAGATTTGTCAATATCTAGAGTATGACAGCATTAATCTAATGTTTCTTTTCTTGTTCTTTAGTTAACCTGCCATTAAAATGCCTCATGGTTTCAATGATTCCTAGAGGCATGATCTATGATGTCCTTCTATTGGACTGTGTTTCTACATTATCACCATGCACATATTCTCCCATGACATCCTCCTCTGGTCTGCAGTGGTCTTGCGCATAATTCATGATGATTATTCCATTGCTAACTGTAATGTCCCTTTTTAAAAATTTTATAAAAATGCCCAATTTTCCACTTTTTCCCCAAATTCGACCTTTGACTAGTTTTACTGTTTTGGCCTCCAAATTAAGCCAAATGCTCCCAAATATTCTATAAGGGTATATGAATGTTATTGAGACTTGAATACCAGGTTCAAGGATGGTTTATAACCCTCAAAAGACTTCTGCAAACTTGATTTACATTCTGGTCAATGTATGGGATTTTAACTAGTGATTTGTGCATCACATCCCCCTTGGGGTAACTCTGAAAATGGCCTCCCAAATGCTTTCAAAATCCCTTGAATTTCAAAAACACCCTCCCTCAAGGAGCATGAATATGCCTTCAAAACTGGAAATGGTTGAGAGATGGTGCTGCACTAAACAAAACCACAAGCTTCCCTATAGCTGATACCTGCAAATAAAACTCCATTAAAGCTCCATGAAAGGCCTGAGTGGCCTCTCCAAACACCAACTTGGATGGGAATCTTTCACCCTCGAAATTGGCTAAGGCAAGAAACTAGTCATCCACTAGCTCTCTCTTCACAAATGCAATTTTTCTCAAATCATCAAAAGCCATTCTCATACTTGATTTCTACATTTTATAACCAACATTAGCCTTCTAAGGGTCGAAATCCTCTCAATAGCTTCAAGAGATTTCCACTTAGGAAATATTCCACATTTGCCACTTGTCTCCTAGTTCCAACCTTCCATCTTCTCCCAAATTCGAATTTGAGTCTCTTTGGCTTCTTCCACTCCCATGAGCGCCTTCCTTGAGCCTATTTTTGGGGCTAACATGTCATAATGGTCAGATGTCAGAGGTCAGGTCTGCAATTTGTCATAGTTGTCATAGATTCTCCATCATTGGTGTCATAGGGGGTTAGGGAATCTAGCCCAAGTGTCCACAAACTTCCAATTTGACTCTTTATCTTCCATGGAGGTTACCAATCCATCCCAATTCAACCTAAGATGCTCAATGTCATGTGTTATGGTTTACCAAGTCACCCAAGAGTGTTCACCTTCCCATGAATTCGAATTGGCAAGAGAGAGATGCCATGTGTCATTGAAAAATCAAGCTAGTGTGGGTCCCACACCCTCCATATGTCTCCAAAACCACTTGCCACTTATAATTTCTCTTGAATTTATTTATTCACCCTATTTGTTAAATACTTGAACCCTTCTAATGTCTAAACATAATTTATTAGCTTCCTTATTACAATTCCACATGTGCCCATCCAACCTAGGAAACTAGTAGGATTGATGGGATTGTCTTACTATGCAATTATTTGAATGGGGACATTACAGTCCTCCCCACCCAAGATTGCTTGTCCTCAAGCAATTTCAAATTTGGATGCTGCAAAATCTTCTCCTCTTCCCATGTGGCATCTTCATTTGGTAAGTCCTTCCGTTGCACTAAATATTCTTTGATAATTCTACTCCTCAACCTTCTTTCCCGTGTCTTCAAAATCTTTTCCGGAACAAGTGTGAGCGGACCTTCATCATCCAAAGGAGGAATTATTTCTTAAGTGATGATTTGTTGACCAAGGGATTTCTTGAGACAGGAAACATGAAATACATTGTGGATTTTACTCATTTTCGGAAGTTCTAGTTCATATGCTACTTCTCCAACCTTTCGCACTACCTTGTATGGCCCATAGTACCTTGGTTTTAATATTTCTGCTCCATTCTTTTTTAGAGATGTTTGTTTATATGGCTGCAACCTTAAATATACTAAATCATTGACTTGAAAGGTTCTTTCTTCTCTATGTCTATCAGCATATTGTTTTTGTTGATTTTGAGCAACCTGCAAATTGTCTTTCAAGAGCTTTAAAATTTCTTGGCTCTCTTCCACCCAATCTTTAGCCTTTGGGGCTCTACTATCACCAAATATAATTTTAACAAATGTAAGTGCATCATAACCATATAATTCTTTGAAATTATACATCCCTATTGACATATGATAAGTGGTGTTGTAGCAAAACTCACCCAAGTGTAGCCATTTTGCCCATGCTTTTTGCTACTCTCCCACATAGTTTCTTAGGTATCCTTCCAACCATTGATTTACCCTCTCTATTTTTCCATGATTTTTTGGATGATAGCTGGTACTTGGAATCAATTGAGTGCCTACCAATATAAAAATTTCTTGCCAAAAAGCAACCATGAATCTACTATCTCTGTCACTGACAATGCTCTTGGGGAGCCCATGCAATCTAAAGATTTCTTTGAAAAAAATATCAGCCACTTGTGCAACACTAAAAGATGATGTAATAGAAAAGAAATGAGCAAATTTTGTCAACCTATCAACTACCACATAGATGCAATCCTTACCCAAATATTTAGGTAAACCGGTGATGAAATCCATGGAGATACTATCCCATTTTTGCTCCGGAATGGGCAAGGGTTGTAATAGGCCAGCTGGACATGTAAGTTCTGATTTGTTTTGTTGACATACTTTACATTCATTCACATATTTCTAAACATCTTCCTTCATCCCCTTCCAAAAAAATCTTTGCCTCAACTGTCTATAAGTTTTGAATATCCCCGAATGGCCCGCTAGTAGGGAATCATGTGCTTCTTGCAAAATTTGGTACTTGAGCTTGGAGTTATGAACTAAATAAATTCTGCCCTTATAATATATCAGCCCATTCAAAATCCTGTAGTTATCATCCCCTTTGATTCCATCCAACACATCACAAGCAAATTTTTCTTTAGCATATTCAACTAGTAGCATGTTTTTCCAATCCTTGGCAATGTCCATGAGAGAAAAAGAAGGTCTTCTTGACAAAGCATCTGCTACGATATTATTCTTTCCTTTGACATATTCAATATCAAAATCATAAGCTTGAATCTTGTTTACCCACTTTTGTTGCCTTTCATTTAGATCTTTTTTGGGTGAGAAAGTGTCTTAGACTATTGTGGTCAGTTTTCATCACAAACTTGCTTCCCACCAAGTATTTTCTGAATTTGGCCAATGCATGCATAATGGCCAGCATTTCTTTATCATAGATGGAGTAAATTTTTTCATGAGGCTGCAAATTTCTGCTCTCAAAGGCTATGGGGTGTTGGCCTTGCTTTAGGACAGCCCCTATTCCTCCACCTGAAGCATCACATTCCACAACAAAAGGTTTAGTAAAATCAAGAAGTGCAAGTATGGGACAACTACTCATTACCTCTTTCAATTTTTGGAAGGTCTTTTCAGCCTCTTCATCCCACTTGAAAGCATCATTCTTAGTCAAATCAGTGAGTGGAGAAGTCAACTTGGAGAACCCTTTCACAAATTTTATGTAGTAGGTGCATATGCCAATAAAGCCTCTCAATTAGGTAATATTTTTTGGTGATGGCCATTCCAAGATAGACTTGATTTTTTCCATGTGTACCTTCACTCCTTCTTGCCCAATAATGTGCCCAAGATACAGTAGTTCTTTCAACCCAAATTCACATTTTGATAACTTAGCAAATAAGGAGTCATCTTGCAAAATTTTCAACACAATCTCTAACTGTTGCAAATGCTCTTCCCATGTTTTACTGTAAATGAGAATGTCATCAAAGAAAACCAAAACAAACCTTCTTAATTTTTTTGCAAAATATCCTATTCATGCATGCTTGAAATGTGGTTGGAGCATTAGTTAACCCAAAAGGCATGACAAGAAATTCAAAGTGGCCAAAATGACATTGAAAAGTAGTCTTTTGCACATCTTCATCTTTCATTCGAATTTGGTGATACCCTGATCTAAGGTCAATTTTTGAGAAGTATTTGGCCCCATGTAGCTCATCCATAATCTCATCAATCCTAGGAATAGGATACCTATTCTTGATAGTCTTTTTGTTCAAGGCTCTAAAATCTATGCACATTCTCAATGTTCCATCTTTTTTCTTCACTAGCATTACTGAAGAAGCATAAGGGCTCGAGCTTGGTCTAATGAGTCCCAACTCTAGGAGTTCTTGGATGGATTTTTCAATCTCATCTCTGAAATTTTTAGGATGTCTATAAGGTGGTATCTGAATGGGTGAAGTACCCTCCTCCAAAATAATACTGTGTTCAACCTCCCTATCCGGTGGTCTACCATGTGGAAGGTCTCTAAAAACCTTTTCATATTTTTGCAAAAGTCTCTCTATTTCCTTTGGGTGTTCAACAATCTTTATATTTGGCTTGGGAGATGTAATATGACATTCAGCAACCCATTCTATGTCCCCATGCCTCAATATAGATCTCAGACTATTGCAAGTCACTACTTGATTTGGATAAGTGTGTTGCCCTCTCACAACTCTTTGTACTCCTTTTGAATCTTGGAATTTCATTTCGGGAATTTGATAATTTACTGTATGCTCTCGTATTGAATACAACCATTGCACTCCCAAAACCACATTAGTATTAGCAACATCAACCACATAAAAACTATCAACAAAAGTATAGTTACCTACGGTGACTTGCAGCTTTGGAACCCATGTTTTGCATTGCATTGTGTTGTGACCTCCATCAAATGGTTCAATAGGTATCTTTCTTTTCTCCACCATCTCTGCATCAATGAAGTTATGGGTGGCTCCTCCATCTACCAAAACTGAAGTTCTTTTTCCTTGTACCACACCAAGGATAATTTTAGGGGCGAAATTTAGCCCATGGGCTATTTTTCCATGTTTTTTTCCAGAAAAAGATTCGCCAATTTGCATTTTTTGAAGCCCCGTTTTGCCCAATTTTGATGGGGTAAAACTTTTTCAATCTAAAAATCGCCAAATTATTATATAAACTATATAAAATCCTTAGAAATTGAAATAATTTTAGAAAAATATCACCAAATATTTTATAGTTGACATTTTAAGAATTGGTAAGATTCGCCAAGTTTTATACAATTTTAAATAAGTATGGGTCCTTAAAATTATCCTTGTACCACACCTTTGCATCAGATAGTATGATAACGAGGTACTGCTGAAAGTACTGCCAATCTTGATTTGTCCGGTGAAGGATGATTTTCTTCTTGTCTTTCCTCTTCTACTGTTGTCTCATATGCCTCTTCTTGATCTGAAATATTTCCATTTTCATCCATGCCCCCATCATACCCCTCATTATCAGAAAATACTTCTATGTATTGAGCCTTTCCTTTAGTACATTTGTGCCCCGGTGTCAATGGTTGGAAGCATGTGAAGCACAGTTTCTTTCTTCAAAGTTCATCCCTGTTTAGTCCTTCTTTTTTATTCCTTTCAAATGACTCTTTGTGCCAAGGTTTCTTATCATATCCATCCATTTTCCAAGGTTTGTTTTCAAATTTGTAGTTAGTCTTGGGAGGAAATCTCGTTCTAGGAAGCACATTTTGGAGATCCCTAGTCAAGCTCATTGCATCTTTTAATGTGGTTGGCTTGTGGGATTTGACCAAACCTTTTAAGGGTTCAGCCAAACCTTCAGTGAAAAGAAATACCAACCTTCCCATAGAGACATCATCCATCTTAATTGATATTTTTTGAAAGTCCAACATATATTCAGTAGGGGTCACAATTTGCTTCAATTGAGCTAGTTCTTTGAAAGGAAATTATGGATCTTTTTGTTCAAAAATCTCTAGTACCCTGTCAACAAATTCTCCATATGTTTTAACCTGATTATGACCCAAGGTTTTAAGCCCATGAAACCACCATTCATTTGCATCTCCTTCCAAATGCAAAATGTCCATTTTTAATGCATCCTCTTCCAACATAGGATTTAACTGAAAATATACATCCAATTTTTGCACCCAAGTGTTAGCAGAATTTTGAGAAGAACCATCAAAAGTAGGAAGTGAAATTTTTCCAATAGCACTATTTAATTCTTTGTTTTGGAATGGACTCCTATTGTCTTCCCTCCTTTTCATTTTATGTATAGCATCAATATAGTCACTGAATGGTAAACCTCTTTTACACTCTTCGCTCAACCCATTCCAGTCAGTTGCTAGTTTAATACTATCCATCTGAATGTCAGGCTCTTCTTTGGGTGTGAGAAATTTAGGTGCAGTGTGTATTTGTGTGCTTTGGAATTCATTAGGTCTATTATGTGGTCATGTGCTTGAAAAAATATGCTCACTCCCTTTTATCTTTTCCCCTGAGTGTGAACCACTGTTATCTCCTATCACCCCTTTGCTTCCAAGTTGGCTGGTCAACAATTCCAATCCTTGCATAATTGTTTTACCCATTATGTCCATGCTATTGGAAAGTTTAGAGAAACATGGTTCTAAGGTTGAAATAAGTTTCTCCTGCTGTCTTAATTCTTCATCCTCCTCTCTACCCATTTTTTCAGAAAATTAAAAAAAAAAAAAAAAAAAAACTCTTTTTCTCCTACTATCTCTTCTTCAACCAAAACTTCTTCAACTACTGGTTCAAAGGGTGGTGGTTTATTTGTTTGGATTCTTTTTAATACCATTAGGTTCCAAGACCATGCTTTGATACCACTTGTAATGTGCCTTTTTAAATTTTTTTATAAAAATGCCCAATTTTCCACTTTTTCCCCAAATTCGACCTTTGACTAGTTTTATTGTTTTGGCCTCCAAATGCTCCCAAATGCTCCCAAATATTCTGTAAGGGTATATCAATGTTATTGAGACTTGAATATCAGGTTCAGGGATGATTTATAACCCTCAAAAGACTTCTTCAAACTTGATTTACATTCTGGTCAATGTATGGGATTTTAACTAGTGATTTGTGCATCAAATCCCCCCCGAGGTAACTCTGAAAATGGCCTCCCAAATTCTTCCAAAATGCCTCGAATTTCAAAACCGCCCTCCCTCAAGGAGCATGATTATGCCTTCAAAACTGGAAATGGTTGAGAGATGGTGCTTGTTAGGATATTCTTGTACTCCATCCTAGTCCCACCAGTGTTTTGATCATTTACATTTTCAGTCATGCATGCACTTTTAGGGTTTGCATGCATTCTAGGGTTTGCATGCATCCCAGTCATCAATCCAGCACTTAGCCCTCAGTTATCCAACCCCCAGGAGCTTCTCACTATTCAGTTTTAGCCCTCCAGTTGCTTAATGCGCCCTTCTTCCTTGATTTTAGGGAGCAATTCGCCCTTCTTCACCTACCAGTCTAGTTGTCTTCAGTTTATACTCAGTTACACTCAGTTACACTTAGTTACACTCATTTACACTCAGTTACAGTCAGTTACAGTCAGTTACACTGAGTGACACTCAGTTACACCTACCAGACTCAGTTTGAATGATGGTTGACAGTTACTTGAGCATTAATGACTCCACTGATGATGTTGAAGACTTCCAGTTGTGCTCCAATGACACTCCAGTGATCCTTTGATCACTCCATGAAGGATAATTCGAATTTCCACCTTAGGCATTCGAATTCCTCATGCATTGTATTATTTATTTTTCCATTTGTGATTAATGAATTAGTGTGTGTGAAGTATTATTGCTTCTATTTGAGTTCTACTATACCATATTATTTTGTTGCTCATTATACTATATTGTTCACTCTTCTTCTATTTTCCTGCTTAATCATAATTACTCTTGTGAGGTATACATCATCTCTTGGATCTGCTGTGAGGATTTTCACATGGTATCAGAGCATGTTGAGAGTATTGTTTATCTCCATTCTTGAGAGTTTTTTGCAGGTTATTACCAAGATTTTGAGTGCAGCAGTTGCAGCAGTTTCTGCATTTTTGCAGCATTAGCAGTTGCAATTATTCTATATTGTTTTTGCAGGTCTTCTACAGCTTCATTGTCTGATTTAGAAGGAATCCCTTTTCTTTCTCCATTCAACTATGATGAATGGAAACCAAGAATGATAGCACACTTGAAGATCCATGATCTTTTTTATTGTTATTTTGAAAGAGAGTTCGAATCCCCTGAAGAGAAGATTGACTGGTTAAATAAAGGTGACATGCACTTTGGAGAAATGATTTTTTCTTTGTCTGCATACCAGAGATTCCAATTCAAATACCATAATGGTGTTGAAACTCCAATGGAGTTATGGACTCCAAAAGATCTATGGGCTCACCTAGATGAAAAATTTGGAAGAAAGAATGAAGGACTTGGTCCTAACCCATTCGAAAGCAAGCAAAGTGATGCATTCGCTCCTCTTGATGGTCTCTCAGATCATGAACCAATATCATCTCATATTGAAGTTGTTGACAAAGAAATTGCAGATTCTCCACTCATGCTCAAACCTTCTTCTCTTTCTGTGCCAGCTCACACTCTAGATATTGCAGAAGGTTGTAAATCCTCTCTTGCACCAGAGTTTGTTGGTTTGCATCATGATCACATGATTATTTCGGAGGTCAAAACAACTATTGAAGGTAATGCATTCACTCCTCTCCATCTATCTCCTCTTTTATACTACTATATGATCATAATTCCATGCTTTCAGAAGGTCATTGAAGAACATGGCCATTGCCATTCGCTTGGGATAATTTCTCATGCATCTACTGGTTTTGATCTCACCTCTCATGGTTCAAAGGAGATCTCAAGAAACCATGATTCAAGTCTTGTATCTAAATTGGGTTCTAATCAATTACTACTTGGGATAATTTCTCATGCATATGATAGTTTTGATCTCACCCCTGCTAGTTCAAAGGAGATCTCAAGAAACTGTTTTTTAAGTCTTAAATTTGATTTTTATTTCAAGCAAACATGTAATAGTTATTTTTGGCATAATCTCACCCATGGTGGTTCGAAGGAGAAGACAAAATACTATATGCACTTTCACATATTTGATCCTACCTCAGCTGATTTGAATCACCGGTTCAAGGATCATTCTCATACTGTTGGATTTGTTCTCATCACATTCGATCTGAAGAGCAAGTACAAGCACATGCTTTTTGAGCATGATCCACTTCTTCCCAAGAAGAAGATACCTCCAGACATATGACCAAGCATCACACCTGCTTGAGTTTGGAGCATTTATTTTTGTGTGTGCCTTACAGTCTGTTTTTAAGGAGGGGGTATGTTTCCCATGAAATTTTTCCACTTCCTTGGTTTATTGACTGTTATTATTCATTGTATTGGGTGACCTTTGTTCTTAGTTACCAGGGCACAGGATGGATTAAGGGGGGGTATTAGGATATTCCTATACTCCATCCTAGTCCCACCAGTATTTTGATCATTTACATTTTCAGTCATGCATGCACTTTTAGGGTTTGCATGCATCCCAGTCATCAGTCCAGCACCTATCCCTTAGTTAGCTAGCCCCCAGGAGCTTCTCACTATTCAGTTTAGCCCTCCAGTTTCTTAATGTGCCCTTCTTCCTTGATTTTAGGGAGCAACTCGCCCTTCTTCACCTACTAGTCTAGTTGTCTTTAGTTTACACTCAGTTACACTGAGTTACACCTACCAAACTCAGTTTGACTGATGGTTGACAGTTACTTGAGCATTGATGACTCCATTGATGATGATGAAGACTTCCAGTTGTGCTCTGATGATACTAGTTGTGCTCCGATGACACTCTAGTGATCCTTTGATCACTCCATGAAGGCTAATTCGAATTGCCACCTTAAGCATTTGAATTCCTCATGCATTGTATTATTTATTTGTCCATTTGTGATTAATGAATTAGTGTGTGTGAAGTATTATTGCTTATATCTGAGTTCTACTGTACCATATTATTTTGTTGCTCATTATACTGTATTTTTCACTCTTCTTCTATTTTCTTGCTTAATTATAATTACTCTTGTGAGGTATACATCATCTCTTAAATCTGCTGTGAGGATTTTCAAAGTGCTGCACTAAACAAAACCACGAGCTGCCCTGTAGCTGATACCTGCAAATAAAACTCCATTAAAGCTCCATGAAAGACTTGAGTGGCCTCTCCAAACACCAACTTGGATGGGAATATTTCACCCTCGAAATTGGCTAAGGCAAGAAACTAGTCATCCACTAGCTCTCTCTTCACAAATGCAATTTTTCTCAAATCATCAAAAGCCATTCTCATACTTGATTTCTATATTTTATAACCAAAATTAGCCTTCTAAGGGTCGAAATCCTCTCAATAGCTTCAAGAGATTTCCACTTAGGAAATATTCCACATTTGCCACTTGTCTCCTAGTTCCAACCTTCCATCTTCTCCCAAATTTGAATTTGAGTCTCTTTGGCTTCTTCCACTCCCATGAGCGCCTTCCTTGAGCCTATTTTTGGGGCTGACATGTCATAATGGTCAGATGTTAGAGGTCAGGTCTGCAATTTTTCATAGTTGTCATAGATTCTCCATCATTGGTGTCATAGGGGTTAGGGAATCTAGCCCAAGTGTCCACAAACTTCCAATTTGACTCTTTATCTTCCATGGAGGTTACCAATCCATCCCAATTCGACCTAATATGCTCAATGCCATGTGTTATGATTTACCAACTCACCCAGGAGTGTTCACCTTCCCATGAATTCGAATTGGCAAGAGAGAGATGCTCATTGAAAAATCAAGCTAGTGTGGGTCCCACACCCTCCATATGTCTCCAAAACCACTTGCCACCTAGAGTTTCTCTTGAATTTATTTATTCACCCTATTTATTAAATACTTGAACCCTTCTAATGTCTAAACATCATTTATTAGCTTCCTTATTACAATTCCACATGTGCCCACCCAACCCAGGAAACTAGTAGGATTGATGGGATTGTCTTACTATGCAATTATTTGAATGGGTACATTACACTAACCCTTCCTGCTTGTTCTATCTACTGTAAGAACTTTGCACAAGAGAAATTTTTGTTAGACATCATATTAATATAACTTTATAACTATAATTTTTCATTACCACAATGGCATTAAATTGGTGGTATTTCCCATTTTCCTATACTCAAAGGAAAAGTATTGAACCATGTATTTGATTTGGATTCCTTCGGCCTATGTATACCTAGTGTTGTAACCATCACTTTGATACTAGTCTGTCATGTCCCCAGTCGGCCCAGTAAAACTTTTGGGTTGGCCAGAAAATACCTCAAATTCATACTATCAAAACTTCTACTTTGATACCACTCTGTCATGTCCCCAGTTAGCCTAGTATCACTTTTGTTTTAACAAGAAACGCCTTTGAATCCATGCTATCAAAATTTCTTGTTTGATACCATACTTTAATTTCCCTAACTACCTTCATAATATTTCAAGGTCTTATGGCATTTATCAACTACACAAACATCTCTATCTTTTTCTCTCTATTTTCTCTTATAATTGAGTTCTTCCGTTATTGGCATCTTACACTTTATCAAAAACTTTGTTATGTAGTTGTCTCGAATTATCAGCTTTGATCCATTGACTATTTTTCTATCTTAAACCCCTGCACACACTTGCAAGTGTGGATATTTGATGATCTATTCCCAATGACATAACTCTGATGCACTACCTCGGAAGAGGATTTTTCGATATATTAGATCCCATCTTTTGGATCTTCCTTAATCCTTGGACATGCTCCATTGACCAAATACTCTGATACCTTTCCTCTGATGAACCATCATCAATACATTGGGTCTGATACTCTATTAGAACTTGATCTATCGGGTCCTTCCACCAACAGTCATGAATGATCTCTTCAATACCACACTCTCAACATATCATTTCCAATATGATATTGGGCTTCGGTCCATCATACCTCCTTCACATATTGTGCCACTACAATTTTTTGATAGCACATTCTCGATACATTACTTTCAATGTATCATCTAACTTCGCTCTGTTGGAATTTACTCCAAGCACCCTTTGATGGTTTCCTCAATGGCTAAGCTCCAACAAGTTCTTCCTGATACATTGGGTCCTGATCCATCGAGATCCTCATTCCATCAAAATCCCTAAATTTATTCTTGGTCTCTTTTCTCGTTGAATGCTACCTGATAGTCCTTTTGGGATTCAAACATCGAACTATCCTCGCGCTTTCCTTCTCTATATTTCTCAATGGCTAACTTCCAATGAAATTTTCCCAAAGGGATATACTTAGCCAACTTTTGGTTTTTCTCATAAATCAAACAACGAATTTTATTACCCTATGACCTCGTTCTCTAGGGTTCTTACGGCTATTCAAGATGCTAGATAACCCCATAAATTGTTTTCTAACAATATGCATGATTCGTACTTACATGAAAATACAATTATTGCTACTATTGCAAATAAGGCATTCCACATGCAATCAAACAAGATTACAGTTAAATAAGAAATACTACACGATCAACTTGAATAGATGATATCAAGACTTATGCATACATTCATAGTCACATTTACATATTCATATACCACTTAATACAACAAAATATGTATATTCATTCCATTAAACATGATTTGAATTCAACAAAATACATCGATAGAATACTTATTTAAAGAATAATTTCCCAAGAAACTGACTGTGAAAGAGCAATGTTCCACCCAACCATAAGCACTATGTCCAACATATACTTTTTCTATTGAGAGTCCACCCATGATATGGGAACGATTTCCACAATAAAAGGGGAACCACTAAGGATCACTCATAGTCCTGTAAACACACTTTCAAAACCAAGACAATCCACAACTGGTTTATTAGGTTACCAACAAAACCAAGGGAAAATATTTCTAAGCTAGTGAACCCAACCACAGAGCTAAATGCACCACAATAAGACTCAATCACCTCGTTACCTACAATACATGCCCCACACAACATGAATAAGGTCCCCTTCTTCGCTCAATGGTCCCTTGGGTGTTCCCTTCCTCCAAGTGTTATTCAGTGTGTGCATAGAAAGGTAACCCAAACCTCGGTAATATTCTAAGAAAAGAGGTTCTAGCCTTCACTAGCTTTATCAAGAACATTCCATATCTCGCTCTATCACCAAAACACAATAATACACAACAAATATAGACCTAGATTATCACACTGGTAGGTCGATACTAGATTATCACTCAACCATACTGACCTAAGAATAACATACTGCATACAATAAGCTCACTAGTCATTACTCTAGCCAACCTAAACTCTAGAGAGTTAAGACTCATTAATTCTCTCTAGAATACACACTCTAATAGAAGAACTGAACTCCCTCCTAAGAGTAAGACTCATCGATTAATTGAAGGGATGGTATTTTCATCATGACTACTTTACTTTAAAACAAGAAATCCCCAATTTCAAAACTGTTGGGAGACCAAGACATGAAATTGGCATTCCACGCCTTTCCCTTACCAAGAAAATAACTGCCTCAACTACTTATTCCTGAAATAATTGAATGATTGAGTGCATAGGTAAAATTGGGAGTTAATGGCTCATGGGTTGAATAACTCTCTCCCTAATCTTGTGAGAATCATGCCCCTTACTTCTTGTTTCTTTGCACAGTCATTTTTGGGCTTCATAGACACACATATATGTATGTATGTATGTATCTATGTCACATTCACAATTTATATTGTGCTCGACCAACACACAGTCCAACTATACCACATTTAATTGCCAATACTACTTATTCCTGAAATAATTGAATGATTGAGTGCATAGGTAAACTTGGGAGTTAATGGCTCATGGGTTGAATAACTCTCTCCCTAATCTTGTGAGAATCATGCCCCTTACTTCTTGTTTCTTTGCACAGTCATTTTTGGGCTTCATAGACACACATATATGTATGTATGTATGTATCTATGTCACATTCACAATTTATATTGTGCTCGACCAACACACAGTCCAACTATACCACATTTAATTGCCAATACATAATTAGAGAATCAATGGTAGGGCCTGGGCCTTAAGCTCCTCACGACCTCTCGACCTAGATTTTTAGCTAATGGCATCATCATAGTTTAAAAAACTCTCAACTGAAATATTTTCTCGGCCAAGAATTTTTGGTCAACAAAACCTATAAAATTTCCTATAGTTTTTCAGAACCTGACACTTCAACAAGGCCGAACGCCTACACATTTTAAACATTATTTGCGGGACTTGGTACCAATGGATTCACCTTCAGATCTAGTTTGTAATTATATAAGAATTGTTTCTTTTCATTGTGAATTAATATTTATCAATATTTGTTTCTAAACTTTATCGCTTACGAATTCTATTGCTATGAAAATCACTTGAAATGAAAATTCAATATCGCCATAATGGAAACACCAAAAAATATCAAAAATCATAGAGATATTCCTCACATCGTCCCATTCAAAAGGGTGGTTTTATTTTACTTGGTAATGATCACATAAAATAAAATAAAATCAATGGGCACCAACATGTGTCAATACAACACCTTTTTTTGTTTTATGCTACTTCAATAAATAATAAAAATAGTGATTAAATTTGGAAAATCTCAAAATATAATCCAAAATAAATTGCGGTCAATGTAGACTCTTAGCATATATATTTTCCCTAAAATGAATAGCCATCTCTAAAACAGATGGAGGGCATGTAGGTCACTCAATATAAAGTATAAACAGTTGGTTCCTACTAAATTTGTCCCATTATATATCCATACTGTTTTTCTTTAAATATGAGTATAGATCTAATACCATTCTCTACAAATCTTGTGTTTACCTCCAAGTGAAATTCTCAAAGAAAATATGAGTTGAGAGGAGTTGAAGTTGAAAAAACATAAAATTTCATTCTTTTCTTTGTCAAAAAACAACAAAAAGTGTTACCCCAATTCATGTTTTCACCTTATTATACACATATTTTTCCAAATTTATCTCTTGGTTGGAAATACCTCCATCTTGAGAGATATGGGCTCTAAAGATGTCATAGCATTCAATATGTTCAAAACAATAAATTAAGTCCCCAATTCAGGATATACACCTTACAAGGGGAGCAGACAATTCAAATTTATATTTTCTTGTTTGTTGAATAATGATGACAAATCTCAAAGAATAGAGATTGTTTTCATTGTCGTAGTTTGTAATATACTTAGGACTTTATACAAAACCAAAACTTCTTCTTGATTATTCATTCCTACTCATATACCCCATGCAAACATCAATTTTTTTTTCCATTGGGGTTTAAAATAACCCCCCAACATCTTCCACCTCTAGGTTTCCTTTAGATGCACCATAAAAAAAAGATAGGTGTTCTAGCCTTCCAACTCCTAATATTCCAAGGAATATAAAAAATGGGCATGTTATAAATCATATTGGAATGAAGAGTGTGCCTTGTATTTCATCCAAATATTATATTTCACCTCAATATCTTCCTCTTTCGACTATCTACATGAGATTATCTCTGATAATATTCATCTTCTCTATATCTTCCCATCTCTCTCTCTCTCTCTCTCTCTCTCTCTCTATATATATATATATATATCCATTCCCTGGAATCTAAGTGATGTTATTTTTTATAAATGCATTATCACTTTATAGACCCTTCACACATTAGAACCTTTTGAGACTTGATGCAACCAATATAAACATTTTTCCCTTGTCGATATAGAATATACTTTATGCAGTGCATCTTTCCACCATTCATTCTCCCATGTGACTAGATTCCATAATATTTTATCTCCTAAAGATAAATTCTTCATTTTGGGACCCTTAATTCCCAATCCCCCATCCCTCTAGACCACTCACACTATCTCCTAATTAACCAAGTGTTTTTGTTTTTTTAGTTGGCTTACCTCCTTCCCACAAAAATTTCATAATTCCCATTCTAAATTAATTCATAATGCTTGTTGGTGGAAACATTTATTAACCTTGAAACAAAGGAAGATTATATAAAACTAATTTTAACAAGATCATGCATCTTACTAGGTTGATCCATTGTGACCTTCACTGATGCATATTATTCTTTATTTTTTGAACTATAGGGAGTCAATTACTATTAGAAAACCCTATAGGATTTAGCATTTTGAAATATTTAAATGAGTTCCATTTATGAAAGCATGTAAAATCCAACACTCGAGTGAACGAATTCATCACAATGGATGGATTATTCCAACCAAAATATTCACTCTTCCCTTTATTCATTTTCCCTCTCGATGACTCCATAAAAATATCCAAAATATATTTACACCTGGCACTACTATTGGAAGAATACCCCTCCCTAACAAGTGTGTCATATAGAAAATGGGAGTGGTTAATATACTTAGCCCCTTTAGCTACTTTGATTCCATCTAAATTTCCATATGACATCTCTCGCTCCATCTGTAATACCCCCAATTTTGATTTGGAATGTATTTAATCAAAATTATGTGAATGATGTAAATATGCTAGTATGGATTCCTAGTGTGGAGCTCAAGGCCAAGGCCCAACTAGTGAATGGCTAGGCATGTATGATGTATGTATTTTTATTTGGACCATATACTTGGCTTATCATGCCAATTCGAAATGTATGTAAATATTATGTTGAAAATTAATAAAATGGTCCAAGATGGATATCTAAAGAGCACTAGAGGGGCTATGGTTCCACCAGAGAGGAAGAGGAAATGGTTCCTATGGGGAAACTAAATCCTATGTTTCCAAGTGTCAACCTTAGAACTCGTCCAAAATCTTCCATGTGCCTTAAATGAGCCAATTACCTTATCTTGACTATTAAAACCAATCATTGAATGCATATGTAAGGTTGGTGGGAAAAGTCACTTCATGCAGTTTTGAAATATGGAGGTTGTGACAGTTATGTTAGCTGTCAGCAGTCCTATTTCCTCTATGGTCAAAATCTATGTTAGTTGTCTTTTCACTCTTACCTCATATCCTTGGATCCAACACTCTGTTGGCCGGGAAAACTATCCTAGGCCAACTAACGGAAAGACAGCCCACACACTCAACTTAATGCAATCTTGTATGTGTTTAAAATGACTGTCCTTCACATGATCAAGGCCTTGTTGCCTGTGTGATGTGCTCTCAGAATAGAGAGTCTCTGTTGTGGATATGTGTGAGGTTTTCCTAACTAATCTACTAACAAATCAAAGAGTTTTAAACTGATGCCTAGCTAATTCTAAAGACTGTTTTTTAAGCTAAATGCAGAAAAAAAAAAATGGTAGCTCCTAATTCTTCCCTATGATAACCTAAATGCAAATTACCTATCTCGGCCGAGAGCATGAATTATAGATTTGACATAAGGTTTCAAAACAAGAAGATGATCTACAATTATGGATTGGTAGAGAAATCCCCAATTATAGAAAGTAAAACTTAATTATCTCACAGTAAGATAACAATCTATTGTAAAATAATTGAAACATAAATTAAAACCCAATATCAATGATATTAACCAGATACACTATTATGAAACATATAAATATAATCATATACTAACTTGTAAATGAAACAAGGTCAACCTACAAGTTAGAAATGATCAGAATTGATTTATAAACCATTGAAATCATGAAGAAGTTTGTTCATCTCAATATGAAAATAAATCATTTATATTTCAGATGAGCATAACCATTCGAAATTCATCAAAAGTATTTCACATATAATAGCAAGATATATATATATATATGAAAGTAAAGATAACACAAGAAAGTGATCAGCAACACACTAGGGTCTTTAGTATCCTGCAACACCAAATAATCCTCAGAAGAAGAAGTTCGAAGAGCATTAATGTAAACAGAATAAAGTATAATACTGTATAGTATGGACTCTCAAATGTCTCAGAAATCGAATGCAAGGAGAAAACAGAAGAGCCTGTGGGAAACATTTCCTATCCTTCTTTACAGAGCTTTCCCCCTCTAGCAGAGAAACATACAGAAAAATGAAAAAATAAGTTCGTCCAGTTTCCTGGAATGTTCCTCCCCTCACGGCAGTGTCTCCTCTTCCTTTGCAAACAGAAGGATTACAAAAATAAAGAACAGAATCAAGAAAACAAAGTTTCTTTATTCTGTCGAGACCCCGCTGTAGATCAATCCTGCAAGCTCCTTTTATAAGAGAAATGGAATCTATTTCTGGCACATAATTGTAGGTGAAGAATTCCTCCAGAAAATTTGGTGAACAGGTGTGACCATCTCGACGAGCATCTTTGGGAAGTTATAATGGCTTCAACAAATCCTTCAACGATTCCCGCGATCACGTGTTCCCTTATCTTTCTGCAATGAAAAGCATACATCAGTTATTCATTCAAATCATGAATCGGGACTTGGATAAGTAGAAATAATCGAAACTAGAGAATTGATGCAAAAGATACTGCTAAGGACTATCAAGAACAGGTGAAATTTCTATCGGGGAGTAAATATATCCCCATGACGGTAAATTTGAAGAGTCTGCACGAAGATGCTTCGAAAGAAAAATGGGCAGGTAGCCCATCTTCCGCGATCTGGTAGTTTGTTCCTGATACAAGTTAGAATCACCTGGCTTTTCGATTAATTGAAAAATAACGCAATTCTTTTGCTAATAGTGATAACATGCCCTTTGATGACGGGATTCATTAATAACCAATTCATTTATGCTTTATTTGTCAACAATTCTACAACAATTTTCCGTTCCTGCGGATAAATAAAGGTACTGAGTAATCCAGGGCGAATTAATTTTAACGATATGGCGGCCAAGATAATGCTTTTGATGCAGAAAGAAAGGCAATCTGTACACTTGTTATCTTTCAATAATCTTCTCTTCCACGCATAGACACCTATTCATATGAGCTGGAGTTCTGGAAAAGTTCAAATAAATACCTGCAGCATGTGTTATTAGTTCTTCCACAATTTGTGGAAACGACCTAGAGTAAATTTATGCGTAAATAACTCAATCTATTGTTGATGGAGATATTGCTCATTGGAAGCGCACCAAATTATTCCATGTAAAAAGCATCTAATGGTGTTTATTGCGTGAACATCTCATTAATAAGTTACAATTATGCCAACAATGGTGATCTCATAATTCAGTTACAATTTGCTTGGGTGAAAATCATGACCAGATTTATGTCTTCGAGCTGGCATCCACGTAGTCGCTTCTCGATGCAAACTTCCCTTTGTAATAAAAAACGAATGGTTTAATAACAAAAGAGATATTTGAAAAGCACGCTCCTTAATAAAAATGGATATAAGACCATCCTGCCAAAAAGGAAAACAAAGATTAATACCAAATTAATAATTTTATGTCCCTTTTATAACTATAAAACGGTTTCAAAAATAAAAAGACTTTGTTTACTTCAATCATTCATTCCTTTGGGCATATACCATTGAAAATCTAGAATCCATGCACTCCTAAACATAAAAAAGGGCCATGAGCTCACAACGTGAATATAAATATATAAATATTTCAAATATGGAAATCCACAATATTAAGGTATTATTTTAGTATGTCATATATTAAATTTGTAACCAAGCTCAAGCTCAAACTCTTTTAGATAATGATAAAGAATGATAAAGTTTTATTAGTCATTTTAATGTGCTTTGATCAAATCAATTTTTAATGGATGTATAAAATAGTTATAAATAAATTTATAGGTTTAATAAGAAGTTGGAAAAATTAATTTTAATATGAAAAATAATATTATATTTCAAAGTTCTCTTATCAGAATAAATTTGGTTTCATATTCATATTATATAAGTATGTATTTGAAATATGAAACAAAAATATTATAACCTATAGTTTATTTACATTCCAATAAAGTGCAAATCAATTTATTTTTTCAATTATAAAAGATGAACAAAGTCACACCAAAGCATGTATTTAAGTGATAAAACCTCAAATAAGAGCATGTAATCATCATCAAGGAATCAAGAAGTCAATAACCTAAATTGATCGAAATTAATCATATCACCAAGTCCCTTTATTATCAATACCAAGCCAAAACGCAAGTAGCACAAGGAGTGATGGATCAAAGAAAAGAAGCCATAGAATCACGTATCAAACCAAGCAAGATAAATAGAAGAAAACCAAATACTAAGTATTTACAAAATTCTAATGGGGGACCTTTGATTTTGGAAAAATCAAGGGGAGTTGTTGGGGTGCCAACACACTCTTTTAATCATTCTCTCATGCATGTTCCTAGACACTAAATAGAGTTTTCCATTGTTGTTCATGACCAGTACCAAACTGTGTTTAAACCCAAAAATTCGAATTTGGAGACAGAGCTACAATTTTGGAAGGGAAAATAGATGGTTGTAGGTGAGCATGGAGTTTGAGAAATATAGGAACCCTTACCCATTGATATATTCTACTTTTGGATGCTTGAGAAGCCATTCATTTAATATTGCAGGAGGTTCTCCAATAGCAGACAACATGTTGGACTCTTACTGCACACACTGGTAAGCATTGTAAGGGTTGGATTTCCTAAGGGAACTATAGATCAGTGAAGGGAAATGCCTTCCTTTTGTTGTGTGGGGTAGTTGGAAGGAGTTCCATGGCTATGATGGCTTAGTAAGACCCATGTAGAGCTCTGTTGGATCTTTTGGCTAAACATAGAGAGCAGAGTGGTTTGTGGGCTGAGAGATAGAATTGTGTAGGTGTTTCCTTTACCCTTATGGCCTCATAGACTAGCTTGGGGGTGGAATCTCATAAGAAAGAGTATATGTTGGATAGAGTGCCTATGGTTGAGTGTAAAATCGCTCTTACACAACCAGTTGCTTGGATTTTATTTGTTTAAAGATAAGTATTTTTTTTGTATATGATGTGCAATGCTTTACTTTATATGCCTGTGATAATTATGCTTGAATTTGCATGTTGTGTGTGTGGATTGATTTATTCCATTGTGTTTTTCATTTACATATCTGCACATGCATTCTAGATGTTGTAAATTCGTAATTATGGTTATGGAGCGATATTTTGAGGCCCTGGTTTAGTTAATGTCCCGTCCTGCTGGTCGGATTGAGGGAAGAGGATGTTACACCATCCTTCTACTTAATAAATATTCCATAATCATAAACAACATGGCTGATAATGGATATCATTTTCGTAAACTCCTCCTTATTTGAAACAATATGATGGGTCTTCCATTTACTAAAGAGATAACTAAAGGATTCCAATAGATGATTTTATTCACCTAATAAGATTCTTTACAAACCCAAATTTGTATAGCGTTAAAACAAAAAGGAATGTTTTAATCTATAAAAACATTAGTTTAATCTAGTTTAATAATTACACCCCTTTCCCCACTTATACTACCGGAGTGAACTAAATTCCTTTACTAATAATATACTATCTATGATCTATTTCTTTCCCATGAAACTGCCCTTATTTTTGGAAATCAACTTTGTTAGAAGCTTTCTAATATTGTTTTCTTTGATTTTAGTAAGAATCTTACATGCTAACTTGCATAACGAAATTGGATTGAGTATGGAAATAAAGAGGAAATAGATTCCTTTTGTATCAAAGAGATAAAAAAAGAATTAGTTACCCCACCAACCTTTGGATTATGTCTCATTCAACATAGAATTTTTGTAGGTCCCACTTGATGATAAACCTACAAGCTCTAAAGATATGAATAGAGAAACCATCAGGTCCCGGTTCTTTGTCAAGTTCGAGATTCTAGATGGCCTCCACTATTTCTTCTTTTTATATTTCTTGTCTAAGGTAAATGTTATCATTCTCATTCACATGCCTAGGTATATTTTGAATCATTTATTGTACTAAATTTTTCTTATCTTCTTGCTCTTCTTCATACATACCCTTGAAGTGATTATATGATTCCATTTTTATATCTTCAAATATTGACAACCACTCTCCATAATCCTTTACAATTTCATTAGCATTGTTTCCAATATATCTTCTTTTTTCTTGTTTGTGCAAGAAAGAATTATTTCGATCCCCTTCTTTCAATTAGAGACTTATTTACTTGAATCTCTTGTATTCTTATTCGCTTCTGCAAGCATGTTGAATATTTTTTCTAAAATCGATTTCCTCCATTATATATTTATTATTTACCTCCTTTCCTTCCATTGCAATTTGTAAACTACTTAGCTATTCTTGGAGATCCAACTTTTCCATTCTCATGGGATGATAGAGATATTTCACCCACTTCTTAAGCACTTACTTTATCGATCTCATCTTGGATTCCCACAAAAAAAATCTAATGACCCATTAATATTTGTTTTCCATGCATATCTTATTATTTCCCATACATATTCCTCTTGTATCCATAGAGGATTTAACCTAAAGGCAACGAGACCTAAATTTTCAAGAGTTTTAGAAACAAACTGGATATTGTCTTATGATTTGAAATCATAGATGGCATTATTATTGTTATATGGATATTTTACAACCTTTGTCTATGGACATCGATATATGATACTCCTAGTTAGAATCAGTTGAGCACAATAAGATTGCATGTATTAATCTAGGTTTTGCATGTTATTTTATCACATGGTCATGTTTTTCCTTTAGGAATAACTAAAAAGACTCTCAATTGTTCTTAAGGAGAATTGTGACTAGGCATAGTTTCTAAGTAGAATAAAATTAGCCACATCTCAAAGCCACAAAAAATAAAATAAAGCTTAGAAATTAGAAAGCCACAAGTGAATATAACACATGGAAGGAACTTGTATGCCATGCCTGCACTACAAACTTCAATATTATCAAATTCCTGACTTATAAATGGAGGATCCAAGGCTAAGAGAAATGATATAGAGAAATTTTTTGAAAGCATCAAAACCCTATCCCTCGGGGTGTAGATCAACTGCCAATAGGGTGCACTGTTAAGACACTCCTAGTGATGTCATGGGTTCAAACCTCCATCGAGCCCTATGTGTCGTGCATGGGGTAGCATTGTTACACCTAAGGGTATAGTGGTATCAGACTAGAATTGAACCCGTGTCACATGAGCATGAGTCCAGGCCCAACCCTAGATGTGATTCCCCTAGTTACAAAAAAAACATAAAACTCTATAGAAATTTAGAGTGATAAGGTGAAAATATTCAAAATCTCACATTTCCATTTTCAAGGAGAACATAGTGATTTATTTCTTTTGTTGCATAGAGATATTGAGTGGAGATAAAAAAATCCACCAATTGGTTCCTCCACTGTAGTAGAATGAGACATTGCCATAAAAAAGGGATCAATACATGTGGCTTAGGATATGAGAAACCATACTTAAGTGAAGGGCATATTGCATCAAGGATCAAGTATTTCAATTGTTGTAATGTTACCTTTACATATAATATAGATCAATCATCTCCCCCCCAAAAAAAAATCTATTATTGATTAGTTTATCTGAAATTTCTTTAACTTCACTTGGGATTTTGGTTATTTTACCTATATTAAGTATCTTAGTTAAATTATTGTGTGCATTGTTAATATGATAAAAATGTGTTTGAGGAAGCTACTTTTTTATTTGTGTGTAGGAACAAGAAATTTATCACAATAATGGTTGGATTGTATAGGCACATACATCACATCACATCTATATTGAGGATGCCAAAATTATTTGCATTGAGGATCATTTCTTCAATAGAAAATTCAAGGAATCCATTGAAATCGAGAAGCACCCCAACATGGATGATAGTTGGAAGATCAGTAAAAATTGGGCACCGATGCTAACATCTAGGTTCATGAATAGGTTATTATTGAGTCTATTCATCATCCTTTCCTCCCCTTAGGCATCACTTATTTTAATTTGATTACTTTATCACTTTATTTATTTATTTTTTCTATTTATTTATTTACTTTCTCTTTTTCTCTTTCTTTCTAAGGTTAGGGGCCTTAATTTTCTCCTTTCCTAAAATTATTATTACATTTTACATTTTTATTATATAGTATACAAGTTTATGCGGTAGTAAGTGGAAGTAGTAGTAGTTTGAATTTAGATCAACAGAATAGTAGTAGCACCATGGCTTAGCCTGAACCCCAAGGATTTGTATTGGTAGGACCTCCAGTCACTGGTATGTTTGGGGTACAAACAAATTCATATATGAAGTGCCTAGAATTATGCAGAAGAGGAAATGAAGCAAATGTGGAACTTCACTAGTTCCTCTATGAATCCATTTGTAACTCCAGAGTGATGCCTCCTACCTCAAATTTGGTTGAGTTCCATATCATATTGCGCTGAAGATCGCTCCAATGGTATATGAAGCTAGTATAATGGAGGGATGACAATGGCCCAACTCTAATGTTACAAGAAGTAAAGCAATTGTTCTTGGATAAGTTTCAATTGTGGAAGTTAGAACAACAAGGAATTTTGGAATTGAGAGAACTCTGATAGATACACAAGGAATCGGCCTAGGATTATGCACAATTATTTAGAGATATTTTGGCCAAGCTTCCCTTCCCTGTTCATGATGCACACCATAAGGAATGGTTCACTCAGGGATTATTACCATGGAATCGAGTTTCATTATAAAAATAGATTATTGATTCACCTCGAGGTGATCTAGAATAGGCAATGAAGATTGAAATAATGGATAATTATCATGGTGGAACTCTAATTGGACCATCATCATCTATTGTCAAATTATCACAAGTTCATAATAAAATTGTTTCTTTAACCAAGAAGATTCAGGAGTTTATTATACCTAATCTGAGTTGAGTGCAAGTATGGTGCGTGATGAAATGTCTTCATGCATCAGAATTTCCACATTGAAGAGGAGTAACCTGTAATGTCCCCATTCAAATAAGTGCATAGTAAGACAATCCCATCAATCCTACTAGTTTCCTAGGTTGGATGGGCACATGTGGGATGGTAATAAGAAAGCTAATAAATGATATTTAGACATTAGAAGGGTTCAAGCATTTAATAAATATGGTGAATAAATAAATTCAAGATAAATTCTAAGTGGCAAGTGGTTTTGGAGACATATGGAGGTGGTGGGACCCACACTAGCTTGATTTTTCAATGACACATGGCACCTCTCTCTTGCCAATTCGAATTCATGGGAAGGTGAACACTCTTGGGTGAGTTGGTAAGTCATAACACATGGAATTTAGAATCTTAGGTCGAAATGGGATGGAATAGTAACCTCCATGGGAGAGGAAGAGTCAAATTGGAGACTAGTGGACACTTGGGCTAGATTCCCTAGTTTTATGACAACAATAATGAAGCATCTATGACATTTATGACAAAATTCAGACCTGACTTCTTACACCTGACCATTATGACATGTCAGCCCCAAAAATAGGCTCAAGGAAGGCACTCATGGAGTTGGGGGAAGCTAAAAAGAATCAAATTCGAATTTGGGAGAAGATGGAAGGTTGGAACTGGGAGACAAGTGGCAAATGAGGAATATTTTCTAAATGGAAATTTATTGAATCTATTGAGAGGATTTCGACCCCTTGAAGGCTAATGTTGGTTATAAAATGTAGAAATCAAGTATGAGAATGGATTTTGATGATTTGAGAAAAATTGCATTTGTGAAGAGAGAACTAGTGGATGACTAGTTTCTTGCCTTAGCCAATTTCGAGGGTGAAAGATTCCCATCCAAGTTGGTGTTTGGAGAGGCCACTCAGGTCTTTCATGGTGCTTTAATGGAGTTTTATTTGCAGGTATCAGATACATGAAGTTTCATGGTTTGGTTTAGTGCACCACTTTCTCTCCACCATTTCCAATTTTGAAGGCATATTCGGGCTCCTTGAGGGATTGCGCTTTGGGTGAGATCTTGCACTCATTGGGAGAGATTCATATGATATTTTTCTGATTGTAATAGCTTCATATCCTCTGTTATTCATATTCAGAAACTCTCAGGTCGAAATACCCATTGAATGTATGCAAAATTATTGATTAATGAGCAAACAATGTCCATTTCCCCAATGCTTTGATGTATGGCACTATAAGGTCGATTATTTCGAATGGATGGATGATTCTATGATATATTTGTGATTCATATACTTCCATGGATATATTATACAAGTTTCATGTACTGTACTTGAGCATTTGAAGCATTTTTACT
Source organism: Larix kaempferi (assembly GCA_027924585.1). Taxonomy (NCBI): domain Eukaryota; kingdom Viridiplantae; phylum Streptophyta; class Pinopsida; order Pinales; family Pinaceae; genus Larix; species Larix kaempferi. The sequence continues at coordinate 2,302,901 of BSBM01000723.1, read as the reverse complement.
CAGTTTGTTTGTATTGAGAGATGAAATAGTGCCATTTCCCCAAGGGTCGAATTGGGGGTTTTTGCTGTTGAATGTGAGAGAGTTAGAACAGTATTAAAAATCAATTAATGGTGCATATGAGAACTTAATCACATACTTAACACATTAAATACCTCTGTTCATAAATTCGTGGGATTTTGGAGGCATTTGGAAGGCCATTTGCAGTGTTACCCCCGGGGGATTTGATGCACAAATTACTAGTCAAAATTACATATATTGATCAGAATACAAATCAAGTTTGCAACAGTATTTGGAGGGCCATAAAACATCCCTGAACCTAATATTCAAGTCTAAATACCATTCATACACTCCTACAGAAGATTTGGGAGCATTTGGGTTGATTTGGAGGTCAAAACAGTAAAACTAGTCAAAGGTCGAAATTGGGGAAAAAGTGGAAAAATTGGCATTTTAATAAAATTTTAAAAAAGGGTCATTACATAACCCTTCCAAGGGGTCCATTCACTGGTGGGATGAATGTGAGTGTTGCAAAAGTACTTTCATCAAACCCATTCCACGAGCTCAAATCCTAGCATTTCAGAATCCTTGGAGGCCTTCTTTGAATGAATATTGTGAGATCTGCAAAAAATTTGGACATCCACCATGAATGTGTCCCCTTCTAAAAAAGTATACCTTGGTACCAAACACTGTATATTGTGAATAGTTGTGGGTCTATCGTACATATTACAGACAAGTACAGGGCTCTGGATGCCCTGAAAGAAAGATTGGATCAATCAATATACCAAATATCAAAGTAGCAACAATCACATGGAAGAAAAGGTGGTGGAGAACACATACATGGTATTAGAGATAGGAGAGGGGGAGGACGCTCAGGCCCAATATTTTGTTTCAATTGTGATGATAGAATACATTTAGCATGATATTGTCCCCTCCCTAGAAGACCATGGTGCAGTTATTGCAGAATGAACACTCATAGTATTAAAGAATTTCCATATATTATTGCAAAATGGGAAGGTCATGCATGGCAGTCAGTGAATTTAATAAACTATGAACCTTGAGGAGACTACATTCCAGCAGGATTTGTTGTTGCTTGAGGAGGAGCTAGAATGAGTGCATATTTGAACAGTTGGGATTCTGACAACATTAAAAATGTGGCTCTACGAGCACCAAAGTTTGATCTAGTCCACCAAAACAAGATTGTCAGGGATGTCACTAGATGTTTTTAGCATATGCCCACTCTACTGGCCAGAGATGTTTCAAAACCACCCCAAAAAACTAGGACAGATGGTGTTCCACCTCCAAGGAGTTTTGGAAGAAATACGGAGCTAGGATCCTTAGGTATGATAAAAGACCCTATCTCTTTTTGGTTTAGTCTTTTAGCAGACATTTTGGAGAATGAATGTGCAAGTTGCAAGTTGTGAAAAACTAATCAAGCAATGTTTGGTGTTACATATGAATATTAAGAGACATGTTCCCCTCTTCCTCAAAGAAAAACTCAATTTGTGCAAAAGAGAAGGAAGAAAAGGACTGAATAGGAATTTAGATTGAATGCTCAAGTCCATGGATATGATTTTAAGAATGTGATGTTGGATTTGGGATCTGATGTTAACTTAATTTCAAAGAAGTCTTGGGAGGATATGGGTTTCCCTTCCCTGATTTACTCTCTTATTCAGTTGAGGATGGATAACCAGTATCACATCTTACATATTGGTCGATTGGAGAATTTTGAAGTGGACTACAAGTGTGAATACCGTCATTGATTTCAAGTTAATTGAGATTATGGGTGGAACTAATCCATATCCAGCCTTATTGGGGATAGAATGGGCCTATGAAATCTATGGAGTGATCGACCTAAAGAATGAAACTATGACATTTGAAGCTAATGGAATGAAGGATACAAAACCTATGGATCCATTATAGGGGACGAGGTACACTGAACTAATACATGAGAATATGGAAAGATATGTTCTAGACAACACTTACACTTTGACGACAGGAAAAGGGGAGGATTACATGCATCCTACATAAGATGGCTCTGTTAGTTGGAGAAGAATTCACTATTTTTATAGTGACACCAAAGAAGCATTAAATGATTGGTATAACAAGGGCATGAACTATCTTCTCGATGTTGTGCAATGGTAAATTTGATCTAATGGATTAGATTAGAAGTCATGGATCTTTTAGTATATGATGGTTTTAATAGATTAGATGATTTTTTGAAGGAAATGAATACCCATGTTGCGGAAAAATGGCAGACATATGTCCTAGATATGACACTTGGAGGAACCCCTACCAGATGGTGGGATACAAATAGGGATGACATACCTAAATAGCTTGTATCTAAAATATATCTAGTAATCTGGTTTCGCCTTTCTAAGAATACCAACTGAGTCACATAAATTTATATAGGTGATATAGGTCCCTTTGCTCACATTGACCAGTGTGAATGAAAATGGAACGCTGATGGATTGCATCCATAATTTTTGGATCACCAATTCTTCCATGAATTGGGGCCCATTCCTAAGGACCGATACCTACACAAAGAGACATGAAGGAATATCAATTGTTGGAGGAAGTTGAGTGTAAAATTTTGTCAAGGTTTTTCTTTTGTCCTGAAACATGACCTTATTACAGATGCTCTGACGATGGTCCAAGACCCTCTTTTCATTGAAAAGTTATGGAATGTGGGAGGCCCATATATTTTCCCACTCCATCGAGAATTATCTATCTTACCAGTCCCTATCAAGAGGATAAAGTCACCTCTCTATTGCACAAGGATCAATAAGGAGAAATTGGACCTTGACAATCTATAACATTTTCTACATTTAACCTTCAATGAATCTGAAGGATCCCATGAAGTGAACCAGAGAGAACAAGAGGAGGTTGGGATTTTGTATATGAAAACTCTAAATTTGTGGAAAATCAATATTAGTACAGAAGATAAACCAAAAATGGCATCCATAGGAGCTTACTGGGATGAGCAAAGGGTGTCAGAGATCATATCACTTCTAAAAGAGGACAAATATTTATTCCTGCAAAGTTTCACAGAGCTCAAAGGAATCCAAGGGGATTTAGATGAAATGAATATTATGTTGAAACCTGATGCAAAACGTGTGAAGAATTAACCCTATATCTTGAATCCCTGAATTAAGGAAAAAGTGAAGAATGAAATTGGCCAGATGCTAACCACCGATTTGATTTTCCCTATAGATGAATCCAATTGGATTATCCCAATTGTAATTAATTTTAAGAAAGACACTGAGGATATCAGGGACTATGTCAATTATCGAAGTCTAAATTATGCATGTTTTCATGACCTATTTCCAATTCCCTTTAGCGATGAAGTTCTAGATTAAGTAGTCGAGAATGAGGCCTATTATTTTATAGATTGATTCTCAAGGTATGACCAAGTACGGGTTGCAGAAGAAGATAAGAATGCAACCTTTACTACATAACAAGCATATTTTTCTTATAATTTCATGCCCTTTGGATTGAAGAATGTGCCTACAATATTTTCATAGATCATAATAACATCCTTCAAATGATTCATTCACAGGTTCCTGGAGGTGTATTTATATCAATGGATGGTCTATAGCCTGCTCAAAGACCATGTGGAACTACTCTAGTTGATGTTAGATTATTGCCACCAGTTGCATATTTCCTTGAATTTGTGGAAATTAATTTTTGTGTCCCTTTTGGAAACTTGTTGGGTCCCATTGTTTGTCGTGATGGAGTCTTAGTAGACCCTACAAAGATCATTGTCACTGTGAATTTTTCATCCCCTACTTCTATTAATAAGTTACGATATACTTTGGGTCATACATCCCAGTATTATAGATGGTTCAACTGGAACTATGCTTTCATTACATATCCCTTGGAGCAACTCTTGAAGAAGCGAAAGTATTTAATTGGACTGAAGATTGTGAAAGGGATTTTACAATCTTGAAGGAGAAAATTCTTAATGCCCCAATCCTCATATTAATAGATTGGGAGAAATAATTCAATGTATATGTTAATAGATTGGGTATTTCCCTTATGACTATGTTAGCACAACCAAGCGAAGGGGAGATCGACCACCCTATCTACTTTTCTAGCAAGAAACTCTCTCAAGCTGAATGCAACTATAATGAAATAACGTGAAGGTTTGGCGATGATTTATGTTCTGCAGAAAGTTTGCCACTACTTATTGGGAAGGCACTTTAATTTTTCCATAGATTGTTTACCTCTCAAATATTTAGTGAATAATAATGTACTAGAAGTTTGAATTTGTCAGTGGTTTCTCTTGTTTCAATATTTTTCATTCGAAGTAATTTCCAAACATGGAAAGCATAATCATGGACTAAAACATATTTAGTGAATAGAAACAAGCTAATATGAAGGACCAATCGATGACCAGCTAGTTACCTAATACATCCTTGTTTAGACTTGAGGCCATTCCATATCACTTAGAAGAGATTCCTTCGTTTTTTACAATAGGGTTGGCACTGAAAGACGATACCACAACACATAAACATCATCTTGTTGTATGAGCCGCGAAATATCAGTTGATTGCTAGAAAACTATATAAGATCGAAACTAATGGAATCTTATGCCAATGTGTACTAGATCTTGAACAACAAGGTATTTTATGGGAATTCCATGCACAAGTTGTGGGAGGCTACATTGGAGGGAGAGATACTAGAAGCAAAGTTTTACAAGCAGGATTATGGTGTCCAATTGTTTTTAAGGATGTTAAATCCTACACTAGAACATGTGATGTTTTTGAGTGAGTTGGGAAGCCTTCTTGGTGAGACAAGCTCCCACTCACTAGAATTTTTTAACCCAAAATCCGATGGCATATATGTCCGATTTCGACATCATGTTGTCGACCATCCGACAAGATTCTCCTTATTTAAACGTCGGTTTAACTTTGATGAATATTCGACAGCAAAATAAACTCGTCGGATATTCGAAACAGTGGTCGGCTATCCGACCACTTCTCTTTTAATATTCCCTTCGAATATCCGACATGTATTACTTTATAGGAGGTTGGATATCCGACATCCATTACTTTAAGAGTGGTTGGATATCTGCCAACAGAGTCGTCAGATATCCGAAAATCATGACATCAAATATTGTAGGATATCCGATGTAGTTACCTAGAAAGACCAACGACGTCTGGCATCGTTGGTTTGGCGAGCTCGTCGGATTTTTTTGAAGGGGACATCAGATATCTGATTGCAATTACATTATACGAAGTATGATATCCAACGCCTCTTTCCGTTGGTGGTATGGCGAGGTCGTCAGATACTTTGGAAGGGAGAGTCAGATATCCGATGCATATGGGCAATTTAAAAAAAAATACAGAGATAATGATCCACGAGTCAAAATATATCTCTAATAATGATCCACAAGTTCCATACCTTCTTGAAGTAGAAGCCTAGGTTATTTTTCTATGGTCATGTCCATAGAAACAAAAGTAAAAATCCTTGCCTTGTGGGAAACATAGCCTATTATCCAAAACTAACTTGACTTGCATACAAATGGCACTCAATATAGGTATCAAACAAATTTCACTATTTATAATGGAGGCCAAAGCAATTTTATTAGTAGTCTCAAATAGTACCAATCTCGCTTCTCCTTTCCAATCATAGTGTCATTGGAAACGTGCTTGATGGGTTAATTTCTATGTCAAATATTTTGGTAGTTGAGAGTAATCCATACAGAGATGCATTCCACACAACATTCACTTTCCTTATAGTGGTGATGCACTCATTTTTGCAAACTTAAAAATTCCACTACAACTTCAATCAAATGAGGTAGCACATACATCGCCCAACTGCATTCCATTCACAATATGTATTTCATAACATAAAATGTACATTGTTTCAAATGATTATATAAAGCCACGAATGTTGACAATGTATTGTTGTTGTAGGAAACAAAGGAAATGCAATTACACACCTAGAGGAGTTCCACAACAGTTTTTTTTCATCGATGTGTTAAAAATCCAATCCTATAAACCAATATCCAATAGAAACATCTTCATTTGCATAACTATGTAATATATCTCTAATTCACCAACATGAACTAGTTATAATAGTACTTGAGCAGCTTTACCTAAAAACACTAATTCATTTTATTATATCAATTTATGAAGAAACATTCAATGGATTATAGATTTTGGGATACATATCATGCCAAATCCTTTGACACGGCATAAATTTTTCCAATTACATGTTTGAATTATTTAATCTCCACTTCACCAAGTTTCCAGTATTCTAGTTGATGGTACCCTACCCCCTATCATAAGATATACCAAAACATAGGTCATAAGAGAAAAATGAAAAGTTTATCCCAATTATGGAGTAACTTCAGTACAATGAAAATAGTGAAGAAGCTTAAATTTAGGATTTCAAATTTTAGTAACCAAATGGATGTTGCATAATTCCACATAGTTCTTTATCATATCAATTCCAAGTTTGGAATAGTATAAATATGCCTATTTTATACTTACTTATTTATAGGACATGACCAGACTTCATAAATCATGTGTACACTCTTGTCTTGGATCGATGTATTGCAAGAGATTTTGCAAGGGTCCTTGGAAGAAAACAAGAGTCCTCAATTATATAAAAAATTAAATATTTCAAGAAATAAGGTCATGAAAGGCCCCATCAAGGTGGTGTGGGAAAACACTCCACCTTCACATATAGATTAAAAAATAAGAGATCCAACCCTCACTTTGATTTATATGGACATCATCATCAAATTCTATATAAAATTATGCATCCCATTTTGAACAAGCCATATCAAAGTATATTTTTGTCATAGCAAAATGTTCAAGATACCCTTCAACATGCTCTTATTAAAAGCAAATGAATAAATTATAAAGTTGTGATATCCTATCAATACCATAAAAGAAATAAGTATAGAAAAAGTGTCAAATATAAGGAAAATGGATTATGTACAAATCTCACGAAGTATCAGTGTTGTATGTCTTCAGCGTCAATTACTCAACCCAGAATTCCATCTATTTTAGCAGTGTTTTCCCATATAAATGCATTAGTTAAAATTGCTTGTAAAATGTTTGAAATAACTAAAAATATGCTCATAAAAAGTTTGAAATCACTAAAATCTCTATTCATATAAGAAGTAATTATATAAATACTCCACTTACCTACAACCTAGGCACATGGGTTGACTTAATTATGGTCTTGTTCATACAGATGTAAAATTTGATTCCAAAGGATATTTAATATCTAGAACAAAATTTTGTGGTCTTTTTCTAAGTAAACAAACTGAAAAGAAATGCAAATCAAAAGGATTTGATGAACTGTTAATGCAAATGAAAAGATAATTATGGAACTAATATTGGTGAAAAGCATATAAGAAAAATAAAGGATGGGAATAGCTGCATTCTAAAAGGGAATGTATTATGCATAGGTGATTACATTTACTCTTAGTGGTTAAGGGGGTTCACCTGTTAACTCTTATCCTATCCTTTCTAACAAAGGTCAAATATAAAAGGGCCTAACATATCTGATCCTTCTTAACAAGTATCATGGAAAATATAAAATAAACTACATTTACTCTTAGTAGTTGAGGGGGTTCACTTGCTAACTTATATTTTCCATTTCTTAAAACTAAAAAAGAAGATTATATGACTCTTTATTTGTTTTTATCCAGTGGTAATTCATTACAAAGTCCTTCCACCCAATATTTTTTTGTGTTGTGGTCAATTCCTCATTTTTTTAATCAAAACCTCATAAGTAGAAGGTCAGTCATTATTTTTATCTAGTATTCTACCTTAATTATTCATAATTGACATGATTGGCAAATAGAAAGTTGATGATTATTTATCTTCTACTTCAATCATTCAAAACTGCATGCTTGACAAGTACAAGGCCAATCAATATTTTATCTGGCCAGCCCAATTACATTCTAAGAAATAATATCATGTGTGTAGAAATCTTAGCACTCCAAAAGGGACATAATTTACTCTTAGAGAACTTGTTCCATAGGTAAAAAAGTGTTGTGAGGTCTATAACTAATTCAAGTAATTGATAACAATACATGTGCATATCATGACATGGAACGCAAAAGGTAAAATGGACATGTGAAAAAGAACACAACTTGAAAATGTAAGCCAAACTCCAAATGTAATGCATGGACACTAATTTATTACTTTTATTTTGTTGCTTCAGGGGCATCTATTTGTTTGGTTGTGTCCTAATATAAGAAATACCCAATCCTCCACCCTAAAGTGTCTTTCATTGTAATGTTGATCTACTCGTTTAACTCTATTTTGTGGTTTAGCTAAATTGTCCTACAATAAAATTGGATAAATTATTGTTGGTGTTAATGGATCATGTGATTCTCCATCACTTGAAGGTTAGGTTTCAGGTTTAAAGATGATGCAATGGATGGAGGATGATATTAATAAAAGTGTCATAAATGAGTACATTTTGTATCAAACTCTATAGAATGAATTGTTGTACTACAATTCTTGCAAATATAACCAATTTCCTCATTGTGTTTGTCTATCGAATACAATGAAACAAAGATAGCCTTCAATAAATCTATTTAGATTTATTATTTTCACTTCATATTGATGGTGGTAAGAGGATCTATGATCTAATTGAGTACCCAAGAAATAAAACAAACTGGGAAAGAAATTACTAATGCAAATTTTAGCAATACACCTATTTAGAATTATTATTTTCCCTTATCATTGATGGTGTTAAGAGGATCTATGAGCTATTGAAGTACCCAAAAAATAAAACAACTTGGGAAGGAAAATAAGTAGAGTATAAGAGCCAGAGGGGAATGAAGAGGTGCACCAGAAAAATGGAAAGAGGGAGAAAATAAATTAGTGGAAGAAAAGAGAGAGAGCGATAGAGATTGAGAAGAGGAGAAGGAGGAGAAAAATAAAGGAGAACAAGAAAGAGGAACTTGAGCAACATATACAGGTAAAACATATTGTGTTCTCATAAATTGTTGGGTAAGTTTGTATCCTTGGTTGTGGTTGTGGCTAAGGCTGAGGCTAAGAATCATATCAGCAAGATTCATAATTAGAAAATTTAAAGGAAATTTGAGTGCATTGTATTTATATAAAGTAGTCCATAAGGTTTTATGTTTTAGTCCATAAGGTTTTATGTTTTAGGATACATCCAAAGAAATGCTAGAATTTGAATGCACCGGAGAAGGGAGGAAAACATAAGAAGGCATTTTATTTATGTCAATTGTGCATTGTGATTGCAAAGAGAGGGAACAACTATCCTAATTGAGATCTGAATCAAGGAGCTTGTGACCACAGTGAACAAGCATAATTTTCTCCAAATGCACATCCTAAACAATACTTGGTTGGATTAATAGAAAGGGCTTGCATGTACAATGCCATTGCAAAGTAGAGTATGCCATCTTAGTTGATTATATTGATGAAGTAGTTTGATGTTTTTCCATTGGATCTGTGGTGTTTTTTTATTATCTCTATTTGTGGGTCTTAGATGCTATCTACAATTTGTATATAAATGTACAATATTATACATGGTCCATTTTTCATTTACTAGTAAGTCTCGCTATTTTCTCTTTTCTTAGAGGAGATTGTCCTCAATTTCCATTGTAGGCGAGGGACCTACTACTCAAAGTTCGAGTAGGACAACCGCTTTTCTTGGGTGCATTAGGTGCCTTTTTGGACAACCAAGTAAGTGGTGATATGTCTGTGTCTTGTGGTTCTAGTACGAACATAAGCATGTTGTTTTAAATCAAGGGATGCTGAAAATATGAAATGGTAGCTAAGAGATAGCTAATTGGAACTTCTTCCTTCATTATTAAAGGCTCATACAACTTGAGTTGTTTGATGTTGAAAAAATCATTAATCTTGAGACGTTGTTGGAGATCTATTTGAAACATATTGGAAAATTCTTTCCAAGTGATGATATATGGCCCATTATGGATTGCTTATATATTATGATGTTGTTTGCTTAGAGCTCACAACCTCACCAGGTGGAGCACTAATCCAATGAAACTAGCTTCCCCTCCACAAGGTAAACAAGGGTGTACAAAATCATCCATGCAAACCTTGATTCTCATCCTTCCAAGTTACAAATCGACCTTCTAAATCATATAAAAATATTGGGAATCTTGTAAACATTTCCTTAGGTGGGAAAGCAATGAACCTAGTAAATGAAATTCTATTAATATGCAGACTTTGTGGTAGCATGGGGAATTTAATCATAAAAAACTAGTGGTGGGTAAAATGCCTTGTATAATGCCAAAATATATGACAAAAAGTACATACACCATTGTTGATCTATCCATAACTAATCATAGGAAATAATTAGGTTGGCGTAGCTCCCCATTTGATGCCCTTTGCAGATGCCTCCGTCATAAAGTTTCTAACTAAAGCCGATATATTGCTATATCTAAAAAGTGTGGTATTTTATAATTGATGCGAAAACAATAAAAGTACAAACTAACAAGTGCCCCTTTGAGAATGTTTTGCTAGAAAACCAGTTACAATTAGTCAGTCATGATTTCAAATAAATCTTTGTAGAATGCGCATACAAATAACTTTAACTGGAACATAACAATATATAAATTTATTGGCCAATGGAATGTAATCACTAGTATGAATTGTCCTAATATCCATATAGCATTTTCAATGAAATATTCCAAAGACAATGCTTATAGAAAAAGATGGACAACTACAATATCATGCCATACCTATAGAGCAAGGGATGTCAGTTTCGAAAGTTGTACAACATCACGTTGATCATTAAGTTTTATAAGTTGTATAGTGACCCAGTCAAACGGGTCTTTATGACCATTTGTGCCAAGCTTGACACCCCCCAAGGATGAAGCTATATATGGGACCTTACATACACCATCATGTCCATATATATTATATATGTTTAGATGAATATACTCATGTCCATAAGACAACATGTTACTTTAAATAGCATACCAGTTTATCAAGTTGTACCGACGCTTCTTATGCTTACAGCTTAGGAAATTCAATTTTTGTATATCCTGCACCAAATACGAGTAATCATGGAAAATCAAGATAATAACAAGAATTGGAAAAGCTCAAAAACTAGTATCCCATTTACAAGAAGTGGTGTCATGTTGAACTTACCCTTACTTGCACTTTTGTTAAATCTAGAGATTTATAGTTGGAATCCTCTCCAGATTCTCTATTTGGATCTAAAGACCTCATGCAGGGTCCCTCACAACTACATCATATTACAAATATTATTAGTACCATGAAAAATGATGATAAGATATAGAACAGATATTCCAAAACTGTAAAGACTACATTATTTTGCTAACAAACCCTTGAATTAAAAAACATCACCAATTCATTTATTGCCTTAGCTTGTAGAAAAAATTATATGAAATCTAACAGATGTAATAAATTTTGTTCATCCTAGTTCCATTATAAATAAAAAATGCAAAGATTACATTCTAGCATTATCATACGACAAGTATAGTAACGTGTTTAGTCAATGAAGTTTCCATAAATGTACCATATGTTACGGAGAAAAACATTATATGGATTGGGGTAGACCACAACAGACAGATGACTACCAGAAATCAACTCAATTCCCAATACAATGCTATAAAAATGTAAATGCTTAGATGTGTATAAATGGCCAACCTTCAATTGGACATTCGATGTAGATCCCCGGTGAGCTTTCAAACCTTTACACTTGAACCTGCAGCTTAGTCTCGACAACAAATACAAGCAAGTGTATATAATATATGAAATATATTAGCATAAACAATAGCATGGTCCATGATATAATAAGCAAATGTTACCCAATACTAATAAAAAACCATTCACAAGATCAATTGGACGAGAGAATGAGTATTTCCATTAATGTAAACAAGAAGTACATGATACAACCTCTTGCTGGCAACTCATTTGAACCAAGAACTAGGTCCCTCCACTTGTGTCTCCACCACTTCAATCCCCCATGCAATGGAAAACTCAAACTATGAAGGATTTTGGTAGGTGAACATAAGAGGTTCACAACAACTAGGATCAATGGATGTAGACTCAAGCTATGGCAAAAATCCAATAGAGTTTCAATGCTCTCTCCTTTTCCTCCTTCCATGTACCATAAGAGATCAATATATAACCCTCCAAAAGGTAGGTTAAAGGTCGAATCGAGTCGTTTTGGGATACATGGAGGGCCAAAGGTCACCCTATGACCGTTTTTTGGAGTAAAAATAGAGTTTTTACTGTAAATTACCATTTAACTCGATGTGCGCTAGCTGTAGTGGGACAGCCTGCGCATGCACGAGTTGCAGCAAAGTAGCTCGCGTACAGGAGCAAAAATAGGGAAAACTAGATTCCTAGAGGGAAAAAAGTGATTTTGAGTCAGTCAAATGAATAACAGAGGCCAAATAGTAAAAATGCTCACAAGGTGGAAAAATACGTTGTAACACCATAACTAGAACTAAAATCCATAAATGTACCATAACTAGATCATCTCTAATAAACTTCTTAGGTTGTAATGTTGTGATATACTAACATTGTTTTATCCTTGTTTATTACAGGAAATAGGGTTTATTGGTTGGTTCAATTTCATCCTTGCAGACTCTTACAAACCTCCACATGGTATACAAGAGAGTGTGGGAATTCCTTACTCATTTCTCTATTGGTTTATGCCCACAACTAGGGTTAATGTCCTAGCTGCAACCCTAGAGTTTTTTTACCTACTATTGTGTTGATTCAATGGACATTGATAAAATTCTCTTATCAATTTATCTTTTTTCATCCATAGCTACATGCCCACGGTTTATTATTAAACATTGAATTGATTAGTGATATTCTTGTTCAAGTATGCCTATAAATAGGATTGTGGAACTTGATTTCAATGACTTTTATCTTACAATATCTCTATGTAAGAATTGCTTGCTTATTTGTTTGTTGTTGATGCTTAATTTCAATTGATTTTACCCTTGCTCAAACTATCATAAGTATTCCATGTCTCGATTGCCTTACCTATTTGATTTTGAACCTCATCTTGCTTTAAGCTATTTGCAAGTTCATTACATCATTTACATCTCTAAGATGCATTTGTATTGAGTCTTTGTACTTGTATTTATGCAAGCAAGGAAGGAACTAGGGTTTTGGGGGAAACAATTAGAGGCTACTTGAAGTGTTAATGTTTGAGTCCTTTTGTGAGATGGACGTAGATCCTAGGGCATGTGACAAAGAAACCCTAGAGGATACTTGGAGCTCTTTGCTTAGAGAGATTGTGTGAGGCATGCTTAGTGAAATAACAAAATTAGACTTGATGGTGTTGGTGCTACCTTGTTGTAGAGCCTTTGGTGTGGCTAGAGAGAATGGTGGGTAGTCAGAGATGCAAACCACCAAGGAAGGTTGCAGGTTGACAAGAGCTCTAGCACTGTCATGAATATACAAGGAAATTCTGACAATTGTGGGGCAATATATAAGATGTGCAGAGATCTGTAGGATCCACTATGTCTTGCAAATGAAAATGGATCTTGAACATAAATAGGTTTGTGGAACTTGATTTCAATGACTTCTACATGACAATATCACTATGTAAGAATTGCTTGCTTATGTTTATATCATAGTTGGTGCTTACTTTCGTTCGATTTTACTTTTTCTCAAACTATCATAAGTAAGTGAGAAATGAATAATTCCTTACCTTGTCAGAGGCTTGGAAAGTAGGATAAGATGCTTTAGTTTCATAACAAGCCCCAAGAATTTCTCAAAATTTGGATGACACGCAAGTGGGTTGTAGAAAGGAAGCATCGTACCCATTCATTGAGCTCCTCTTTGTTTCGAGAATAATTTAATATTCTCTACTGAACCGGGCCAACCACGTGAAGGTGGAAGATCTTATGGCCCATCCCCCCCCCCCTCGCATCACTCTCAATTCCCCATACCCAATACATGTACTTGAAAAAAAAATTACGTGTAAATATGCAGATTTCATCATAAACAAACATTTACCATTCATTCAATAAAAGCTAATATTCATTAAACCATTCATTCATTCATTCAACACATTCATTCAATAAAAGCTAACATTCATTAAACCATTCATTCATTCAGTCAACACATTCATTCAATAAAAGCTAACATTCATTAAACCATTCATTTATTCAGTAGGAAAAAAATCATGCATGACATTATATTATCAAAAATAATTACACAATATTTCTTCAGTCACTTCTTTCTAATTTTTTTTTCTCTTTACAAAATCAACAATAATCTCATCTTCTGGAACTTGTTGTTCAGTTCTTGGTGCTTCACCAACTTGCCGTGATGTTTTCCTAGTAGATTACTCGCGACGTGGATTTTGCGGCAAGGGGTCCATATTTCCTGCAATAATGTGAAAATTACATCAATATATTATGTTATTATAATGACAAGTATTTCATTTAAAAAAACATTACAAAGGTGGCTTTTTACCTGTTGTGGCCACATCATGTTCTTCATATTCCTGTCTAGGCTCAACCTGTACAGTGTGACCCTCTACATGCTCTGCAGTTGAAACATGGAGAAGTAAAATTAATGTTCACCATCTGCAATGCTATATACAAAATTGTATCATATGAATAAATTCATTACCAGGATTCGAAGCATGACCTTCGATTGGTTGTTGTCCATCCTCGACATTAAGGGGATTATTGTTTTCCTGCTCAAAACATAGTCAATATTTTATGTCAATTATTTATAACGAATAGATTGCACAAGTAATAAATATTCATTAAACTATATAGATTTTATATACCTGTGCACCAGATGGATCACTAGAAGAATTCGTTTGCCTAGAAAATATTTTTCGGCGTTCAACAATAGCTCCAAAGTCGTGCTAGAAGCCAAGCTTCAAGTCTTCCTCAGTTGGTGCTTCTTTGAATCGGTTAGCCTGCATATTTTCATAACGTCATTAATTTACATTTTGAGGTGCAATAAAATGAATATAATTTGCAATTTATTATTTGGATGCATTATTGGTTTTTCGATACTTACAATTCGTACCGCCAAATTCGAATAACCACCAGGCCCAAGCTTGTGCTGACCAATTTTTTCTAGTCTTTCCTTTGTGTCCTCTGATGTGTCTGACAAGCTATGCAAGTGTTAAAATACGTTATGTGTTCCAAATTCGATATAAAAATTAATAATAATAAGGTTTAGAATTACATTGTGGAAAGCATTTCATACCTCCCTGTTCCTGGTTGTAGTTTTCCTTCTTTTCTCAGAGCCCTCTTCTTTCCATCTTCCACTAGGGCTTTCCACTCTCTTGCTAGAATCATCGGAGGGCGCTCATACCTAGGGTTCCTTTCTAGGTGAACCATATATTGGTCCCAGACAATCTTCATATGGTGTCCAGCCTTCTTTAGGACCATGGCTTGATCAAAGGTATTGTCTCCGAATATGCGAACCATCCGATTAGTGAGCTCATCTTTTACATTTTTCGTTTGTCTATCCCAGCTTGTGCGGATGGTGGCCCTAAAGATCTCCAAGGAAAAATCATTTAGATGTTTATAAAAAACATCATTTCCTGCAAAACGATCATGCCATCATTAGTTGAATTTTTTTTATCGGTATATTACAATCAAATTATAAACACTAACTTGAACAATTTATAATCCCTGGGATCTTATCTATCTTTATTGGAACGAGATATTCATTCACCAAAAATGTTGTATGTATTGTACCCATGCTAGTGACACGGGAATATCCATGAAATGTTGCTTCAACAATATCAATATTAGTAGGCTCTGCATCTACCCCTTCTTCTGCACAATCTCGTGTGTGTCGGTCACTAGCGTGTGCACTCAGTGCTAGACTACGGGGTGTCGCGAAACCTGTTGCCGACTATTTAGTCGACAACAATGGCGCATGAGTCAATGTACATGGAGTCGTTTTCTCACGTGACAACAGATCTCCACGAGCATCATTGGGGCCAACACCACCTTGACCAATAGTGTGTGGTCGGAGAAAATCCTGTAAATACAAACCATATTTTATAAGTTCACTATCATATAAAAGTAAAAATTATAAAGTTATAAATGAATTTATATTATGATTCAAGATTCCACAACTTACTTGCAAGGCATGAGATCTCTTTACCAAAACTTCAACCTTGGATTTAATCTCATCTGTCTGCGGAACAATGAATAGCAGACAAAGGATATCCTCATTAATTTGTTTCAAGGTCTTCTCTATCATTTTAACTAGGTCTAGAGAAGAACTAATGTCAACATCGCAAACCAACTCATACACATCAAAAGCTATTGATTGTTGGGATGATGGTTCATATGCCGAATCAGTGGTCTGCAAGAAAAATATATAAAACATTACTGACGTGAAAGCAATAAAATGATGAAAAAAGTATATTAACAAAACATATCTATCATGATAGATTCATAAAATTACAACTAGGTTTACCTAATGCCTCGATGATGGTGTTGTCTTATCCACAGCTAGGGACTTGCCCCGATCATCCCCCTATAAAGAAGAAGTAGAAAACATTATCATAATGAAACCAGTATACACACGAAAAAGACATAAAAAAAAAAAATTTATGCTACATATTATATTGGTACAATTCCAATTAATTATACATGCTTCCTCGAGGATCATCTACTCATCGGATCAAAGGTTATAGGTGACCTGCCCCTATCTACTAATAGGGAGGTTCCCCTTACAGAACCCCGCATCAAAAACATAGAAAAAATTATCTAAACAAAAACAAAATACTCACTGAAACAAAATTATAACAAAACATTTTGACGTATTTAAATTGTACAATGACAATCAGGTTTGCCTGTTGCCCCGAGGCTGCTATCGTCTGATCAACAATAAGGTGGCTTCCCCGATCAACACTTTGCATCAAATATAGATAACATAATTTAAAACAAATGAATATACTCATGAAAAAACACAACAACAAAAAAATTTTGTACATACTAAATTTGTACAATGGCATAGATGTATACCTGCTGCCTCGAGGCAGGTCTGGTATAATCTACTGCTAGGGAGGTGCCCCTTACAGAACCCTGCATCAAAAACATATAAAAAATTACCTAAACGAAACCAAAATACTCACTGAAACAATATAATAACAAAACATTTTGACATATTTAAATTGTACAATTACAATTAGGTTTACATGTTGCCCCAAGGTTGTTTTCATCTAATCAACAACTTGGTGGCTTTCCCGATCAACACTCTACATCAAATATAGATAACATTATATAAACCAAACGAATATACTCATGAAAAAACACAACAATTTTTTTTTTGTACATATTAAATTAGTACACTGGCATCGATGTATACCTACTGCCTCGAGGCAGGTCTGGTATAATCTACTGCTTGGGAGGTGCCCCTTACATAACCCTGCATCAAAACCATAGAAAAAATTACCTAAACAAAACCAAAATAGTCACTGAAACAATATAATAAAAAAACATTTTGACGTATTTAAATTGTACAATTACAATCAAGTTTACATGTTGCCCCAAGGCTGTTGTCGTCTGATCAACAACCGGGTGGCTTCCCTGATCAACACTCTGCATCAAATATAAATAACATTATATAAAACAAACAAATATACTCATGAAAAAACACAACAAAAAAACTTTTTGAATATATTAAATTTGTACAATGGCATTGATGTATACATGTTGCCTCGAGGCAGGTCTGGTATAATATACTGTTAGGGAGGTGCCCCTTATAGAACCCTGCATAAAAAACATAAAAAAATTTACTTAAACGAAACCAAAATACTCACTGAAACAATATAATAACAAAACATTTCGACGTATATAAATTATACAATTACAATCAGGTTTACCTGTTGCCCCAAGGATGATGTCATCTGATCAACAGCTGGGTGGATTCCCCGATCAACATTCTGCATCAAATATAGATAAAATTATATAAACCAAACAAATATAATAATGAAAAAACACAGCAAAAAAAATTTTAAAAAATCATATTATATTTTTACTATTACAAAGATGTATACCTGCTGCCTCGAGGAAGTTGTACTCCTCTGACCAGCTGTTGGGGAGATGCCCCGATCGCTACCCTGCGAAGTAAATATAGAAAATTTAAACAAAATTATAACAATAAACTAACGAAAAATGCTTAAGATGTTAAATTCATTAATAAAAGGTTGAGTAAATTGTTAGATGTACCACTCCCATAGTAATTGTGTTTGTATCTACTCAATTCAAATTATAATTAATAAGCAACTCTTCTCCTGCAACTATTGATTTAATGGCACATACAAAAACACGGTTTCCTTCACGCCCTTCAAATTTGTAGTTGGGTTTCTTAATTGTAGACCCTGGTTGTGTACTGTTTATAAACCCTGCAATATTCCCTGTGGCCTTTGGCCTTCCGTCGGTGTACAACGTTGCTCCTTTATTTTGATCTTTGTCTTTCAGCTGTAAATAATTTGCTTAAAACCCATATCTACACATACTTCATGTATATTGGACTAGGCGCATCCAATCATTGTAGTTGTAACAGGGTCCAACATATTCCATCAATTCTGTACATCTGTTGTAACCAACCTTTATGCCATCCATGCAAAACAACCCCAAACCATGTAATGACGATGGTGCAATTCGATATATCCTCTCATTCACACAAAAATATGTGTTCAGTTGAGGAAGATTCTTGGGTACCCATTGTTTCACTAGATGTTTGTACCTCAGGGGCACCTCGATGTCACCTATTGTCTCATCATCATAGGAACATGACCCCCCTTCAGCGAGAAAAAAATCCGTGCGTTTATGGAATTTTCTTCTGATCTTTTGACATCTAGTTGATATAACTCTTGTAGACCTACTAGATGTCTCACTTTCCTCTAGCCTTCCTAAACTCCCCTCTCTTGAGGAAGACAGGTCTGAAAAATACCTGTTTGGTTCTACCTGCACCATGGGAAAAAAATTCAAATAGGACCTTGTTGGGTATGCATAGTTCATATTAGAAAATTACAAGGCGCATGCATTTTCCACTATCATCATACATAGTAGTACATTTTTCTTCGAGATTAATTGGGTTTGAATCAAGATTAATTGGCTATAAGGTGTCTTCACCTTAGTATACTTAGCATTTTGATGAGTTCCTTATGGTTGTTATATTCATGCTTGATTGATTGGGAATGAATGATTCTCGATTTCTCTCATTCTTGTTTGATTTTAGATGGTAACATAAACTCGCCATTTAAGGGGTAGCTTGACATTTTTTGTTTGAATAGGTTTATATGGTTGTGAGATCCATCATTGTTACTCTATTGAGACTTGGAAATTCACCACATGATGTCTTCACTTGAGTTTCATTTGTACCAAGCCTAAATATTTTGAACCGATTACCTTCACTTTCTCTGAGTTACATCGAAATATCGTTTGGCACAAATTATTGTTGCTATTCATTTTGGGTGTGATCATTTCAACCTTCCCAAAGCCATGAGGCTTGACCTCTGACATCACTAGCCTAGTTATATTATGGTTTCACATAAACTAAGTTAACCATGGAGGATTCACACCACTTCCTCCCGACATAACACATGTCGGGTTCTCCTAGCCAACAATTTTATACAACTTGACCCTATTCACATCACATATGGGATGGAAACTACATGAACAAATTTCCTCTTATTGTAAGGTGACATTTGTGCAAATATTCTAGTAGTCCCAAACTTAGTGGTAGGGAATAACTCTATTTTTACCAAACTCAAATCAACCCTGTAGATGTTGACATTAATAGATTTTTTTGGTTAAGTTTAGGTGTTTAGATTCACATGTGAGTACACACCTTTATATGTTGTTTGGTGATGCTAGGTTTTAGATTTAAAGGTAATGATGAGATATGATTGTTGTATGTTTAATGATGCCACAAAAATCTAAATTTGTATGTATGAAATGAGCTATGGATGCACCCTCTAGTCTACCCTTGGATGTTGGTGATAATGTTGTTTGCTAGGGAAATAAAATTAGACTTTTAATGTTCTCACCTACCAATACAATATGCCTCTATTATCCTACAAATTTGGTATTAGAAAGCCTCAACATCATGGCTCTATTGACGCTTAATTTTTTGTGAGCATGTTGATTAAACTATAGGACATGTCACATCTTTCATGAAGCTTATCTTGGACCTTTCTATTTTCCATGAATATATCATGATGATTTTTTTTATGTTTTCCCTTGATAGCATTGTAATGGAGTGGTTTGATGATTTAGGAAAAGGAGAAAAATCTTCATTTGCAGGTTTTATTAAGATATTTCTCAAGGAATCGGATCCTAACTATGAATATTCCTTGATGGAGCAATTTTTTTCATCCAATGAACCACCTTTGCATCATATTTCAAATCTAGAAGAAGAGGTGGATGAAGAAGACATGTCTAATGCATCTCCAAGTGAATAATATTTTGTTGATGAAAGCACACAAGCATCCACTTCATCCTCTCTTTTTCAAGACAAGGGTTTGATTTTGAATCATAGTAGGGACATGGACTGACGGGAAAATTGTAAAGACCCTATCGATGATACTTGTAGAGATGTGTCTAGTGAAAGTATTGTAGATTTTGAATCTTTGGGAAAGCCTAACATTGAGGAGGTAACTGTAGCAATTTGGTATGTTATTTTCCAGCCATATGCTCCTATTAATAATACAAATTTTGGGTGTCATATAAAGCATATTTATGCATATTTGTTTCATCCATCTATGGAAGATTTCATTTTAGCACTTTTAAGACAATTTCTAGCCATGTTCTATTAGGGATAATGCAGATTTATCCTAGCATTTGGAGAATTTTATGATGCTAAACATGCATAAATTTTAAATAATAATGATAAGGAAAAGATAGAATTCTGGAAGTCTCTAGAAATTATTCATGAATAGTGCCTTACCCAAAATATGGTGGTAACATGCAATTTTAAAGCAACTATTTTGTATAAAGAAAGGTGAGGAGGAAGTCTAGTCAAAGATTCATTTGGGGAAAAATGGAAGACTTTATGGAAGACATAGGATCTGATTGACACTCCTCCAATGAAAGGAATCTATACATGGATGAATCACATGATAGGACCAAGGCATATAGCAGTCAGATTGGACCATTTCTTAATACATGGTTCGTTTCTCCTAAATGGTTTAAATTTGCAATCTAAAATACTCCCTCAAGTGACTTCAGATCATAGGCCAATACTTATTTCTTTGGAAGTCCTTGAAGATGTATGCCCTATACATTTCAAGTTTAATTTTTTATGGTTAAAGGAAAAGGAGGCTTTGTAGATCATTAATGATAATTGGAACACCTTTGTTAAGGGGTCACCAACTTATATTTGGGAATCAAAGCTTCAACTAGCCAAAGAGATTTGAAGAGTTGGGCCAAAGAACATTATCACTTGTGAAATTTAGTTCACATTAAGATATGATCAAGAAATTACAACTCTCACAAGTAATTCTCACACAACTAGTCAAGAACACTGAAAAAACAGTCACATATGATGCAAACATAATTACTCTCATGAATAATAATACATCATCCAACCTTGGGAAAGTAAATGGATGTCAATATATAACATTACATCAGATATTCAAATGCATAAGGATTCCATTCGAATCATCACAAAAGCAGACTTACTAAAATAATGCAAAACCCCCCTAGGTGGCAAGTGTGTTCTCCAAGTCACTCCAAAGGCTCACAAATTTCTGATTTAGTGATCAGTTAGTGATGTGTGATGGAAAAGCATGCCAAATACAAAATTTAGAAGGAAGAAACATATTGGAGGATGAGTTGGTGAAAAAACAGTTTGTACTAGTCAACTAGCTTTTACCTTTCACCAAAAAGTGGTAAAAAGCAGTAAAAGCAGCTAGTGCACCATTCTAATCCAGAATTGTCTAAAAATAGCCAGAATATAATCCAGGATCTCCAATAATGCGCTCTAGTGGGTTTAGGAAGCTTGTGGTCCACACAATGGTGTTTTAGCCAACTACCTAGTCTAATACATAGGAATTAATGATGAAATGATTAATTAATGCTACCAAGGTATTAAATGACATAGATGTGGGTTTTAAATATTCCAACACCCCCCCATAAGTCTGAATTTATGTGCTAAATATTAGAAAAAAAAAATAACTAGGGCCCAGTAACAAGACATGGTCACCCAGTACAATACTGCCTTATCCATGAAACAAGGAAAAAAGGAAAACCTCATGGGTAAAACCTCCCCTAAAAAATGGACATAATAAAAATTGAAATATTTTTTATCAATACTTCACTCCACCACATGTTCAACCATCCCAAGAACTGATCTAAGATAGCTAAAAGTATTCTCAGTAAAAGCTTTGGTGAAGATGTGAACAGTTTTCTCACCTGTTGGGCAATACTGCAAATCAATGATCTGGTCATGCACTAAACTCTTGATGTAGTACATATGGATCTCAATATGCTTGGTCCTCTGTCTCTATACTAGATCACTTGATACCCTTATAGCACTATGATTGTCACAAAAGATGACAGTAGGAGTACTAAAGGAAATCTCAAACTCTGAAATAATACCCTGCAACCACACACATTGAGTAGCAGCATTCACTGCTCCTCTGTACTCAGCCTCTGCTGAAGATAGTGCAATTGCACTTTGTTTCTTGCTATACCAGCAAACAGGACCACCTCCAAGCATGAATACAAATCCAAATGTGTATTTTCTCTCAAGACAACCACCATCCCAATCTGAGTCAGTAAAGCCAAGAAGATCTAGGCTGGAATTTGCAACATAGTGAATTCCATCAGTCTTGGTGCTTTGCACATAATGCAAGATTCTTTTTGCAGCCCTCCAATGGATCTCATGTGGCTTCTCCATTTACCTTTATGCCACACTCACAACATATGAAAGATAAGGTCAAGTATGAGTCAAGTATAACAAGCTGCCAACAAGCTGCCTATACAAGGTGCTGTCAACCAAAGGTGTAGATTTTGCTTCTTCAAGTCTAACTCCTGAAAAGAAAGGAGTCTTTGAAGGCTTGCAATCATCCATATTGAACTTCTTTAGCAGTTCAGATGCATATTTGGACTGAGATACCTTACTTCCATTCTCAGTTTGAGAAATCTCAAGCCCCAAAAATTGCTTAAGAATTTCCAAGTCAGTCATGGAAAAAGCTTGATGCAAAGCAATTTTTAATGAAGCAATTTGATCAGTAGAGATACCTGTGATTAGTAGGTCATCAACATATAACACAATAATTAGAATTAAGCCATCAATCAGCTTCATGTAAACATTTGGATCAGATTTGCATCTCACAAAATATTGTGACAAGAGAAAGTTGTCCATTTTGGCATACCAAGCCCTCGGGGCTTACTTAAGCCCATATAAGGACTTCCTCAACCTGCACACATAGTTATGATAAGATGTATATCCTTCTGGGTGATGCATATAAATATCCTCCTCAATATCCCCATGGAGGAGTGCACTCTTGACATCCATGTGGTGCATTTCCCAGCGGTTGGATGCAGAGATTGCCAGAACTAGTCTTATCGAATCCTTCTTTGCAATTGGTGCTAAAGTATCATTGTATTCAAGGACATGGACTTGGGAGAAGCCCTTTTCCATAGGCCTATCCTTATATTTCACTTCTGTACCATCATCTGTACACTTGGTTTTGTATATCCACTTACACCTTACCAATTTGTTTCCTGGGGGGAGCTTGACTAGCTCCCATGTCTCATTCTTTTGCAATGAATGAAACTCCTCATCCATAGAAGCCCGCCATATTGGGTCATGTGAATCTTACTCATATGTCTGAGGATCAGAATCCACCATCAAATAACATCTCTCAGATAAGTAAGGATCATTCACATTGAGAGCAGTCTCAAATTGTGATCTAGTCCTTCTTGTGTCCCGAGGATTTCCCACTAGTTCACCAGCTGCTTGCAAAGTCTTAGCAGCCCATTTAGGCCTTATTGGTGAATTAGGATATGTAATAAAATTTTCATCATCATCATAAATATAAGAATAAAAAAATTCAAGAGCAGCATCACTTACTTCTTCAGGTGGTGGTGTAGAGGGTTCTCCAATTTCAACATTCTGAGAGGGATCTTCCTTGAATTGAACACTTCTTTCAATGAAGGATTTTTGAGTAGCCATTATCAGAAACTAATAGCCTTTGGATTCCTCTGAATAGCCAACAAAAAGACAAGGTTGGCTTTGGGGCTGCATAGCCCTCCTCTTCTCAAGTGGAATTCTAGCCCAAGCCTTGGAGCCAAAAATCCTGAAATGAGAAATATCAGGTTTGTGCCCAGTCCAAGCCTCAAAAGGAGTGATTCCTTTTATATATTTGTGAGGCACTCTATTTTGAATGTATGTGGCACAATTTATTTCCTCATCCCAAATCCTTGGAGATAAATACTTTGCCTCAATCATGCAAGTGGCCATCTCCTTCAATGATCTGTTCTTCCTCTCAGCAACACCATTCTCCTGAGGTGTGTATGGAACAATGTGTTGCATTTGTATGCCTGAAGAGGCACAAAATTGTTGAAACTCATATTTGATGTACTCCCCACCATTATCAGATCTAAGGATCTTGATATGTATACTAGACTAGTTCTCAACTGAGGCCTTGAAAAGCTTGAACAGACCGAACACTTCAGACTTTAGCTTGATGAAATAAATCCAACAGTACCTGGTAAAGTCATCTATGAAGGTAAGGATGTGTTTGGAATAGTTCAAAGACTCATGGGGAAATGGACCTAATATGTCACTGTGAATAAGCTCTAGGGGTGTTGAGGTTCGCTTAGTTTTGGCTCTCACAAATTTATGCTCTGGGTGCTTTCCTAGGATGCAGCTTTGATAGACACCTTTGGAAAACTTGATATTGGGAAGCCCTATGACCATTTCTTTCTCATGGAGTTGGGAAAGGTATTTATAATTTAGGTGACCAAATATTTCTTGCCTCAATTTGCTTGACTCATTGGCATGGGTTAATAGAGAAAAAGGTGAGGGGAATGGCACAAAATGAGAAAACCTATAGATTTTTGAGCTATGGTCAGCAGAACCTAAGGCAACAATTCGGCCTGTTGACATTTCACATATATCAACATCATTAAGTGTAAATACCACCTTTTTGGGTGATCCTATGTGAGTCATCTAGTATACTGAAAAAAATTTAGCTGCAAGTCCTGGAACATATAAAACCTTAGTGAATATACCAAAATCTAGATCAATGCTGCCTTTATCTTTGCTTGATGTTTCAGAATCATCACCCAACACAATGTTTGGACCATTGGAAGAATCAAGATATGTGAAGCTTTCTCTTGTGAAAACCATGTGCCTTGAAGCTTATGAGTCAATGATGAATGAGGTAGGTCTTGATGTGCTTGCCATCAGTGCATTCACTCACTCCTTATCTTCAGAATTTTGTCCTCCATCCTTCCTCCTTGCACTCTCAGGAAGAAGAATGTTGGCTTCTCCAGGAGTTGAGCCATTTGGTCAATGGTCTTCGGGATTTCAAGATGAAATCCCCTGCTGCAATAATTGCACTTTGTCTTCTAATTCTTCTTGTTTGGATTTCCCTTGAAATTTTAGGAGTCTTCATGGACTTTTTGCTTGTCCTTCCTCTGATTAGTGGGCTTCTTGAAATTGACCTTCTTCTTCCCTTTCGAAACCTTTGAATATCCAACATTCAAATGATGATCCTTTGATGGATTTTTTATGGCTCCCATCAAGACCAACTTTTCTTGTTCCTATGTAAGAGACTCCATGAATTCTGAGAGTGTGGGGCTCTTCTTGTTTCGAACTGCCTTCCTTGTGTAGTGGAAGGTCGAAACAAAGACTGAGTAATTAGGGCCAATCTTGGAGAGAATGTCCAAGATTAGTTGCTCATCCTTTTTATCAATTCCACATTGCTTCAATTGTAGAACAAGTGACTTGAATTTTGAGAAGAAATCCTGGAGGTTATCGAAATTTGGTGGAATCAATGAAACTAGTTCATTATCTAGTTGGTGGCCTCGTAATTTATCAATCCTGCCAAACAATTCTTGAAGCTTTAGCTAAACTTCATTGGGAGAGGTAAGACCATCAATATGGAATAGAATATCCCTCGATGTAGTGAGACACAATAAAACATAGGCTTCATTTCTTCGATTATGCCACTTTGATTTCTCAATTGTCGAGGTTGGCTCAGGTTCAGTTGCCATAGTCACCCTGTAGAGGCCTTTGCTCCTCAAAATGATCTCTATCTGTGATTTCCAGTCAAAATAATTGAATGGAGTGAGGATGATCTAATGTGACTGATCCATGGCAGCTATGACATATCTTTTGGAGTGATTTGGGTGCGCCCAAAGATGATTTGTTGCGCCCTCGAGGTGATTGAATGCACCCTGTAGATGATTGAATGTGCCCTCCTTGAGATTGGTTGGATCTTGCAAGAAAATCAATGGAGAAAAGAATATATTTATAGCTCTGATTCCATGTAAAATTTAATTCACACCAAGATCTGACCAAGAAATTACAACTCTCACAAGTAATTCTCACACAACTAGTCACGAACACTGAAAAAAAAGTCACATATGATGCAAACATAATTACTCTCATGAATAATAATACATCAGCCAACCTTGGGCATGTAAATGGATGTCAATATATAACATTACATCAGATATTCGAATGCATAAGGATTCCATTCGAATCCTCACAAAAGCAGACTTACTAAAATAATATAAACCCCCCTAGGTGGCAAGTGTGTTCTCCAAGTCACTCCAAAGGCTCATGAATTTCTGATTAGTGATCAGATAGTGACGTGTGATGTAAAATCGTGCCAAATCTAGAATTTGGAAGGAATAAACATCTTGGAGGATGATTTGTCCAAAAAACAGTTTCTACTAGTCAACTAGCTTTTACCTTTCACCAAAAAGTGGTAAGAAACAGTAAAAGAAGCTAGTGTGCCTTTCTAATTCAGGATTGTCTAAAAATAGCCAGGATCTAATCCAAGATCTCCAGGAATGTGCTCTAGTGGGTTTAGGAAGCTTGTGGTCCACACAATGATGAATTGTGGTCCACACAATGGTGTTTTAGTCAACTACCTAGTCTAATACATAGGAATTAATCATGAAATGATTAATTAATGATACCAAGGTATTAAATGACATAAATGTGGGTTTTAAATATTCCAACATCACTCACCAAGAAAAGAAGTAACGAGTACCTGTTTAGAGTATTTGATGTAAAGTTGAAGGTGGATCTTAGTCAATACCTCGATAAAATACTAGAGACGCAAGTTCATATTTGACAACATTGGCAATAGTGAAATGGGTAAAATAAAGTTGAATTTTGGAGAGACGCATGGCAAGGTTTTATGACATAGATGTTTCCTTGTGCTTGAAATATATCCAGCATATTCCTCCATAGCTTGTGGTATTGTTAGTCAATTTAGGGGACCTTAAACCTCAATGTGGTTTGGTTAAGTGACCCGAAAGAGGACCCTCAAGGTGGGTACCCACAAGGATAAAATGCTAATTTTCTCACACAGTGGGCTATGTCTGAAAATGAGACTATAGGTTGTGGATCCAAGAGTCCAGAAGTTCCCCATTCATATATGCATTATATTTTGGAAGATAGATGGTTGTCTCTGTATGAAAATAAAGTATTTGAGGCTAGATGCACTCCTTGAGAACTTGAACGAGTTTGGTGATAATGTCTTAGAGATCTGGTGAAGAGGAAAAAATTTTAAACCACTGTGCAATAATGACTGAGTTATTAAACCTATGAAGTGATTTTGGTATATTGGATATAGCTATAGACAAATGATATACTAGATTATTATACATAATTATTTCAAATATTTCTTGCATCGATATATTCAAAGAAAAAAATATTAAAAAAGAGAAAACATATGCCAATTGATATATATGCCAAAATAAATGATGGGCTGGTAATGCTTCCTTAAACTTCTTTGCGAAGTGGATAGGTATCCATATATCTAAAGCATAGATTTGGTTAGATTTTTACATAAAAAGGATCAAAACCTTATATCCAAACCATAAAATTGTTGCGGAAGGTGTATGAGTAGAATAAACTACTAGCTTCCCATGTCCTAGCCGGTGTGATTTCTTGCCAAAATATTGAGGTGGTTACAAGGTGACAAAAAACACAATATTTAGAATGAAGTAGATGAACATCCCTTTTTAGAGATATATCATTATACAATATGGAAGGGCATAGAATTAAAACCCACAAAATAATAAGCTAAGGACTCAACAACATGTAATTGAATGAATTGAATGAATTGAATGCTTGGAGAATGAGAAGGTGTGGCTTCGATGCAATGGTGAAGGATCTTGTGACATAGCTTGTTGTGGAGAGGGTTGAGATCATGTAATGATAACTCATCCTCATGGGTTTTGGAAACCCTATAAAGGTCATTGATTTAGATAAAAACAACTTGGGATACAACTGTGGAAAATGAGAAGAGGGAATTGAGTGGATCCTTACAATGTTGGATTCATGTACCCCATCTTTTCTCCACTATATTGTTTCCTCTTCGCTCTTAGTTCAACGACTTTGTGATTGATTCATTTATTGCCATTGAAATCATATAACAAATGGTGAAGACTCTTTGCATATAGGCACTCTCCATTGGAAAATCACTTAAAAATTCTACATAAATTTGCTCCAATCCTTTAAACAACATGGATAGAGAAAGGAGCATGAACAGATCATAAGATGCAGGTCAGAAATTAACTAGCAGATTTGAAGAGATTGAGGTAGCACCAACTAATGTTGATGAGAATATTTCCAAGAAAGGGGAATCTATAAAATAGAAGGATCCCAAGGTCTCAACTAAATAATTTGGGTGGGACTCATGTAGGAGGAGAGGAAGGAAGATCCATAGTTGAAGGCAGTGAGTTATAGATGAAATATGAGGCTATAGTTTTGTTGGTGACAAAGATAATGTATATACATAAATTTCACTTGTAGGCTATGATATACATAAATTTGAATTCTAGTGAAGATGGGAAGCACAATTTGGAGTGGAGATATTGAACTGGAATTGAGAAGAGTTGAGGTGAAAAATCAAAAGTGGTTTCTTTCTATCTCTATCGCTAGATCCATTGGACATATTTAAAAAATCCTAGATAAGTCGATTTGTGAATATAGTGAAAAGAGATATTGTTGGAGAGCCATGTGCTCTTTATTGGAATACCTAGGTTGGCTATAAGTCTGAAAGGAAACCTATATTTGAGGAGATTTTTCCCAGATTGAAGATTTGATACCAAATAATAAGGCTCAACAAGCCTCATCTAAAAAAAATCCCGAAAGAATATAGAAAAAACTAGACAAGAGGATAAAGTGGATATTTATAGTGCAACCAAACTTCTTGAGAATGACCTAAGTATTTTTCCACACAAACCATTTGCATGATAGAGGTATGAAAAGAGCAACTAAATATGTCTTTTCCAGAGTTCATAACATAGGTATATGTGCAAACTTGAAGAAGTTTAAGACCAGTATTCAAAGGATCTTTTGGTTAAGGCTTACACCAATAACATGGAAAGTTTTGTACCAAAAGGAGCACCCAGTCTAAAAGAATTTAGTCAACCTTGTTGTACATAAGTTTGTATTCCATTTGGTAAGAAATAGAAAGACCTTGTTTGAGACTACAAGATTTGCTGAAAGGCTTTTGAAGGAGTGGTTCAAGAATGAGTTGGTTTTCATGGTACTTAATATTGGGTAATGGTTTGGTGTCTCGTGATGTTTTCTCATTACTTTATCTTACAATAGGGCTTCTCTTGATGCTAACTCTCATGCTCTCATGTTTCATACATGGCCTTATTGATTTTGGATGGATAAATTTGGTTAGGGTATCATGGTTGGTGTGTTTTCCCCTTTAGAATACTTCACCTCTATGCATTTATACTCATTTTAATCCAATAAGACAAACTATAGAAGTCATTATTGAATCTTGAACCAACAAAAACCAATAAGCAATTTAGAATTTTACAATATTACTCATCGATTTTGGAGGCATTGTATCCTCTATTGCTCTACTCGTCTATGTTCCGTGTTTCTAGCTCAGTCTAAGATCCAGGGTTTCTCTGCTTGGTCTCCCTCTCCCCTACATGATCAAAATAACCCCAGTCATTAATAAAAAACCTAACAATCAGATAATGAAGCAAATAGAGCCGGTGAGCTTACCTTGTCTCCTTAGCTTTTGCATAAAGAGGGTATAATTTGTAACTCGAGATTTCTCCCCTAGGCTAGCATGGACAACATAATAAAAACAACAGCACCAGGTGCATCCACGGTTCTCTAATGATTCAGTTAGGCTGGGTTGCTCTGCTCACAGTCTGGCTTGCTCTGCTCGACCTCCCTCTCCCCTACATAGCAACAATAACCCTTGTCTAAAGGAAGATATCATAACCATACTTTCTCAATAAAAGTCAATGAATGCAAGATTAATACATAATTCATGGTATCATCCCATGGCATTAATAAAAATACTAACAATCATATAATGAAGTTGACATACATGGTTATCTTACCTTGGTTCCTTAGCTTCTGCACAAATAAGGTATAATTTGTAACTTGAGTTTGCTTCCCTAGGCTAGCATGAACAAAACCATAACAAAAGGTGCATCCACGGGTCTCCAGTGATTCAGTTAGGTTGGGTTGTTCTGCTCATGGGATGGCTTGCTCTGCTCATCCTCCCACTCCCCTACACAACCGCCATATCCCTAGTCTGAGAGCGGACGACTGGGTTGCTCTGCTCACGGGATGGGTTACGAGTGCTCATGGGATGGGTTCGCGCACACCATCATTCTCAAAATAGTCCAAAATGGGTTGCAAGTGCTCATGGGTTGGATTTTAGGCGGATTACACCCCAAAATGGTCCAAAATAAAATTTGTTACATTAAAATACATTTTATATATCATTAAAATATTTTTTATATTTATTTATTATTAAAATACGTATTAGGCCATAATATATTTCAAAAAAAAATGTTTCAAAAATCTATTCAATGTGTTCACTCATGGCCCCAACAAACCTCACATCCAATCCCTTTGCTTCCAAAGCCCCTCGAGAAAAGAATATAGGTGATGGTGAATGGATGTAGGTGCAAAGAAAGAAAAAATATTGTAAGTCAACATTTTTGGGCCTTTCTCTAACATAGTGATCCCTATCCTTGAATATCTCAACTTCCACAACCTCATCCTCATCATGTGGCCTTTTGCAACATATATAAGGTGCCAAGCATGTCATAGCAAAGATGCCTATCCCTAACATGGGATTTTTTTTCCCTTGCAATAAAATATAGGGATTGGGTTTTATTCATCTATTCCTTGTAAATCATGACATACTCAGACATTTTGGTCATAATTGATGGCCTTAGAAGGAGAAAACAAGCAATTTTCAATTTTTTTCATAGTGGGATTCTTTTGGTGCACCTCCGAGCCTTGAATATAATGAGGTGGAGAAGGAATATGCATCAATTTTTTTTATCAATGTTTAGAGATTAAATGAAATTGGAAGAAAATATACCATCCATCATATCTTGAATTCCTTTGGTGGGATAAGTGTGTTTTGATTGCAAGACATCCATGTTTTAGGATTCATGTTGTTAGTGAGATTCTATTTTATTTGGCCAATACATAAGTGCATTTATTTTAATCATTTTTATGTCAAAGGATGGGTGGATACATTGTTCGCTCCTAAATTTGATAAATAAATTATTGATTGGGGTGTTCATCCATCTCAATGGTTAGTCTGAGCTTTGGTTAATTTGGGAATCCATATAATTGATAAACTAAGTGAGCTTTTTCCTCATGATAAAAATCATAAATTATTCTTCATTGAAAACAAGACTTGGAGTTTGCTCAAATTGTCAAAAGTTAAGAATGCCATTCACTACAAATGGGTCTTCCTATCAAATTATAATGGATTTCACTTGATTGACAAGTATAAGATGATATTGGAACAAAATATTTATGCACAATAGGAAGGGGTGCATTTTGAATAAATCTTTTCCCTAACAACACAAATCATCAAAATCAAATTGATGTTGGCCTTAGCAACACAATTTAGTTTGAGCTTCTATCAACTGGATGTGATCAAGATAGAGTGAATTCATAAATCAATATCTAGTGGAGGATGTCTACATGACTTACGAGAAAGGATTTGAGGAGGTAAGTAAGGGGATTTGTATTTCAAATTAATAAAAGAATTTTATGGCTTGAAGTAAGAACTAAGGGAATGGTGATCCATGAGCATATGAGAGATAGTGTTTTTGAGAGGAGTTCAATGGATCCAAATATGTACATAAAAGAACTGGTAACAACATCATACTTATTATTTTTATTTATGTAGATGTTCTCATAATCATGAGTGGTGTAGGAGCAATTTATAAAGTAAAACAAGACTTGGGAGAAAAACTTGAGATGAAAGAATAGGGGCTTTTGCACCACCATCTTAGTTTGGAGGTATGGTATAATGGTGGAAACATCATTATTTCTTCATAAAAGTATGTAAAATAATTTCTTAATGAATATAATATGACTAATTACAAATGATTGACAACACCATTAGAGACTAGGTTGAGGCTAGACATAGTGGAGGATCCAAGGATGTTACCTTGTTGATCTGAATTAGATCTTAAACAAAAATTGGATTCAAGTTTCACTACTACATTTTTTAACTTTAAGGGGGGTTTTCTTCCACCCCCAAAAGTCATTTTTGGGGGTAATTTTGGAATTAGAGGTGGTTTTGAGAAAACCTCCCTCAAAAGCACTCATGCAAAAAGTCTAGGATTTTAAGGGCGGTTTTACATTAGCTTCAAAACACCCCCAAAAGTGATATTTGGAAGCAACTTTCAACCCCCCTTGTATCCACCTATAACAGTAATTCAAAAACCTTGTTATAACATTTGTTTTTGGAATCTATGGCGGCGGTTTGGCACCCCCCCCCCTTAGTAGGATACATTGACAGTTTTGAACCCTCCTCGTATCTCTTGTTGTAGCACTAATAGAGGTAGTTTGGGACCCCCCTCTTGGACACCTATGAAGGTGGTTTGGGACATCCCTCTTGCGATGTGCTTCTTTAACCAATGAAGCCACACCTTCCCATTATATTCCATGACCAGATTGTTCACACCGTTCAATCCATACCTTCATCCAATCAAGATTGCTTGCAATGTATAAATGAAGTGCATCCCACTCTTGACCAACTGTTTGATGAAAATAAAATTAAAATTCAATACAAATGTATATTCACTTAACAAAGTATACACTCTTAATTGATGCATATTGAATATAAAATAGAATATGTATGATATCTACAAAAAAATCAAGAGTCAAGTGGATTATATTAATTAATCTCCACTAGCTAATAATTACCTTTCACCTTCCTCGATCTACCTTTCCCCTTCAGGTACTCCCCTTCGAAATTGTTATTGGATTATGTAACACAAATGCGACGTAAATTGAGCTTTGACTCTAAGTTAGGAAGATATTCAATAATATACAACATGTTTTGTTATACCATATATCCTTCCATCATAGAACCCTCGGGACGTGGTCGTTGTCTAACCAAACCCTTCAAAAATTTCAAGTGCCTCTCAACCATCTACATGGACCTTGAGTGTACAGGTCCACACAATTCAATCTCCTCAACTTGGTGTATGAGGTAGTGTTCTTGTGCATTGAAAAATGTCGAAGGTAGATGCTTCTGCATTTCACACATGAGACGAGGAATTTCTCTCCTCCAATACTTTATATATTCTTTATGTATTTCTTTAGATGACAACCATCTACAAGTGACACAAACCAATCATGATATTTAACAAAAAAAATATATATAACATAACATGAATTATTGCACAAAAATCAAATATAAGTTCTACAATGAATTAAACAAACACTAAGCTCGCGCAAAAAATCGCTACTTACCTCATGTATTTCCCAATATTATATATAACTTGTTTGACAATGTTGTCGAAGTTGTCCGAGAGAGAGAGAGGTAGAACATACTGTAACAATATACAAATCGTTTCATTTTTAAAAAAAAGAGTAGACAAACAAAATACCAACAATATGCACTGGAATTTAAAAAAAAACAATAATTATGCATACCATAATAATTACCTTCATGAAGACATGCCAATCATGTGTTTTCACCACCGCAAAATCACCTTTCTTTGTTATGATATTCTTCATGTTCACACAAAATCCGGTGGGAAATTTAACTTTTCGCATTACTTCTTTTACAACATTACATTGCTGCTCCGTTAACATCCATGGAAGTGAGTTTATATTAATTTGGTCTCCATTGATATGAAATTGAATGACGTCTTTCATTGCATGGTTTCCTTCTTGAATGTCTTTGAAAATTTTGACAATTTTTTCTTTCTCACTCCTTCCATCCAATATTTTCCATAATGTTTCAGTCACGTTCTTTATAATATGCATTGTATCAAACAAATGAGAAACTTGCAGGTGCTCATAGTAGGGAAACTTACTTAATTGTTTAGGATAACTTTTCATTCCTCGTGGAAGCCGATTAATTCCTTCATGATCACGACGACCATCATGAATCGTAGTTTATAAATAAATTACATAAATCAATGTCAATTACAGTAAACAACACACAATAAAAAAAAAAATACATAACATTTCATATACGATGATTCATACGTACCTTGACAATTTCTATTATATTGCAACTTCCATAGGTGAGGTGTCATTCTCTGCAGTTTTAATGCAGTCTCTTGCTTCCCATTAAACAGATGTTTTTCGGTAGTTCGATACCTGTGATTCTTAGAGAAGAAGTTCCTATACTCATCAAACACCTCCTTTCCTAAGCTTTTTGAATGACGAGGTTTGATCTTAGGACCACAAACTGGACATGCAAATTTTCCCTTTGTCTGAAGACCTACATAAAGAGATGGATTATCTATAAAATGAATGGATTATTTAAAAAATATGCATGCATAGTATATTAACTAGTTCATAAAATTAAATGCAATTAAAGTGGAACTTATCATTACAAACTGCAAATATGGGTTAACCCTGGGGCATCATGTATTGTCCATACAAGCATTGCAAGGAATTGAAATTTCCTTTGTCGTATTAGTCTAGATACATCATACATAGTGATGCCATTCCATAACTTTAGTAACTCGTCAATAAGAGGTTCGATATATACATTCTGTTGGCAGGTGGTTTGATGGGGAAATGTCGCGGTACCGTCGACGCTGCGACACATCGGATGAGGGTGTGAAAGGAGTATTTTGTGTTAAAGAATACCGTAGTTGGTAGGTTTTGCATCACTTGGACCATATATTATGTAATAGTGAGTCAGTTGTACCGCAATATGCGGGTTTTTGGGGTCATTTGGACCGAGTCAATTAGATATTGGGTCAATTGTCCAGAGTGTCGGTTAGGAAGTCAGTTGTAAGTGGACAAGTATTGTAATGGAAAAAGCCTATAAATAGATGAGAGTTGTAAGTGTTAGGAAAATAAAGGGGGAATATAGAATAGAGAAAGAAGAATGATTGTGTATGGAGATCTATGTTTTGCTTCTGGTATATGATCGCGACAGTAATATAATTATGAGGTTTTGGTATGATCTTTCTGCAATGTTGCGATGTATGAATGTTGTTTGATGAAATGTCTGCTTACTGTTGCTATGATGATAAATGTTGTGATTAAGTAATATGTTCTATGTCGAATGTGATGATAAATGCTGCAATTAAGTAATATGTTATAACTCCTTTCCGAATGTTTAAAGTTTCGGTTTAAGTACCGCAATAAAGTTAGTCCATGCAGCCACAACTCTCCTCCTACCTCGGCCGAAACATGGTTCTGTCTGCCCTTCTTGGATGCCTCAGGTGAGACCTCATCCACTCTACGGTTGTTGCTGGGTGGGCTCAAACCTGCTTGGGCCGGTGCCCAGGGAGACTGTGGTATGTGTTGACAGTTAGGTGAACCCCTGTCGATCGAGGTCGCATTGGTCAACAAATGGTTTCATCGCCGGGACCATGTGCAGAGTAAAAGGAGGTCATGTTGTGGCACCTGACGAAGCCGGAGATATAGAGCTGGTTTGATCAGAAGTTGCAGGAGTTTGCTGAAGAAGAAAGCTGGAACACGCGACTGACAGTAGATCACTAGCTGGGAAGATATATTCACGACGATCCGCATGAATGGTTTTTCTGTGAATTCCCGATCATTCTGTAAAAATGGTTTTCAAAGCTGACCTTCCAGAAGAGGAACTTCTAGGGTGGTGAGCCGACGGCTTGGACCCCGGAATTGATTCAGGAGCTGCAGGAAGTCGATAATAAGGCATCACGCGCTGTCAAAGTTTGGCTTGACAACATCTTGGAGGGATATATCACTAAATTTGCGGTCGACATGAAGAAATCCTATAGTGAAGTTGAAAGATACTTCTTCCGAGGACCAAGGGGAAGGTTTCTGTTGTCGCTCCAACTATCGATTAAGATGCTAATCTGTGAAAATGGTATATTAAAGATGCACCTTGATCGATAGACAGCCTGGTGGGTGGAGGCCTTTGGTACCGCGACTGCTGGGGAACGGTACATGGAATGGTAAGGGGTAGATGGGTGCAGACCATGAGGAGACTGTGAGCGAAGCCGAGGAAGAAAGTGGTCTTACGAGAGGAGGAGCAAGGTTTCGACAGGAGAAGAGGCAGAGGACAGGAGAAGGTCCTACTGTGATCGAACCGCAAAATCGCGAAGGAAGACCACACGGGACAAAGCGACCTCACAGTCCTGATAGGGACGACCAGTCTATGCCCAGGACAAAGGCATGACCAAACCCTGGCACCAACGTACCCACACCTCCGCTCACTGACTCACAAACAGCAAGAAATACCACTTCAACACCACCAAGTTCGTCAATTGGTAGTAGCACAACGACAGGAGGAAGGAAGCCCAGAATGGAGGGCGATGATGCTAAGTTACCGTTGTTCCATGGAAGTGCAACAGACAACCCAGAACAGTATTGGTTTTTGTGTGAAGCGGTCTAGACCATGAAACAGATCACAGATGCCAATGCTAAGAAAGGACAGTTAGCCACGACTCTACGAGGTCATGCATTAGATTGGTTCATGAAGTTTATTCTAGTCCCTATGGGGTTCCCGGAGAAGTCACTGGATGAGATTCAGGATGGGCTGATTGTTGAATTTAGATGACCTAAGTCGGAGGCCCAATACATTACTGAATTGAAGGAAATTAAGCAGTATCCCAATGAGACGGTATGGGATTTCGACCTGCGATTCAAGACGCTGATGGCAAAGGTTAGTTTCGATATGAGCGTCATCCAACATAAAGAATGGTTCATTGCGGCACTATTACCCCACATTCGGCTACCGCTAATGCAGCAAAACATATCGACGCCTAGCGAAGCTCTAGAGATTGCAATGCGATTGGAGGCATCACCGATTGGAGATAATGTAGCCAGGATGTCTCAGATACAGACATAGCTCGCTAAACTGACTATATAGTTGCAAGATTTGAAGAAGAACAAGGAACAGCGTGATGAAGTATGGTGTACGCGATGTCGAGGAGAAGGGCATATAAAGGATAATTGCCCAGATTTCCGTAATTATTTGGTGTCAGGTGCGCCAAACCCATTGAATGGCGGCAGTATGCCATGGCGTCACATTTGTCAGGTGTTTGGACACAGTCACGATAATTGCCCATATATGCAGAAAATGGTCACAACCCCACGAAATCTTTACTGCACATTCTGCAAGTCGATGGGTCACGATGACAAGGATTGTCGTGCATATGGGTTGCTATAAGAGAGGATGTGTGATGCATTCTACGTCAAGGACGATCAACGCATCGTGCAACAACCACAACTGCAACCGCAGGTAGCCTAGCCGCTACCACAACCACAGATGCAGTTTGCACCACAGCAACAGCAACAGCAACCGCAGCAGTTCATGCCGCAATACACTCCGATGTAGATGACTTCCCCACATCCACAATATGTACAACAACCGCAGTATGCACCACAAGGGAAAGGGATACCACCAGCACCAATGCATCAATAATTTAACCAACCTCAGTACCAGCAGCAAGGCAGCTACCTGGGAGGATACAGGGGTAGACGCGGTGGCATATTTGGTCATGGAGGAGGAGGCCGAGGTGGTCATGGACCTGTTCAATGTTACCATTGTGCGGTATGGGGGAATTATCAGCGTGACTGCCCACTGCTATAGAATCAATGTACGTTTTGTTTTGGTAATGATCACACGGTTGAGAATTGCCCAAAGTTGATTGCACGATGGCAGGCTGGGAACGCTCCGCAGCTACAGAATCAAGCCCAGCCACAGCAACCAGTACAGAACCCGGTAAAGAAACCAGTACAGAACCAACCCCCACGACCACCGCCGAATGCCAATCAAAATGTCAATCAACCGGGGAATCTGTAGCAGAACTAGACGCAGGGTGCAAATATTGCGACCATTTCTGCCGAACTGTGACCACAAGATGCTTCGGTGGCTATTGTCACTCATGGAGGCAAGACGACTGGGGAATATGGTTCGCGACCACTGATTCGGTTGGCTGGTCAGAAGACGGTACCTTTCAACATTGATACGGAGCAGGAAACATTCCTGGAAGCACGTCGCACTTTGAAGAAAGACCGCAGTAAGGTTGTTGTTTGCGATATGCCGCCTGTCTTTGATACTACATCCGACGCTGATCAGCCACCACCACCGGGGACATTGCAAAAGTTTCTTAAAATTTGTTTGCTATTGGCCCGAGACCCGGCTGCCTTGGTTGAGATTGAGGGATGGTTGCAGCGATTTCCGAAAGGACAGCAGGAGTCGGTAGTAAACTCCCTACAACGACGGAAGACTGGCAAGGAGATGCGAATGAATATTCAGATTGGTGAATATGATGTTGACTCTGTGATTCTTGACCTTAGTTCGGATGTTAACATCTTAACCAAGCAGGCGTGGCAGAAGATGGGGAGTCCCCCATTGAGCTGGTCTCCTGTGCAGCTCTGGTTGGCTAACCATGCGAAGTAACACCCATTGGGCGAGTTCCGCGGCTCACGATTGATATTGAGGACATGAAGACTTATGATGACTTTGATGTTATTGAAGTGGTTGAGGGAGGAAGCTCTTATCCAGCACTCTTGGGGATTGGATGGGCTAACGATAGTGGAGCTGTCATCAACTTCAAGAAGCGCATGATGACCTTTGAGAATCACGATTTCAGAGTCATAGCTCCGTTGGATCTGGCTGAAGGACGCCGCTATGTGGAGCCTATAAAAGATGATGATCCTGCTAGATGGGACCATGCATTTAATATTTCTGAAGATTATATTCATCCTACTGCCTACGGTGAGTTGGAGTGGTGCAGCGAGAGCTCTGCGTCTTCCGACTCTAATGATGCATTGGAACATTGGAAGAATCGAATGCATGAAGTACCATTCCGGAAATGTGGCTTAGTTACACAATCCTTATGTCATGTTGCGACATAAATGATCACATTGCATGTCTATGAGGGGTTGCCTGGCCTAACCACTTTTTTCATAGAATTTGAAGACCATCTCTCATAACCACAGCGATTGCTGGCATTGGAAGAAGCACTGAAGGCTGCTCCAGCACGGTGGTGGGCGACACATAAGAAATTCATTAATGATTGGTCACAGTGTTGAAGGCTGATGATGGTTTGGTTCGGTGATACTGAGGTTTATCACACTGGAAAATATGATGGCCGGACTAATCCCAGTGATCATGTGATGGAGTGCCAACGATTATGGGTAGCGCGACCCAGAGATGAGTGGGTCCATGCTTTTATCCATACTTTGGATGAGATGCCGCGCTCATGGTACACTATAGCCGAGTTGCGCCGAGACATTACAACATGGTGGGAGTTGACGATTTGTTTCAATCATACATTCACTTTTGCGAATGCCAACCTTGATATTCATAACGCCCTATAGCTCATCCGCGATGTGGTACTCCAAGTTTTTTCGGTGGCCTACCCTGTCAACCCGCACACACATTGTCAGATGCAGTCGCTCATGGAGTGCTTCAACATCAGTGGTGGGCCGGAGGACGATGATGATCCCCGGAATTTTAACATTCCTGAATCTGAAGGAAGTCGCGATGTGGTCCCACCTGCTGCGCCAAGTAATCCGTTCAGTCAACCATTGCAGCTTCGCAAGATGAATATCGGCACCGAGGCTACTCCCAAGTTTGCTAATGTTGGGGATTATTGGGATGATGAGATGATTAGTAAAGTTACTAAGTTACTTCATGAGTTTCAAGATGTGTTTCCCATGAAGTTTTCTAAAATGAAGGGAATCCTGGGTGATTTAGGAGAGATGAAGATTCCATTAAAACCAGATGCTAAGCTAGTCCGACGGCGACCTTATCGGCTGAATCCGC
This sequence comes from Larix kaempferi, assembly GCA_027924585.1. Taxonomy (NCBI): domain Eukaryota; kingdom Viridiplantae; phylum Streptophyta; class Pinopsida; order Pinales; family Pinaceae; genus Larix; species Larix kaempferi. The sequence continues at coordinate 2,262,498 of BSBM01000723.1, read as the reverse complement.
GACATAAAGAAAAGTTCAAGGTAGAACTTGATCACATGTTGGATGTTGGTATTATTGAACCTATGGAAGAGTCCGAATGGATCTGTCCTATGGTGGTGCAGGACAAGAAAACAGGTGAAGTGCGCATTTGCGTCGACTTGCGAAAGTTGAACGATGCCTGCTTGCATGACCCTTTTCTGACCCCGTTTACTGATGAAGTACTTGAAAGAGTGGGTGGACAGGAGATGTACTCCTTCACTGATGGATTCTCTGTCTACCATCAGATTCGCATTGCCAAGGAAGATCACCATAAGACAACTTTCGTTACTAAATGGGGTTGCTTTCAGTACACAGTAATGCCGTTTGGTTTGAAGAATGCACCTGCGATATTCTATCGGATCATTGTTGCCGCATTCAAAGATTTTATTCAGAAGTTTTTGCAGTTATATATGGATGATTGGACCATTTATGGATTGATTCGTGACCATCTGGTCAATCTACGGTTAATGCTTAAGCGATGCTGACAACACCAGATATCGCTGAAGCTGAAGAAATGTATTTTCTATGCACCATTTGGGATATTGCTAGGTCATATCGTATGTAAGTAGGGATTGCTAGTTGATCCAGCAAAAATTGCACTCAATAGTATTACTTCAGGTGGAGCGGTTCAGTTGCAGCGGTTGGATGGGGCGATGCTCCCCAAGCTGGTAAATGGTCATAGGTTGAAGCCCTATTGATCGAGCTTAGAGCAGTGCGATGTCTGAGTCGCATCGAAAAAAAATAAAAAATAAAAAATCTGTGTGTTGCAGGTTGCTTGGTGGCAGATGGCACACCAACAGAAGAAGATATGCACAAGCAGGAAGGCTTGTGCCGCAAGTTCGGAGACTCATGGTAGCGTTGCGACCCATTCAAATCAGTAATAAATGCCAAAAGTTTAGACAGTTAATTAACGGCGTTGTTCGTATGATGGGCATTAATGGCGGATCCGACCGATCGACGGACAAGATCGACGACAGATTTGCCCCATTAACACAAGATTTGGTTGAGTTAATGCATGATTTAGTCATGATTATGGCGGATTTGGGTAGATGCTATAAGTATGGTTTAGTGTCAAGCAGAAGACACCGAGGAATTAGTAAGACGTGTTGTTGTGGAGTGTTGTAGTGATTCAAGCCAGTTGTTGTTAAGTATATAACGAGGAGTGGTGAGGTATGCCAGGCAAACTGGAGACAGTGGACATTAGTAGCGAAGTGGAGTCTCCATTCATTCTGGTTGCTGTAGAACGAGAAGTTGTGTCCTCAAACACTATTGATCTTGGAGCCGAGGTTGCCAACATGCCGGTGGGAGCATCAAGTGTTGCTAAGAAGCGTCGAGGAGGTCATCCTTCTGAATCTCCGTAGAGTAAGAGGTTGCTTCGATCTGCGGTGGATGGCGAAGCTCCGGAGCAGGTGGGGCAATCCAGTTGCACCGTTCATCCATCTACCCAATGGCTGGGACAGACAGCTAGTAATATCCTTGGTTACATCCCTCCTGTTCGGCTGAACGCCCACCCGCGTAAGATAAACCCGAAACAAAAATTCAGTGTGAAGATGCCCACACTCCCGGCTGGGAAGAAGTGCTCGATGGATATTAGGCCGGCACTGATGTGCCTGCGCTATGAGGACCACGACATGTTGGCCCAACCCAAAATTTCATCAGTACCATATGTGCCTGAGACACGCAATTCACCGGTTCCAGAGATACACGACTGGGCACGAGGACTGCGACAGGTCGGCTTGTTAGGGCTAATTAACATGCCGCATTTTGGGTGCCTAGTGGAAGTTGGTGCTTGTGTAAAGCAGCTCTTGTCATGCTTCCATGGGGGTTCGTTGTGGTTGGACAAAGAATTCCCGGTCACTGTTGACTTGATTTCTTTCATTACCGGCTTTCCCAAGAATGGCGTTGATCCGGCGCAGTTTATTCAAGGAAAAGCAAATGAGAAGAAGCGGGCGCGTCAGTTGGCACAAAAGTATGAATTGGAATTGGATGGGCGTGGGTATCGCACCAATAGCTGCAATGATCAGGCAGTACTCACAGGCATTAAGATCATGTCCTATAAAGTAATTAGGGGAGGTCGCCCTAACCAATGTAATTCGGGAATAGTTGCTTGCACAGAGCAATGTGCGGAAGGAGTTCAGATGAACTGGTCCCTATATCTCTTGAATCAACTAATGGAGGATGCCGCAGAGGTCCAAGTGGGTAGAGGCGCTTTCTCATATAGATGGTTGTTGCTGCTGATTGCTCTAGTTGCATGGAAAGAGCTCGACACCTACCAGGGTATGGACTGCCCAATTGCACCGAAACGATGAGGGGCACGTTATCAGAATCTATGGTATGTACGAGAGCCCGAGCGCATCCGGGAGTGCCAATTGCAGTTTTGGCTATATTCGTAAATGCTTTGTGACGCTGCGACACAAGTCCCACGAATATCCGAAGATACTGTGGCACGATTCACACCTGTAATGGCATTTACAATACGACCAAGTGTCATACATATACAAGCTCGCCGTGATGTTGATCAACAATGGTTGCAAACCAGGTATAAAGTGACAGCAACAGATTTGGAGGCTATTGTGAATGAGTGGCCAGAGGCTTGGCGACAGCACATAAGTTCAGTAGAAATTAATGTTGGAGGTTCGTCGGTGGGTCCTACGGATCAAGTATCAACATAGGATCAGCAGAGTCGTCGTGATTCTGATCACGAGTCGACCAGAACACCAACTGCGGATGATAGCGACCGCACTCTTGAGGAAAACCGGTCAAAACGACACCACGAGCATGTGACGATCAGTGGGATGTCTTTACCAGCGAGGCGCAGTTGGGCCGGTTAATCACAACCCTTAACCATGTCACCACACCGACTGCCGACAAGATGTCCGTCAAAGCGGAGGAGGGATTTTCTGTGATTGATGCTCGTATGAATTCTTTGTGTAATGCAGTGTTACAAAAGGAACCCGGTAATGTACCCATGCAGAAAACGATCATAATCTGCACCACGCCTTGGGTCTAGAATATCAACATCCCCCCAACTACTGTTGTGATCGACAACGAGGCTTTGCAAAATGTGCTGCAGATGGTTTCCCAAGTGACTGTCAATGTTAATGAAATTCCGGCAATGGCGCTGGAGACAATGCAGAAGGTCACCTCCCAGGAAATGGCGGATAGAATGCATAAAATTAGCAAGAGATTTCAACACTTGCACGCAAGCGAGGCAGCTGCAACTGCCGCTATTGATGAGCTTACAAGCAGGGCTTCTATAGCGTGGAAAGCAGTAGATGACCTTGAAGCCGACCTTAAGAAAGAGCGAGCCGACAAGGGTCACGCACTTGAAGCACTTAAAAAGGATCAAGATTTTCTTATCATAGAAAAGACCCATTTGTGGGATTACAGTGTGAATTTAGAGACGGCGATTTGTGATGCATGCCATCATATGTCGGAGCCCATTCCCGAGACCAATGTGCTCGAACAGGTGTAGCGGTTGGGAACTGTCATTATTCAGCTGTGACAAGAGAACGACATGTTGAAGGCTCAATTGAAACCAGGGACACCTCAGGCCGAGGTGGATGAACGAAGAAGGGAAGTTGAGGAAGTTTCCACCCAGATGGAGGAGTTGGAAACACATGCAGCCAGGCTCACCACCGAAACGGTACAATTTTGGGGTTGCATTGTTCACGATGAGCAAGTTGAACAGCTCACTAAAATTCGGCAAGAAGTGGAGGGCCAGGTGGCCACATTAAAGGCTACGATGAGAACCCTGCCACCAATGGAGCAAGTTGCTAAGTCGCATAAGCTGAAGGACTTGCAACAACGGGTTGCCAAGGCAGATGAATGACAGAAGATACGTGCCGCCCAGTTGGAAGAATTCCAGGACACTAGCGGGAAACTGATGCTGTAGGCCAGTGAAGCACTACAAGCAGTACAGCAGTATCGACAACAGGTCATGGACAAGCTTGCCGATCACCCATCTGCCGACGATGTGATCAGTAGTCAGGCAGCAGGTAAGGATGCTCAAGAGCTGGTGCGGAATGTCGAACAGCCGTATGCAGACTTCAAGGCAAAGACCACGACGTGCACTATGTCCAGCAGTTGACGTGGCTCGAGGGGGAGCCATAAGATTGTGTTGGGGGCCTGTTGGCAAGTGGTTTGATGGCGAAATGTCGCGGTACCACTGACGCTGCGACACATCGGATGAGGGCGCGAAAGGAGTATTTTGTGTTAAAGAATACCGCAGTTGGCGGGTTTTGGGTCACTTAGACCATATATTATGTAATAGTGAGTCAGTTGTACCGCGGTATGCAGGTTTTTGGGGTCATTTGGACCGAGTCAGTTAGATATTGGGTCAATTGTCCAGAGTGTCGGTTAGGAAGTCAGTGGTAAGTGGACAAGTATTGTAATGGCAAAAGCCTATAAATAGATGAGAGTTGTAAGTGTTAGGAAAATAAATGGGGAATATAGAATAGAGAAAGAAGAACGATTGTGTACGGAGATCTATGTTTTGCTTCTGGTATATGATCACAACAGTAATATAATGATGATGTTTTGGTACGATCATTGTGCAATGTTGCGATGTATGAATGTTGTTTGATGCAATGTCTACTTACTGTTGCTAAGATGATAAATGTTGTGATTAATTAATATGTTCTATGTCGAATGTGATGATAAATGATGCAATTAAGTAATATGTTATAACTCCTTTCCGAATGTTTAAAGTTTCGGTTTAAGTACCGCAATAGAGTTAGTCCGTGCAGCCACAACTCTCCTCCTACCTCGGCGGAAACATGGTTATGTCTGCCCTTCCTGGATGCCTTAGGTGAGAGCTCATTCGCTCTGCGGGTGTTGCTGAGTGGGCTCAAACCTGCCCGAGCCGGTACCCAGGGAGACTGCGGTATGTGTCGACAGTGAGGTGAACCCCTATCGACCGAGGTCGCATCAGTCAACACATTCATATACTTAACTTGGTACTTACCTGATTGATTATTTGAACATATAAAATATATAATTATGAGTACCATTTAGATATATAAACCGTGCACAAGAAAAAATAAAAAAATATATATATATGACATTATGCAACAAAATACGACAAATAAGATGCCACTACATTAAAAAAAAAGTTGTAGACACAATATACTTGGAATAATCATCGACAACATTATGTGCTCCCTCTTTATTGACAACAATGGAGGAATGTTATTGTTGATAACAAAAATAGGCCACACCAAGTAAATGGATCTCATCTCTGCAAATGGATTGAAATCATCTGCTGCCAAATAAATCCTAAGATTACAAGGTTCTTCTTTAAAGTGGGGCCATTTTTCATCCATATCTCTAAATGCAGACCCATCTGCAGCCATTCGAATAATGTCATCTTGAATTTTGTTCCATGCATGGTAATCCATAAATTGCGCTATGTTTTTACACCCTAACAGTCGTTGCAAACGTGGAATAATGGGAATATAATGAAAAATCTTGCGAGGCACATTTTTTTTTACTTGATCTGTTCGATATATACTGATATGACATTCCGAACATTCTGTTGCAAAATATTCATGTTGATTATAATATATAACATGGTCATCGGTGCATGCATGAATTTCTTCATACTACATTCCAATTTCTTTCATGATGGAAGATAAATCTCGATATGTGCGAGGTAAAATATTTGACGGCGGTAACAAAAATTCAGCTATCAAGCTACAACAAGTTAAAATAAAAATCTAGTTAATATAATATATAAATAATATTAATTAAACACATTTCATCCATATTAATTTGACTTATGACGTAACAATAAAATTATTAGATGAACAATGATAACCTTTAGCGCAATCATATATATTATGTGATGGAATATATTACATACCTTAACATCTGTGTGATTGATATGTTTGAAAGACCATTCATAACCTTCAAGTTCATTATCAATAATATAGCAGAGAGAAGATTTGAGTTGGAGCCCTCATAAAGGGGTTCGTATGCCTTCTTAAGAAGAGATAATCAAAATCATCATTTTCATGATCATCATCATCATCATCCATTCTAACATTAAATGAATCATGTATCAATGTATTTGTACCATCATCTTCAACTATGTTATCAATATGATCATTAACTTGTTCTCCATTATTCATAGCTCCATGTTCCTCCGGTACTTGTTTTGAAAGCACTTCCTCCAGATGATTTTCCGTAGGATGTCTTTCCTTTATAATTACATGAAACCATCAATAGATATAAGTTAATATAAGAAATATTAAAATAATACAAACATTTACAAAAGCAATCAATAAAAAAATATATATAATGAAAAACTTGCAAATGTAGGATATTCATGTCCCCCCTCACCGTGTCCATGTTCCCTACAATTTTTTCTGGTTGTTTTGATCTTTACTCTTCTCCTTTTAAAGCCCCTGCATTGAGTACATGGACAATAACATTTCCCATCGCCCTTTCTTTTTAGTCCATCCCATAATCTAGCAATCAATTGTCGATTTTGTTCATCTGGATTAGGAAAATTGCTATTTGACATTTTCTCTATATAAAGAGATTGAATGAATATTATCGATCTTAGAAAATCAAGCTCCACACTACACTATTTTTAATCACAAAAACAATATAAATAATTGTGTATTCTTTTACGGAAAACAGTCCATACGAAGAATTTAATTTCCGCAAACCTTCGCTTGTATAGCAAACATGTCGAAATGTTTCCATTATTTATAGATTTTAAAATTTAAATCTTCTTCGGAAATACGACGAGGTGACCATAGTTACCGTTAGAGAGTATATGTCGGATATCCGACCGTAGTCGTCGGATATCCGCCACCCGTGACCATAGTTACCGTTAGAGAGTATATGTCGGATATCCGACGTCTTCTATCAGATATCCAACCGTAGTCATCGAATATCTGCCACCCGTCAGATATCCAACAAGGCCATGTATCAATTAAAAAAAAATTGATCAAAATTCATAATTTTTTAGATGAAATCCGATGACACGATCAATTTCGTCGGATGTCGTCGGATTTTGGGTCTGTTAACACCCAAAAAGTGCTCACTAGCTCATTTACCACATTATATGACTCATTTGTCCATTTTCCTACCATATTTCCATTAAAAATCCCAAAAAACCCATTAAAAAGCCTCCAAAAGGCCTAAAATGCCTCCAAAAGGCCAAAAAACCCTCAAAATAGCCTAAAAAAGGCTAAAAAACCCCCTTTTCCTCCAAAAATAGCAAAAATCCCCTAAAAAGGGAATAAAAATATAAAATAATGAGGAAAAGGAGGAAAAAACCCTATACAGCTGCCTAAAACCATGTGTTTCCCAAAACCATGGGTCAGCACTCCACCACCAAAAAACTATAAATAGGTGATGGAGATCCCTTATTCCATATCCACAATCACAAGCACCCTTACTCTGCCAAAATCTCTCTCGAAACCCTAGTTCACCTTTGAACTATTTTCACCTTGAGAGCCACCTTTGGCCCATCCCCAACATTGGAGAAGGAGAAGGAGCATTCAGAAGCTTGGAGCATCCTCTTGGACACTGCAAAGGGCTTCACCAACCTTGACACTCAAGGTAACATCAATACAAAGTCATTCTTTCATTTTGGTGTTTATGCTTCATGCTTGTCTTAGAAATAATTTAATTTTTTGTTTTTGCATAATTAGTTTAATATACTGAACTGCTACTAAGGAGTCCATTCTCCTTAGTAGGTGCTCATTGGCACAAGCTAGGGGTAAAACCCTAGCTACAGTTTTGGCGACTCCCCTAGTTTTCGAATTTCTGGTTTCCGTTTTAAATTTTTTCTTTCGGCTGTCCCTTTCGGCCGCTGCATACCGCGTCTTTTTCCTCTACAGTCGCGTCCCGACCGCGCCTTTCAGGCCTTTACCCGCGATCCGACCGTGGCTCTCAGACTGCTTCCGACGCTCAGTCGGCGGATTCAAGTCTGTTACCTGCGATCTGACCGTGGCTAACCAGCCTATTTGCCGCGATCTGACTGCGCCTATCGGCCTTGTTCACGCGTCTCGACTGCGGCTTTCTGCCTCTTTCGGGCGTCCCGACTGCGCTTGTTAGCCTTTTAGCCGCGACCCGACTGTCTGTTTTTCCTTTGTTCCTGCGTCCCGACTGCCACTGTTGGCCCGATAGCCGCGACCCGACTGTGCCTTAACCCCTGTTTCCTGCGTCCCGACTGCAACTATTGGCCCGATAGCCGCGACCTGACCGCCGCTGTTGCCCTCAAACCCGCGGTCGGCCTGTTCTGACCCGCCACAGACTCGCGGTCTGATTTCTGCTCCTTTCCTGTTTTTGAGCCCAGCCCCTCTTGCTGCAATATTTTCTGCATTTGAACAGCCCTCTGTCCCACCTGCAGCCTACTTCCTTACAGCCTTTCTGCAACATAATTTCTGTTCCTTTTACAGAATCTTTTTAAAATTTCAGTATTTTTATTTTCAGAAAATTTTGCAAATTAAAAGAATCAATTTCAGCATTATTGATAGATTGGAAGTTGCCCTCCCTTGTGGCACTTCTGTTTTTGGGTTCAACACCTCACGAGCACACACTCTGTCACATTAAATCAAGTGAGCCTTAAAAAGTACCTAACTAAACCAACATTCTAACCCCACTTGGGGAACACTAAAGAATCATTGTAGTTAGGTAGGATCAGGGGGATAGGCTTCCAATAACACCCCTTGGTCATTTCACTTGAGACATAGTTGTTGTCCAACTAGGGAACCAAAATCCCCTAGTACTTTTTGGCACGGTCACGACCAGTTTATCAGAGGGCCTCTCCCTTAGGAGGGTTGAAGTCGGGAGACTGGTTCCGGAGGCCTGAGTGGAATACCGCACTCCATTCAGTAACCGAAGGGCTACCTTTCGCGGTTCGCAGGATATCCCTGTATAGGGGTATTGCGGTCAACGAACTAAACGGCAGATTCACCTTTCTGGACGTGTCATGAACGGGGTATCTTAGTTGCCATTCTTCTAGGATTGACTACCCGGTATCCCTCCCGGTAGGGGGATATCATAGCCACTTGGCTTTCCTACTCATATTGTCTGTCTTGGATTTCATCACCTTGCAGAGGATATGTTTAGTTAAGTCAGAATACTTTTAGCTAGGTGTTTGCATGCTCCTTTACCTCCCTTGGTCTAGTGAGTCCACCATTTTTCTTTTCTAGGAAGCCTGCTGCTTGTTGGTATTCTGACCATCTTTGTTGTTACTCCACCTATTGTAGCACAACTGTTGCAGTGGGTGTTTTGAGTTGGTTGTTGGCCTGAGTGCCTTGCTTTTTAGCTCTCCTTCTGCACACTCGGTTGCATTAGGATTTTTGAGCTGTTTTCATACTCACCTCAACCCACATAGATTTAGACACCATCTGTCACCATTGAGTCCCCGAGACATTCTCGGCGCCTCAGGGGGCGAGCCCCCACAGCACGGTTCTCTCGACACCACTCGTCATAGATTCCGATCATTGTCCGTTGATACCACTCATCACAGATCTAGAGCCTTGTCACTTGACTCCACCCGTCAGCGACGTAGGTCTCCGTCACCAGATAGTGACGCACCTTACTTTACCTCTGATTCTGACGAAGAGTCTGAGAACCCTATTTATACTGCCCCTACTAGCCCCATGGCTGGTACGACTTCCACTCCATTTGTCATAGGGACCATTGGTGGCATATCCACCACTACTACACCAGTTACTACACCTGTTTTTGGTATGCCCTCCATGGGGCAACCATCTACCGTTCCCCTCACGGTACCTATTCCCACAGCAGGAATACCTATCCCCACTACATCAGTGGCTCACACTACCCATGGTGGTGCTGGACCATCCTCCACTACCTCAGTTCCCCCACTTGGGGGCACCACCCTAAATCTTGTCCCTCCACTTGGGGGCACTGGCCCCAACTTGGTCCATAGCACTACTGTGTCGCAGCCTTCTTCCAGTTTGCCATTCATGGCTAGCCTCAACCTACCTGACCTGGCCAGATTGACCAACGATCCTATTCGACACGACCCTATGTGGCCTCATATGCCTACCAAACTACCCTCTGACATCCCTAAATTCGAGGGTAAGGCCGGTGAGGACCCACAGAACCACATCATGTCTTTCCACCTATGGTGTTCCTCTAACTCCATTATGGATGACTCTGTTCGCCTCCGTCTCTTACAACGCACCTTTACTGGCTCTGCAGCCAAGTGGTATATTGAGCAGCCTCATGGGACCCACGCCACCTTTTCTTCCCTGGCCTCGACCTTCCTGCAGTTCTTCCAGTTGCCAGTCCGCTATGACGCGGGCGTTGAGATCCTTCTATCTTGTAGACAAAACACAGCTACCCATATCACGGACCACATCCATGAGTGGCGTAAACGCCGTAGCTTATGCAAGATTAAACTAGATGACCGTATCTTCCTCGATTGGTTCCTCAAGTCCCTGCTTCCTGTCATCGCTAAGGATGTAGCTTCAGAAAGACCCCAGTCTGAAGAAGAGGCCATCCTTAAGGCACAGCAGTTCGACCTCATTTACGCCCAGTCGGGTTACCTTTATACCATTATACCTGACGCCCCTCGCGGCGAGTCCTCCCATCATGATGCGCCGGGGGCATCCCACGCTGCAGATGGTATCATTGGCCGTGTTTCTTCGCATCCCCAACCATTTTCTATAGCACGTCCTACCCCTGGCCCCGACCTGTCGCGGGCTACTTCACAGTCTGGAGCAACCAACTCGTATGCTCCCATGACACATCACCATTCCCATGGACCTTCGTGTCCACCTCAGTGCTTTGGGTATGCGACTCCTGCTTATGCTCCTTCAGTCGCCCCTCAGCCTTACTACCATCAGCAGACCGCCCCGGCTCCTGCGCCTTCACAAGCCCCACCAGCTTATTATCCGCCCCAGGCAGCCCCTGCGGCACATCCACAACCTGCTCCGCAGTCCTATCAGCAATCCCCTCAAGTTGCTGCACCTGCTCAGCCTCAACCTACATATCATCCTCCGCAGCCTGCTCCTGCACCTGCGCACCCTCAGAATCCACCTGCTGCCCAAGGGCAAGTTTACGCCCAACACAACCCGCAGCAAAACCAGAATAACCAACGTAACCAGGGCCAACAGAACCGCGGCAAAGGCCGTAATCGGGGAAATAACCAACCTGCAGACCAAGCTGGTCAACCGGCTAATCCCCCTGACAATAACAATGCGGCCCCCGCTAATCAAAACCCTGATCGCCCGCCCAAGCAGGCCAAAAACCCCAATCTGCGAACGAACCACCCTTGTTCTATTTGCGGGGTCTATGGACATTACACCCATGCTTGCCCACACTTGGAGCGAGCTCGGCAGCTTTGGGTTGACGAGGCCCATCGCCAAGGGCATGCGGCTCCCCAAGCACCGCCCAACCCCCCCCAACCTCAGCAACCCCCTTTGGTGCTGCAAAACCCCTTACCGACCCAAGGCGTGGTGAACACTCAGCCGTTGGCCCCTCAAGCTAACGTGCAACCCCAACAACAACAGATCACCTACGCTGCCCCTGATCAACCCATGTTTGACTCAGGTACCCACCACTTACTGATGATGTCATCCGCTGACGTCAACCTCCAGACCCGTCGGAACCAATATGGCTCCACCTCTGAAGCCACTCCCACGGATAAAACTACTAACGCCCACCCCACCGATCAGGCGTTACGCATACCTCCGCCTCCCACAGACGGCGCTGCGAAAGCACCTCGTTTCCCACTGCGCCGAATCAATAATAACCCTAATGCACGTGCTGCGTCAAACTACAACATTGTAGACGACCTAGCCCAATCTCCCGCAGCCATGTCTGCGTTAGAAGTCTTGAAGAACTGCCCTGCCCAGCGCAAGACTTTACTTTCCGCCATCGGGGGGATTGACCCAACTGATTCACATTTGATGGCGTTTGACTTAGACCAGTCTGAACCACGCCTACCTTCCAGCTTAGCCTTCCAAGTTACAGTCTCCGTTAGGAATCTTGTTATCCATCGGTGCATCATTGATGAGGGTGCTTCCACATGCGTTATGTCTACATTTGTATGGCAGAAACTAGGATCCCCTCCTCTCCAGCAGTCCACCACTGCGTTACGTGCCTATGACGGTCGTTCGGCCCAGCCCCAAGGCCTCCTGCCCAACGTTCCTGTCCAGTTAGGTGGTAAAACAGTTCTTATTGACATAGAGGTAATCAATGCCCAATTGGATTACAACCTTCTACTTGGCCGCAGCTACATGTATGCCATGCGGGCGGTTGCCTCTTCTGTCTTTCGCACCATGATGTTCCCCCATGACGGACGCGTGGTTAAGATTGACCAGCTCACCTACTATGATCCCAGTGCTCCCGCGGCACCGGAAAATGTTCTCCCCATGGTTGAACAACCTGTTTCTCCTGCCTCCACCTCGTTCGTTTCCTCTACGGGGCCTGGAGTCTACTCAGACGCGCCGATGACCTCCACCTTTCAATCCATTCCTCCGCCATCATCTACGCCCGAAATGTCTGACTTATGTACCTTGTCCCATGACATCCTACCACCTAACAATCAGCCATCTTTGTTGCCTAAACCACCCTTGGTACCTAGTCACATTGGTGTTACACCGATCCATACGATCCCCTTCCTAGTTCCTCCAGCAGGAGTAGTAAGCGCCCCGGTCATGGCTACCCTTAGCCTCCCTGGGTTAACCTTGGGATTACCTGTATGGTACCTTTCGCCTCCCGTTCGCCCGCCGACACCTGATGTCGTCCTCCAGCCGGTGCAACCCATGGCTACTACCACCCACCCACCTCCCGGGGTCCCTACCCCTTCGTCCTCCACGACACCTCCTCCCCCTCTTCAACCCACTGGGGGCAGAGGTCCACAACCTTACACTGCTGTCCCACCTCCCAAGACAGTCAAGAACCCTCCAGTGTTTCGTGCTCCTCCCAAATGCTCGCTGTGTGACGAGTTGGGCCATGCGACCCACCAATGCCCACAGTTACCCGCATTACAGAAGCACATGCAAATGCTCGATGATGACCCCAACGTCCCAACTGTCGAATTAAACCCCACTCCTAAGCCTAAAGATAAGTCCCTACGTACCAACCACTCATGCGCCATCTGCGGTATTTACGGGCACTATTCACATCATTGTCCTGATCTCCCGGATTACAGAGCCGCTCTTTATGAGATGAACAATCTGGACCTTGAGACGGCACCACCTACCGTTGAAGAGATCTACCCCCCAGACTCTTCACCTTCCGGAGAGGTTAATACCATCTACATGATCTCTTCAACCACTACTTCCACTACCTCGTCAACCGATTTGACGACAAAGACTTTCCGTACTGATGAGGAGATTCTTGAGGCCCTAACTGCCCCGGATTATCCTTGGGATGATATGCACCACCGTTCCTATTTCATCCCAGAAGCGTCTTCCTCTAGCACCGCTACCCAATACGCGGTCGAATCCAAAGACTTCCTCCCCACCAAGGTCGACTGGTTCAAGGACCCAATTCCTGCTCCGGATGCCTTCGAGGAGGGCAACATGGCCAACATCTCACCTGTCATTCAAGTCGATATTGCTGCTCCAGGTCGTGCCCCTGAACTCATTACTTTAGGAGCATTCTGCAGTAAACAAGAGATTGAGGACTACACACACCTTTTCAAAGAATTCCGTGATGTCTTTGCCTGGTCCTATACCGAAATGCTTGGTCTTGACCCCGCAATTATAGAGCACCACATTGACACATGGCCTGATGTAACCCCCGTTCGTCAGAAACAACATTCTCTTCCTCCCTCAAAGTTCCCCGGATATGCCCCTGAACTCATCACTTTAGGAGCCTCCTGCAGCGAGCGGGAGATTGAGGATTATATACAACTCTTCCAAGAGTTCCGTGATGTCTTTGCTTGGCCCTCTAACAGAATGCCTGGGTTCCACCCCGCCATTCTCAACCATCACATAGACATACGGCCAGAGGAACTCCATGTTCTTACTGAAACAAACTCTAAAGGCCTCCCTTTATGCAACCCCCATGACGGGTTGCATCCTACGGACTCTCTACCTATTGCATAACTTGCGACCTCATGGGTCCGCGTTGTACAGTACTTTCTTTTTTGTTTTTTGTTTTTACAAACCGTTTCCACCACTGGAATCAGCGCGACGTGACCGTCATGATGGTCACCTCGTTGCATTATTTTTGTCCTGTCATTTTTTACCCATTTTTCAGACGCCACTAGTCGCCTCGGTTTGCGTGCCACATTGGCCGTCACCCATTTTTGACATCCTTTATATCGCCGGATTCATTTTTCCGAGCTCGTGATGATGCTTGAGATCATTTCTCGCTCTCACTTGGTACAATTTCAACATTGTGTCCCGACACCTTGCTGCCTCGGTTTGCGTGCCACATCGGCCGCCATCGGATTGTTCCACATTTTTACGTGAGCCATTCACTCCTGTCATACTGCAACCGTTTCGTTATTTTGCCACCATTTCATATACCCCGCAAGGAGGTCCATCAGTGTTCCCACCTACCCTCATTCTTGGTCATCATTACTTAACCTTGATTGAACACGTCCTCCTTGCCTGGCCATTCCTTTTGTTCGGTATAATTTTATCCCTTTTTCGGGCCGGACAACTCCTTTACGAAAAAGGCACTTAGGGAGTTTCCGTTAAGCTCTTTTCTGACTCCTAAAAGAATGAAAAGATCGCCGAGCAATCTTGCTTCCTTTCATGCTCGTTAAAGTACCTGAAAGGGCGTCTATCTGGTATAAGTTTAACCCTTTTCCGGACCTGGTAGACTACTTACGAAAAAGGAATACTCTAGTCACACCGGCTAGAAGAGTTCTTCATTGCATCCTTTTATGCTTCTTTGGGCCTTGGAGACTAAATCTACGAAAAAGCAACCCCCTGGAGTCTTCTTACTTGCTTTCAGACTCTCTAAAATTGAAAGCAACCACGAGCATGCACTGTCCTGGGCTCGTCAAATCCACACGACAGTACCATTCCATCACTTCAGAGTCTTCTTATCGCTTTCAGACTCCTTAAAATTGAAAGCAACCACGAGCATGCACTGTCCTGGGCTCGTAAAATCCACACGACAGTATCTTTTATCCACACACTTCTTCTAGTTCCTTAACCCATGAAGCAGTATCCTCCCGTGCCTCATGGCACTATGATCGATCATCTCGGCAGCACCCCCAATTAGGTCGCCTTTGTTCAGAGTATTCTGCAGTCTCCTGCCATGTTACACCAAGCTTGAGTATCCCTCATCCAGTTTTTCCCCCAGATCCATTACAGCTATGATCCCTTTCCCCTGAGTCAGTTTCATATGCTGCCAGATCACTTCCATTATCATACTCTGAACAAAGGAAGTTTGAGTCCACCCGCTCTACTTGCCCAGTTGTCCCCCCACAGTTTATCAGTCCTGCCATCAGCACTATCACATTTCGGTCTTGTACCTCGCGCTCCTGTCAAGGAAACATCATTGCCTTGCTAGGGGCAGGTCTCCCTCTGTCGACGACAGCTCCTCTATTCCAGAGGATAGGCCCAGAGGTCCCTACGCCCTGGACTTATCACCATCTGTGGTAAGTGCCTACGGATCATTCTGAGAGGAGACATCATTGCCTCTCCGAGTGGTTGTTCCTCACATGCTCGACTTCAGCACCTTGATCGCATCGTTGAGGATCGCGTAGGATTATATTCCATCAGTTTTTTGTCGAAGACCCCGGATTTCCCCTGACTCTAGCACATTGGTGAGTCACTTCGGAACGCCCAGTTGTATGTTCCCGTGGATGTCCGGGCTGCGTTGGCGTTTGTATTCGGAAGCCATCCAGTTTCATGCTTCCTTGAGTACCCAGTTTCAGTTCCAGTTCAGTGTACCATGGAGAGTATGACCCCAGTCACTATGATCCAGCAGCTCATCAGTTCCTTTGGTACCAAACTCAGTAGCACTGTTGATTGTTCCGGTGCACCAGTTCTGCAGTTCACACATGATCCGCTCAGCAGTATGTCCCAGATTTGTGTCCCCTCTGGACTCTTATGATGTACACAGTGGTCATGTATCTTACAGGTCCCCCTTTTCGGGCCTCACAGTTATGTTTATATATCTTGATACGAGCATGGGTATGCCCGCCTCGTCCATATATTGAGATTATTCCTCAGTCAGTATTTGAGGTCATGTATATTTCAGGTCCCCATTTTTGGACCCCATTGTTGTTATTATGTTATATCCTGATACGAGCATGGGAATGCCCGCCTCGTCCATATGATCAGATGATTCCTCATCCTTTATTGAGGTTATGTACTTTTAGTTCTTGCAGTTGTTCGGGATCATTGTTCCGGGCTTCAGTTTGTTTCTTCTCTTCTCTCCACATCCCAGGAAAACCATTCATGACTTATGATGTCCATCGGCCATACGATGAGCTCCTGACCTCGCACATCAGGGGGCAATCTGTTAACACCCAAAAAGTGCTCACTAGCTCATTTACCACATTATATGACTCATTTGTCCATTTTCCTACCATATTTCCATTAAAAATCCCAAAAAACCCATTAAAAAGCCTCCAAAAGGCCTAAAATGCCTCCAAAAGGCCAAAAAACCCTCAAAATAGCCTAAAAAAGGCTAAAAAACCCCCTTTTCCTCCAAAAATAGCAAAAATCCCCTAAAAAGGGAATAAAAATATAAAATAATGAGGAAAAGGAGGAAAAAACCCTATACAGCTGCCTAAAACCATGTGTTTCCCAAAACCATGGGTCAGCACTCCACCACCAAAAAACTATAAATAGGTGATGGAGATCCCTTATTCCATATCCACAATCACAAGCACCCTTACTCTGCCAAAATCTCTCTCGAAACCCTAGTTCACCTTTGAACTATTTTCACCTTGAGAGCCACCTTTGGCCCATCCCCAACATTGGAGAAGGAGAAGGAGCATTCAGAAGCTTGGAGCATCCTCTTGGACACTGCAAAGGGCTTCACCAACCTTGACACTCAAGGTAACATCAATACAAAGTCATTCTTTCATTTTGGTGTTTATGCTTCATGCTTGTCTTAGAAATAATTTAATTTTTTGTTTTTGCATAATTAGTTTAATATACTGAACTGCTACTAAGGAGTCCATTCTCCTTAGTAGGTGCTCATTGGCACAAGCTGGGGGTAAAACCCTAGCTACAGGGTCATAATTTCTTAGTGACTTCATCCAACCCATGCCCTTCAGTTATTTGAGAAGTGGGAGGTTGAAATTATTGGTCCCATTAATCCTCCCACGAAGCACTTGAAATCCCTTTACATCATTTCCATAACAGACTATCTGACAAAGTGGGCTAAAGCAGCACCAGAGCAGGATTGTTCCACATAAACAACAACTCAATTCATCTATGAGAACGTCATTGAATGGGTGTCATAAAAGCCTCACCAACGATCTAGGAATGCATTTCATGAGTAGCATGCTTGTGGCATTAAAAAAGGAGTTTCTCATACATCATCATAAGATCAATCCATATCACCCACAAGAAAATGGTACGATTGAAGCCTTTAACAAGATTTTGGATATGGGATTAGCCAAGGTGTGTTACACAAACTGGGATAATTGGTATGAACAAGTTCTTGCAATATTCTGGGAATACATGACCACAATGAAGAAATTACATAAGCATACCCTCTTCCAACTGGTGTACAGAAGAGAAGTAGTAGTTCCTGTTGAATTTTTCATTCCCAGTCTGTACATCGCACATGCAACCCATATGACCAAGGAAGATTCAGTTGTGGAAAGAATAGTATAATTAATGGAATTAGAATAATACCTCCTTTTAATTTATCATTATGCAACTATGGAAAAATAAAGATAGAAATCTTGGAACGATAGCCACATGATACATCAAGAGAAATCATTTCACAAAAGGAAATCACTTTCTATTATACGAAAACAAGTTCTTGAAGAATCGAGGGAAGCTTCAAATGCATTGGTTGGGACCATTCATTGTTGAGGAAGTTTGACACTCTAGTTCTATTAATCTTGTGCAAGTCGATGGAGATCTCATACAAGGATGGGTGAATGGCACATTCCAAGCCCTATATTTCTAATCAGTATCCCAATAAGGCATCACTCCTATCATATGGGGTGAGGTAGTGTAGGATTTAGCGCTATAATTTTGGTTTTGATTGTTAGTTGCATCAATTTAGTTTGACTTTTGCACCGGTCATATATGTTTTGTGTATTGAACTGGAAGTTTTTGAGTTAGATAGGTCACACCCTTGTGGTCAAGGTACCCAGTCTATTAAAGTATTGATTTTGCTTAGAATCTAACTATTTATCATCATCCATATCCCATGTCGTGTCGTCCAGTATAGTTTTTCAATGTTGAAGACACTAGTACATGTGGACATTTTTCCCACGGAAAATTGTTGCTATTGCAACACTTTTCCGTTGCTATAGCGACAAACAGGACTATTTGTTTTCGTGGCACTAATTTCATCACTGTAGCAACACTTTCCAATGTTCGTGGCTATAGCACCGAACATTCGTGGCTATAGCGACGGATGTTTATATTTAAAAAAAGAGAGTAAATGAAGCGATCTACGTCTCTCTATCCACAAACGTTCGTGGCTATAGCACCGACAGTTCGTGGCTAGAGCAACGAATGGTCATATTTAAAATAAATAAGTGAACTGATCTCCATCTCTCTAGCAACGAAAGATCGTGGCTATAGCATCGAACGTTCATGGCTATACCGACGACTGTTCATATTTAAAAGAAATAAGTGATCTGATCTTCATCTCTCTAGCAACGAAAGTTCGTGGCTATAGCACCAAAAGTGCGTGGCTATAGCGACGGATGTTCATATTTAAAAGAAATAAGTAAACCATTCTCCGTCTCTCTAGCACCGAAAGTTCGTGGCTACAACACCGAAAGTGCGTGGCTATAGAAACGGATGTTCATATTTAAAAGAAATAAGTGAACCGATCTCCATCTCTCTAGCAACGAAATACTGTGGCTATAGCATCGAAAGTGCGTGGCTATAGCGATGGATGTTCATATTTAAAAAAATAAGTAAAGCGATCTCCGTCTCTCTAGCAACGAACGTTCATGGCTATAGCACCTAAAGTGCGTGGCTATAGAGACGGATTCACATATTTAAAAAAAATATGTCCATCGCTATAGAAACGACAAGCCCCGGCTAGTTTCGACGAACTTGCTATACTAGTGACGAAAATTTCCGTCGCTAGTATAGCAAGTTCGTCTAAACTTGCTAGCGCTTGTCGTCTCTATAGCGATGGACATGTCTATTTTTTTTAAACTAGCAATTGTACCTTAGAGTTCCGTCGCTAGTATAGCAAGTTCGTCGAAACTTGCTAGCGCTTGCCGTCTCTATATCGACAGACATGTATATTTTTTAAAAAACTAGCAATTGTACCTCAGAGTGCAATAAAAGAACGTCGTATTGCTTCAGCATACCCATAATTTGTTGTTTAAAATTGTTCTTGCTTCAACAAAATAATACTATCAATTAAAGATTCCATTGAAGAAATTCTATATGCAAAAGCCATGGAAAGCTCCTCATATTTTTCTCACAAAAAAATAATAGCTGATAGAGCCAAGACTTGAAATCCCAATAGATGATAGAGCCTTGCATATTTACTACTGTCAAGGTCAGGAGGATAGAGAACCTAACGGCCATAGCATTGCTAGAGTGAAGTCCAGAAGAGTGGTGAATTTAACCACTTTGTCACTATGAATTTTATCATTTTTGTGGCATGTTCATAAGTTAATTGCCCATTATAAGTTGGAAGGCTGACAAATGCTTCACTACAAGGTACCTATATATAAGAAGATATGTTGAAATGCCTATAACTTCTTTGTGATGTTTGTTGCCACAATTGGAATAAACAACCAAAGTATGTGCCAAAGAATTGTATGATGCCACAACTGGAACAAACAACCAAAGTATGTGCCAAAGAATTATATGATGCCACAACTAGAACAAACAACCAAAGTATGTGCCAAAGAATTATATGGCAATGGCATGCTATTATATTCTTAAGTTAACCGCCAATTAGTTGTTCAGTTGAAAGCCTAACAAGATTTGCTTCTCCTGATGATGAACCTGCTTGAAAGGTTCGAAACTGTCGAGTTTGAAAACTTCTTCCACTGTCTTCCTTCTTTCACTAACTATAAGACTGTGGGTAATTATGAACAACAAAATGCTTTATTACAAGGAGATATGCTGATTTTAAGCGTGGTGATGCTATCATAATTTTTGTGAGTACACCTCTTTTTCATTTCTTAAGTTAAGACAACATCATACACAGATCTCAAGAATACAGAGTGTATTTTAATAGCAAGTAGCTCGATGAGCTTATTTAAATATAGAGACATGGATTCAAAACGTTTTGTGAGTATCACTATAAATATGTTTTTATAAATATAAGAAGTATTTTATAATAAAAAAAAATCTAATTTGTTAATGATGTTTATAATAAATACATATCAACTTATAACTATCTTTCTGTCTTATCAAATCTATTTAAAATAAATTATTTTCTAAAATGAAATAACAATACAATGTACATCAAACTGGTTAATTTTTTTTATAATGAAATAACAATACAATGTACATTAAACGGGCTTGCTTGTATGGTTCACAAACATGTCACCCAACTGCATTTAATACAAAATGATGTAAAATTCAAGTGGTCCTTGCTCATATATTAATATATCTAATGCTTGACCTCTACTAAAACAACAGTATGCCCTTCCTCAAAAGAGAAGAACATCAAAAAGCCCAAAATTCAAGGTTATTGCTAACAACTACATATAACATCGTCAACCCATAGGTTTTGATAAATGTAGAAAGTACACATTGGAATTATTTGTGCCTTCTAACACTAAACAAATGTAGATCTGGTTACCCCTATCCTTTCGTCATGGAGGACTGCCTCTCTGATAGCAACACCAATACAAGATGGCTAGTCTACATCAAATCAGAATTATCTGTCAAATTGTAAGCCTATGTACATATGGTAACTCTAAAAAAATCCACATGAAACAGCTAGATTACATAAAAAAAAAACCATTAAAAACTAAATCATATTAACTATTAAAAGAAAGGAATCTCTTTGCAATTCTGTTTGACACTATTTATGGTTGTTTCCTTTCATAATTATGTCTAACATTATTCAGTGTTGTTTTTAATTAACCAATAGTATTAACAATGAGTTACATGAATTGGATTTTTTTATATATTGGTGGTTTACTAATCAAGAATTAAAATAGATCTAGGTGAGTATGAAACAGATCTAAGTTAGTAACACCCAATTTCTAGTTCTCTTAACACTCAATATATCAAGTGATCAATTGCTAGTGATTGAAGTAAAATGTAAATGAGTGGACTTGAAACAACTAAAATGAATGTCAAAGCATCAGTCTCAAACAGCGAGCGCTTCCAAGAATCTCTAGTTACCAAATGCAAGTCTAAAATGACAATTACTTCATTTCACTTGTTTGATTTCTATGCTTCCAAGAATCTCTGGTTACCAAATGCAAGTCTAAAATGACTATTACTTCATTTCACTTGTTTTAATTCTACTTCTTCATATATATAAACATCATCTAACTACTTCCCAGAAGTAATGAAAAAATATGTCTAATTTAATGAAAAATGAGTCATGCTATGCTCTTTCATGTGTATCTAGTTGTATGAAGAATTGATTAAAAAATATCCTCCTAACCAAACAACTACTATAAATACGTAGCCTCCATACGTTGACTAATAACCACCAGGGCCACCAAACGAAGTAGGAGTTGGCTTGAACCCCTGTATTTCCCCATCTAATCAAGATTTGCTGCAACCAATTCATCTTTATCGTGAATGACATTTTTCTCTCCAAGCATATTTTGAAAATGAAGAATATCTCCAGCTTCTATCTTAGAAAAGGTAAAAAAAAATTGAGAGAATGTAGAACAAAAAATTCAAAGAAAAACTACAAAAAAAGCAAAATACACAAGCTAATTACTCAATGCACGATTTTGTTCTATTTTACATTTTACTCATTTGCAAATTGCCTATATATTTGTAATCGATTATGGGCTAAGAAAACTGTCTTTGCTTTTATTCTTGCTTTCATGCTTACATGCATGCACTCCTCTCATGTGAATGTGGATATTTCAAAAACATGAAATACAAAATTGCCTTTCACGGGTTAACAATATTTAGGGTCTTTAGAGTTTAAGGTCATCTGTAAATGTTTTTTTCTTTCTTTATCTACTGATGTTTTTGAATTCTTAGTGTGGGTTCCATCAAGGCCATATACTGGTAATAAGATCTATCATAGAATTGATTGTTGATTTGTTTGCCTTATCAGATTCTTTGATGAAACAGTCCTTAGAGGATCCTGTAAGGGTCTAAAGATTGTAAAAGTAATGGATCTAGATTTTATACCAGATTTAGGATAGAGTAATTTAACTCTAAACAAAAATATTGATAGTGGATTGGATCTGGAGACTGCCAAGACAATTTGTTTGTTTTCCATAGCAGAGTGATAATAATTTAGCTCTTCCATTCACCAAGGATGCACACATATCCATCGGTCTGTATTATTCACCTTTACCAATCTTGTCACCTTTTGGTCTCAGGTACTTTTCTAGGTAAATACCTGACTAAGCATTGCTTGACATACAACTGGAAAAATTGAACAATAACCTTAAATTGGCTTAGGCAATCTCATAGTGAAATGACATTCTTTCAATTATTCAACTTATACTTAATGGCCTTCACATCTCATGTAAAATCATTTTTCACATATTTCAACATTATGAGATTTATCTTACTAAAACTGCCCCAGAACGATATATGTGACTGTGGGCAGTTAAGGAACTCATTCATCCTTGAGATACAAAATCAAGAAATGACATTCCATATCTAGATTCCTAAAGAGAATGCAAAGGCAGGACAAAGTGACTAATTGTTGAACAAGCACATATGCATTCTTGAGTATTCTACCACATATGATGCATCCATCAATCCAAGGAATCTACCCATGGTGATGAAGCAACAAGTTAACAGTAGTTGATTAAGAGAAGTGACAATATTACTTTGAATAATTTTTGGATTTGTTTGTTTTGGTGAGAGTTGAGACCTATAGCTTCTTTCACACGCTGAGACAGGAGATAGTTGGGATATCAAACTGGTTATCAATGATGTTAGTATATCTCTTTCTTCCATTGGAACAATATATTTAGCAAATGTATCTGTATTTTATTCCTACCATTCCCAACACAAAACTTGTTTTCAAGTATGAAACATGAATGTTCATCTAAAAAAGAGTTACAAATTTGACTGAAGTTGGAACAAACATTGACATTATGTGTGGATGGTTTTTTTAACAATTTAATTATTTTTCTAAGAAGGTGCTGGAGGCAATGACAGAATCTGAGTCTCCAAGACCTGCAATATTTGCTATGTCAAATCCAACAGAAAATGGTGACATTTCCTTCTCTGTGCTATCTGGCATTGACATGAAGTTGTGAGTCATTATTGCATATCCTGGTTGGCTATGCATTGATATGTTGTTATTGATGTGTATTGTTGCAGCTGAATGCACAGCAACTGAAGCATTCAAGTATGCTGGCGAGAACATGGTTTTTGCAAGTGGTAGCCCTTTCCTGGATGTTGATCTCCAGCTTCTATCTTCCATTGAATTTTTAGCAGAAATTTACCTATTTCACTTGAAGATTTATAATCGTGCATATACAAACCAACTTTCTAATCTTACTTTTACTATGGTTGGTTCACACCTAATAGGCTTCCTGACTGATTTACTTTCACTTTTGATCAGAAATATTCCTGGTTCACTAATGTTAGATGCACATAAAAAATAAATAAATCATTGAAATTCTACTTTTTTCATGTGCCTAAATCTATTCGTCTTATGTTTATTTTACAGCTGAAGTGCAGTTACAGGATTTCACTAGTGCATCTAATAGAAGGGGAAGCAGCTTTTGCAAAGACTCTAGTTCTACCATGTTACCAGATGCAAAACGTGGAATGATATTATCTTTCGAGCCATTTGCAATTTATTTCCAAAATATCTAGTATTCTGTGGACATGCTTGTGGTAATACTTCAGCTGAACCTCCCTGAAGTCGTTCCTTGTGAGATTGAATTGTGTAGGATTTTTTCCTCTTAATGAAATCATCAAATTTATTTTGCGACAGGAAATGAAAGAACGAGGAGAGACAGAGAAAAGACTTCACCTGCTGAAAGATATTACAGGAGCTTTTAGGCTTGGTGTTTTGACAGCTTTAATGGGTGTCAGTGGAGCTGGAAAGACGACATTGATGGATGTTCTTGCTGGAAGTAAGACTGGTGATCATATTGAGGGAGATATACGAATCTCAGGCTTCCCAAAAGTCCAAGAAACATTTACCCGAATATTAGGTTACTGTGAGCAGAATGACATACATTCTCCACAAGTTACTGTCCATGAATCACTGCTTTTTTCATCTTGGTTGCGCCTTGCACCTGAAATAGATTCAAAGACCAAGAGGGTGACCTTTGCACATGAGAGAACCTTGGCTACTGATGTTCTTTTTGGCCTTCTAAAGGAAGTTTTAAGAAATTGACAAGATTTGAAGCTTGTTGTTATGAGTGCTACTTTGGAAGCTGAAAAGTTCCAAGCTTATTTCAATGTTGCCCCACTCATGAAAGTACCGAGAAGATTACATCCAGTTGAGATATTCTACACCCAGGAACCAGAGAGGGATTACCTTGAAGCGGCAATTAGGACAGTTGTACAGATACATACATGTGAGACACCTGGGGACATACTTGTTTTTCTCACTGGAGAAGAGGAAATAGAAGATGCATGCAAAAAAATTACAAAAGAGGTTCAGAACTTGGGTGATCAGGTTGGGCCTGTGAAAGCAGTCCCACTCTATTCAACCCTACCCCCAACGATGCAGCAAAAGATTATTGAATCAACTCCACCACCATTAAAGGAAGGTGGTCCTCCTGGAAGAAAAGTTGTGGTGTCAACAAACATTGCAGAAACATCCTTGACAATTGATGGGATTGTTTATGTGATTGATCCTGGTTTTGCCGAGCAAAAGGTGTACAACCCTAGAATACGTGTGGAATCTTTACTAGTTTCACCAATATCAAAGGCAAGTGCTCATAAAAAATCAGGGCATGCGGGTCGTACACATCCAAGAAAATGCTTCAGACTTTACACAGAGAAGAGTTTCCATAATGATCTTCAAGCACAGACATACCCAGAGATTTTACGTTCCAATATAGCAAATGTGTTTCTTAATTTGAAAAAGTTGGGGATTAATGATTTAGTACACTTCAACTTTATGGACCCACCTGCCCCAGAAACTCTGATGCGTTCATTAGAGACTTTGAATTATTTGGGTGCTTTAGATGATAATGGAAATTTAACAAAGTTGGGAGAATTGATGAGTGAGTTTCCACTGGATCCTCAGATGTCTAAGATGTTGGTTGTCAGCCCAGAATTCAACTACTCCAATGAAATTCTTTCCATCACTGCAATGCTATCAGGTATGTTTTGATATTCCTATGCACCTTGTCGTATTTGACTGAGTCATTATCTGGCTTGTGTGTGCTTTATGTTGTCTCGTTGTCCCTCCCGAGTCTTGCATTTCTAGGGTAGCAGTAGTTAAGGTATTTTTGAAATTGATTTTAGATTGCCATTTGGGAGGGGAGTGATGCACTATAGGCACTCAGTACTAGTTGTTTTGCATTGGCATCAAAGCATCATCCATGCTTGTTGTCTAGTTCTTGCATGACATAGATTCTTTGAGTTTAGCGATGATGCAAATAGCTGTAATACTGAGTGCATCACTCATGATGTACATGGTGTCATCTCGCCTCTATGCGTCTGTTGACCTCCGTGGGCCTCATCTGTGATAACAAATTGCTCTTTCTTTAGTCCCCAATTGCTTTCTCCGGCCTAGGGAAGCCGAGAAAGCTAAAGATGAAGCAAAAGCTCGGTTTGCGCACATCGATGGAGATCATCTTGCGCTGTTAAATGTGTACCATGCTTATAAGCAGAATAGTAAGTTTTCCAATTTGATATTTTATTTTTTTGTCATGTTTTCACATCCTGTACTTATAATTTGAAGAAAACATTGGTGTGACCATTATTCTTAAGCGGATGATTTATAATGATATTTTGTGTGTTGCATGAGCTTATAGGTGAGGATCCTACATGGTGTTATGAAAATTTTATCAATACAAGGGCCCTCAAATCTGCAGACAATGTGAGACAACAACTTGTACGCATAATGAACAGATACAACTTGAAGTTGTGCAGCACTGACTTCAATAGTCGTGATTATTATGTGAATATACGGAAGGCGATGCTAGCAGGGTATTTCATGCATGCAACTCACATGGAGCGTATAGGCCACTATCTAACAGTTAAAGACAATCAGGTGCCTAATGTCTCTTTTCTGTTCACAGTTGATTTTGTTTTCTTCTTTGAAGTACTTGTTTTAATGGTGCTCCCTATTTTTAATGCAGATAGTCCATTTACAGCCTTCTAATTGTCTTGATCACAAGTCAGAGTGGGTCATATACAATGAATATGTATTGACAAGCAGGAACTTCATTCGCAAATGACCAAGAAGACCTGCTCAAGATGATGGGGGCCATGTATGGTGCCATGTTGTTTATAGGAATAAATAATGGCTCCTTTGTGCAATCCTTTGTTGATGTTGAACGCAAGGTTTTCTATAGAGAAAAAGAAGCTAGGTTGTATTCTCCACTTGTATATGCTTTAGCACAAGTAAGGAATCCAAGGTCTTATTGAAAGTGACCTGAAAAATATTGATAGTCTTTGTTGAATTATTTTCTCTGAAATTTGCACATTTTTAGCATATCTCAATTTCTGTAGAAGCTCACAACAAATTTGGAGAGTCACGAGTAGTTCTATAACGTAGAGTGACGAATAATTCATGTTCTAATATATTTTGAAATGGTTGATCACTGATAATTATACTAGTTTGACAAATCAGAAAGACCATTATATTTGACGAGATTTTCTCTTGTGGCTTCCTATTTGCTGCAGGTAGTGGTAGAACTCCCATGTACTCTTTTCCAAACAATTCTGTTTGGAATTATTACATACTCAGTGATTGGTTTCCATTGGTATGGGTATAAATTATTTTGGTACCTCTTTGTTACTCTCTGCACTTTTCTCCTCTACACTTACTTCGGAATGATGACAGTGGCAATCAGTCCAAATGCTCAAGTTGCAGCTATAATTGCATCTGCATTCTATAACATCTTCAATCTTTTTTCAGGCTTCCTCATAACAAGACCTGTGAGTGGACTAAATATTAAATGCATGATATTGAACTAGCTAGAGATATGGATTTTTTTTTTGTATCGACAACTAGGGTGTTTGCACTCCAAATAGGATATTTTTAGGGTTATTTCATTGATGACATATACATGGGAAAAATTGTTGCAACAATTTCCAGGGTGGTGGGTGTGGTACTATTGGATTTGCCCTTTATCCTGGACTATGAATGGGCTCATAACTTCTCAATACGGAGATATGAGAAAGAAAATCAGTGTTGAAGGCAAGCCTCAACAAGCAATTGAAGACTTCTTGAAAGATTATTTTGGATTTCAACGTGACTTCTTGGGTGTTGTGGCTGCAGTCTTGGTGATCTTCCCTGTACTATTTGCACTCTCATTTTGTATATCTATAAGCAGATTGAATTTTCAGAAGAGATAGATGACCATATTTTCAACAGTGTTGCTATTAGTGTTGTATATGTAACCACAACATCCACATTAGGTATGAAATTTTACATACATGAGCCACTTTGTGTATAAGCTCATGATTTTGTAAAAATATCACTCTAATATAATAAGAGCCTAGTTCATGGGGTTGTGGTCTAGTGATTGAGATGGGGTGTTGGCATGCTAAAGTCACGGGTTAAAACCATGATGGGGCTGTGGTCTAGTGATTGAGATGGGGTGTTGGCATGCTAAAGTCACAGATTAAAACCATGATGGATAAAGTCACGAGTTAAAACCATGATGGATGTAGAGCCTTGGAAATTAAGTTTTTTGCTGAGTTTGATAGCATTTCAAATACAACACTCATTCAAAAAAAATTATAATAAGGGCCTAATGACTTTATTGGTGACTAAGCCTTATGTTTGAGTTTTATTAGGGATTTTTCCTCATAAGGGTTTTATGGGGATTACCCCCCTCTCATATATATCTCTATCATTTTAATAAATACAAACAACTAGTTTATGGTGTTTATTGCAATTTTCTTTCTCCGTTACTTAGATTTGTAGAGGCAATCCAACCTTGAGTATTTAAGTGCCCCTTCAGATTTATCACAACATTTAACAAAACATAATTCTCAGTATAGTGAAATAGCACAAGAAAGAGAGTGATCGTGAAATAGAAAAGTGCTCTAAGGCATTTATCACACCTGATCAAAATAATGAATGAATATGTTTTACGAATGAGGAGTGTATGTGTATTTATACACATCCTTCTAGGGTTGGGACGCTACCCCCAAGAAGGTGATTAGGCTGACCTAGATAAATGATAACCTGTGTACTTTTATAACTATGTAACTTACCCATATGTAGTCTCATTAAAGCCCTCAATACATTAAGTAGTGAGTCAGCACGTGGCCTTTTAAGTGAAGATTACCCATATTCTCAACACTCCCCTTAAGTTGAACGAGGGGTCGTGGAGAGAGATTATGAGATATATATGTAGGAGTGGGCATACTCAACTCAAAGTAGAATCGGCTATATCTAAAAAAACAAGTGAGAGGGTTAACAAATACCCATCTCAACATAGGGTTGGCCCTATACACAACAGCCTTCTTGAATATGGACAGGAAGCCAAAAAGAAAAAGTATTAGATCAGACCTTTCCCCTTAATGCTGAACGATGGGCCATCTAAATAAAGAGCCTCCCCAAAACACCATATTAACAATACCAACACGGTTCCACAACCAAGCAAAGGGAGTCTCTGGTGGAGATATGAAAGAAGGAGCCACCGAGGTGTGTTGCCTATAGGATGTTCCATGAGGACAAACACAATAGTGTAGAAAAATAAGATCCACACAAACAAGCTGAAGATCCTTCGTATAGTCATCAATAGAGTGAAGAGGGACATTTCCCATGGAACTATGACTGAAAATTATGTTAGCAGCATCATGTGGAAGATTTCTATTGCAAATTGTTACTACTGCAAATTCATAAATCCTTGGAAGATAAACTTGCAAGACTTGGAGATAAGACTCTCCGTATGACATACTTTCCTTAAAGAAATCTCCTGAAACAGATCTGTCCAAGAGTAAACAGCCCCATTAATTATGGAAAAGAACCATCCTAAGGTCATTAGGGTTAACGGGCCCCCTCTATAGACCCAAGAAGGTGGTATTAGAAAGGCATTGAAACTGTCAAATATAAAAGGATCATCCAGAAAATTCTGTTGCCAAGTAATCCTACGGAAACAACCCTGAAACACATGATACCAGTGCTGTTCCAAAAAACAGCAAGGAACTTTAACCAAAAAAATTGAGAGAAAGAGGGTGTGCTGCCCTGGAAGATCACTGATCTGCATAAAATAGCCCTCAGATTTTCTGGAAAAAACAGAAGATGCAAAAGGATGAGAGTGCTTGTGGTAGAGAGGGTAGAAACTCCAAGTCAGCCACCTTGTTGGTTGTACTTAATATGCTGAAACTCCAAGTCTGTCCTTCTCTGAGAGAGATTCCCAATCCACCTTCTTTGGCACCCCAAGTTCCTCCTAGCACAAGCCTGAATCTAATTGACCCTACATGAGGCACATATTATTATTTGCATATCTCCTTCCATCAACACTTTCTTCAACTCCATACTTAAGCAAATCTTTATCCTCCCATCACAACGCCCATTTTAGCTTGGTTGCTTGAGTCATTTTTTCATATAAAACACAGTAAACTACATAGACAGTTCGAGGTACAATCTCTTTCATGTGCTACATAATAAATAGTGTAAAATGCCAAACATCTCCTCCCTACCTTGAACACTACCCTAGGCATAGGCACATGTGCAGACACACATTAATTAACCAAAAAATGAGTAACCAGAAAACTCGAAAAAGAAACTAAAGATTAGATAAGATAATTTTATTAATGTCCAACGAATGACCACTGAAGTAGGTCAAAGGGACTGCAGGGTAGAAAATGATGTCAATAGAAAGTGGGAGCACTAAAACAACCCCTATGAAAAGCAAGATGCAGAAAGTAAAGTAAAGCAAGATGGATGTCTTCCTCTGATTTCTTAAGATCCTAGGGACACTAGATATTCTGAGGCATCAAAAGCTGGCATTTAGTTTCAAAATACTCTACATCAAATAAATGGAATTATATATTCAATAAATAATAATTAAAATAGAAAGGTTCTCTTCCAGACTTTTCAATCCAGAGCTTCCTCCATTTGGCCTCAGATGTTAGGAGAGCGGTTACGAGTAGAACCTGAATGGGTCTCACCCTTTCCAATCCAGATTCTGGGTTCATCTCACCCAAATCTGTAGTTTGCTTTTAGAGCTCTGCTTAGATCTTAGATTAGGGAAGTACCTCATTTTATTTTTCTTATTCTGTCTCTTGCTTCGTTTTGTGCATTCCCACTTTATAATGATACAAGTGTACTCAGCAATCCTGTTGACCTACTTTCTTGGTTATTTGTTGGACATTAATAAAATTATCTTATCTTATCTCCTATGACTCAGGCACATCTGGAACATTATCTTGTACACACAAAATATCTAGAAAGGAGTTCTAAGAATCTACCATGGTCCACTTCTTTGACTGCAGCTGTCCTGGGTTAAACAACAAGAAATTATCTGAAAACAATAGTAATACTAAATATTTTTGAGGCAATATTTCAGTGGTGTGCCTGTTTTAGTTTTATTGTATTTTTTTATAATCAT
Source organism: Larix kaempferi (assembly GCA_027924585.1). NCBI lineage: Eukaryota > Viridiplantae > Streptophyta > Pinopsida > Pinales > Pinaceae > Larix > Larix kaempferi. The sequence goes on along the minus strand of BSBM01000723.1, from coordinate 2,231,525 downwards.
GCAATTTCACAAAGTTATTAAGACTCATGTAAATGTGAAAAGTCATGTAATCTACAAGTATTTAGTCATTAAAGCCCCTATGAATAATTCAAGCACTTTATCATTATGTCAAATAATAGCACACAAGCCAATGTTAGCATTCTAACACTAGAAACATGCATTTATGTCACTTACAGTAGTGTAAAACCTGGCACTATGATCTATTCTGCCAAAACCGCCAAATTTTGTTTCATCAGAATCTAGGACCACCTGCAACCACAAATGTTCATTTGTTATCGTGTGAACATAGGTCATATTCACAACCAACTTAGATTAATAAATTCCTTTGTCTCAGGATAGTAGGTACAACAAAGTGGCAATAGTTTAAAATACTAGAAAAAAACTCATTTAGAAATGGTAGAAGAAAATCAAGTATTAGCCCTCCCCCACTTTTCAGTACAAAGTTCAAACACACACGCAGACAATGTAAAAGCTATCAACTTGTTTATTTTGTATATTCTGGAACTTGGGAGATTTTTATATGTTGGAAGGTTCTACTAAATGTACATTATATGGTGGGAGATGAACAAGAAGCTAGCCCATTGAATAATGAGATCAACTGGTAGCAAGAATCCTTTTCAGGTACCTGCATAATATCCCCAGGATAAAGTAGATCGAGCAAGGGCCTCCAAACTGATCTGGAACCTCTTTGAGATGTCCCATGCAGTGTCTCCAGACTGCACCACCCAAGACAAAGAGTGTTTCCTTCTCCACCTGCACCCAGTCATCGAAACAGTGCTGGGGCGAGGCACTTTGAGCACTTCCCCTGCAAATATAAGGTCATCCTTTAGCCCATTTGCAACTAGAATTCCATGCCAGTGGTCCAAACCCAATCTCCTGGAGAGATCCCATAGAGTGTCCCCCCATTCTACTCTCACTTCTATTATTCCGGAGAGTCTCTGTGCTCCCGTTTCCATCAAAAAGGCCTCAAACTTACAGCAGGGAAAAAAAATTAGGCATGCCCAATAACTATGAGATCTTGACAATAAGTCATTTTGCATATGTTTCTGCTTTGCAATGAGGCTACATTTAACAACTTGAGGGGTATCTGTCATGTCCCAAATTTGGAATTGGGTCACAATGGCCTAATCACATTAGCCATATTCAGTAGAGTTTGTAAAATTGATGTTAACGGTCAAATAATTGCCAAGGAGGAAAATTAATAGTTTCCTAGGTTTGGGGTGGAAGCTTTGGGATTTGGAATAAGGGCGATAATAAATGATGTTTAGACATTAGAAGGGTTCAAGTATTTAATAAATAGAGTGAATAAAGAAATTCAAGAGAAATCCTAAGTGACAAATGGTTTTGGAGACATATGGAGGATGTGGGACCCACACTAGCTTGATTTTTCATAATACATGGTATCTCTCTTTTGCAAATTCGAATTAATGGGAATGTGAACACTCTTGGGTGAGTTGGTAAGTCATAACACATGTCATTTAGCATCTTAGGTCGAATTTGGAAGGATTGGTAACCTCCATGGAAGATAAAGAGTCAAAGTGGAAGTTTGTGGACACTTGGGCTAGATTCCCTAGCCCCTATGACACCATGATGGAGCATCTATGACAACTATGACAAATTGCAGACCTGACCTCTGACATCTGACCACTATGACATGTCAGCCCCAAAAATAGGCTCAAAGAAGGCGAATTTGGGAGTTGGAGAAGCCAAAGAGACTCAAAATCGAATTTGGGAGAAGATGGAAGGTTGGAACTAGGAGACAAGTGGCAAATGTGGAATATCTCCTAAATGAAAATCTATTGAATCTATTGAGAGGATTTCGACCCTTAGAAGGCTAATGTTGGTTATAAAATGTACAAATGAAGTATGAGAATGGCTTTTGATCTTTTGTAGAATTTGCAATTGCATTTGTGAAGAGGGAGAGCTAGTGGATGACTAGTTTCTTGCCTTAGCCAATTTCGAGGGTGAAAGATTCCCATCCAAGTTGGCAATTGGAAAGGCCATTCAGACCTTTCATTTGGAGCTTTAATGGAGTCTTTATTTGCAGGTGTAAGCTACAGGGCAGCTCATGGTTTCTTCTATTGCAGCTCACTCCTTCAACCATTTCCAGTTTTGATGGGATATTCTTGATCCTTGAGGGAGGGCGTTTTTGGTGAGCTATTGTACTCTTTGGGGGAGCTTCTAATGCCCCATTTCTTTTGTAATATGAAGTAAATACTCTTTTCTTCATCTCCAGAAAGTTTCAGTTCGAAATTCCAAGTAGAAATGTATAAATCTCATTTTTAATGGAAGAACAATGCCATTTCCCCACCACCTTGTTGTGAACCAATGTATTGATGATGATTTCGAATGAATGGATAATTCTATGATGCATTTGTGATTAATGGACTGCCATGGATGTATTTTACAAGTTTCATGTACTGTACTTGAGAATTTAAAGTATTTTTACTCAGTTTAATTGCATTGGGAGAAGAAATAGTGCCATTTCCCCAAGGGTCGAATTGGTGATTTTTGCAGTTGAATGGGAGAGGGTGAGAACAGTTGTAATAAACCATTAATGGTTCATATGAGACCTTAATAATATACTTAACACATTACATACCTATGTTCATAAATTTGAGTGGGTTTGGAGGCATTTGGGAAGCCATTTTCAGTACTTACCTCACGGGGATTTGAACCCCAAATTACTAGTAAAATTGCATACTTGGTCCAGAATCTTAAGAGAGTTTGTAGAGGTCTTTTGGTGGCCATATGTTATCCATGAACATCATATTCAAGTACTAATATCATTAATACACCTTCCTTGAAGATTTGAAGGAATTTGGAGTCAATTTGAGACCTAGAGACCAATACTAGTCAAAGGGAAATCACTAGTAAAGTTACCTACATTGACCAGAATTGAAAGAGTATTTGCAGAAGTGTTTTAAAGGTACAAAGGAATCCCTAAAACGCATATTTATGTTCTAATATCATTCATATACATTCTCAGAAGATTTGGGATCATTTGGGGCAAATTTGGGACCTAGAGATCAAAACTAGTCAAAGGTCGAACTAGGGAAAAAAAGTGGAAAATTACAATTTTAATATAATTCCTAATAAGGGACATTACAGTGGTATCAGAGCATGGTCCTTGCACCTGTGTATTAGGTACATACATTCAAGAATAATTGGCAGCCATGTCTTACTATTATGATGAATCCTATGAGTACAATTCTTATGAGGAATATGCAGATGCTTATGAGCAATATGAAGCAGAATGTGAATGGTATGAGGAAGAGGTGCCATCATGCAACACTTCTTACAATTTCAAGAGAAATGAAGATTATTCTTATGACTTTAAATATGATGAATATGAGTGTGTCACACCAACCAAGGATAATTCTATGAGTGAGTTCCAAAGATGGAGAGAAAAATATAAAACCTTGCCCCAACAATATCAAAAATATCAAGAATATCTTGCTTTTAGCAAAAACACACAAAATGCCATGTCTTTTGAGTGCTATGCTGAACATGTTTTTGAAAATAGGCCCAAAAATGAAGATGTGGAGTTAGTGAAGAAAGGTTTATGCCCTTCTTGTAAAAACCCTTGGAGCGAGTATCATATATGTGTGCATGAAATGATGTCCTCCTTGACGAGAGCTTTTGAGATTTATTCAAGAAGAGATTCCAAATATATTGATCCTAAGGAAAACAAGGGGCAAAATGCATCAGCTTGCTTTAAGGAGCAAAAGGAAGAGACATCACAAGAGCATGAAGAAGATTCTATTGAAAATATGGAAGATCATTTTGAGACACCTTCTAGCTTAGACATGAACCAAAGAGCATCTACTGATGGATGCTTAAACTATGAAGGAGTACCTACTGATGGGTGCTCACACCTCTATGTTGGTGACATAGAGATCACTTTTGAAAGTGTTTCTACAAGTACAAGTTTCATTAAGCATGATAATGAAGACCTTGTAGCAGTTGAAGAAGAACCAAGATCAACTTCCCCATCACCACTTGAGCTTCATGAAGTTGGTCCAAGCAAAATTGAAGAAGATGAGGAGGTTCATTTGCAAGAGCCTCATTTTCTTGAAGGGTCCTTGAAGATGAATGAAAATAAGATCCAAGAGTCCCTCAGCATTCTCCATGACACTCAAGAATTGGTGTCAAATTCTTGTTGGAGAGCTACTTCATTGGAGGAAACATCCTTCCTTGAAGACATGGAGAAGATTCAAAGAGCAATGTGCCACATCAAAGGTAATTTCATGTCTTTGCTTTTTGATAGAAACCATTTGTTTGAGCTTAATGAATTGTTACATGATGCATACTTGAAGAATAATGAGGATATTCATAAGCTCACAATTCAAAATGAGCAACTTCTTGAAAAGTTGCAAGATACTTGTTTTTCCTCCTATGTTTCAGATTGTCAAATGGTAGATTGTTTGGAGGATTCTCATGACATGGTGGATCATGAGAAATGTGAAAATTTGAATGTTCTTGATGTGTTTGAAGATGAACTTGAAGAGATCCAAACACTTGATGTGGTGGAAGAGGAATTTGAATTGCCTCTTGATGAAGGTTATGCAATTTTTAAAGAAGAGCATGATTCCTCTACATTGGAACCAAACTATGACAAAGAGTTCACACTTTTGAAGGAGCTGCATGATACTACCCACATGGATCCTTCCCATGATGAAACTCCTGAACTTTTTGATCATTTGGGTGAGTTAGTACATTCTCCTACATCCTACAATTCCATGTTTTGCAGTATTAGTCTCAATGAAGTATGGGTGAAAGGGTTCTTTTTGATGGTGCCACATGAGGAGTATGGAACTCCTAGATTTAACTTTTATGATGACATGGTTGGAGCACATTCTTATTCACATTTGCAGCAGCATAATTTGTCACTTTATGATGATTCACATCTACATGGATGCACCTATGATATGGATTTGAGTCACTTGAATACTCATGGTTTTTCTTGCTCAACACTGGGTTCATTTGATGTTAGAGGAACTTCATCCAACACTTGGATGAATAGATTTATGATGGGAGAACATTTTTGTTGGAAGCCACATACTTTGTTACATCTTTATGATTCTCACATTCATGGATGTATGGGTGAGACTTCTTTGAGTCATTTGAAGTCTCCTTGTTTTTTCTGCTCATTATTTGGTTCAGATTCTAGTGGAGATTCTTCATTCACTTCTTGGATGAAAGAATACATGGCTGAATATTTTGATGCATATCACATCCTTTTGGAGCAACATTATAGGACATGGGATCCTCACCTATGTCATTGGAGCAGATTTGATTGGTCACTTGAAGCTTGTATGCACTTGGAAAATGGTGGTCTACTTGCTTGGAGGTATAAGCACTTTCATGACTCTTTGATGAAGCATATCCTTGATGTACATTTTCATTATGTTGTTATGTACTTTGATGATATATATTTGGTACTCATGATGTTTGGAATAATTCATACAAGAAAATGGGATCCATGAATCCTCTTATCTAATGGTGTAGGTTGGAGAGCACTCTTAATTGTTGGGGTGCAATACAAGCAATGGGACCCTGGAATAATTTTTGTCTCATTGGTTTCATTTTTTTGGGGGAAGCAAGCAGCATGGGAGATGGATTCCCCACTTAATAAAGTGATTTTAATAAGAGTAGTGCAGCAGCAAGCATGGTGGTTCCTCTCTAAAATATTCATGGAAACTCAAAGACTCAAGGTTTTGCAATTCAATGGCAACTTCAAAGAATTATACAGAAAGCAGGTTCTTCAACACCCATGTTTGAAATTGCTTGAGGACAAGCAATATTGGGAAGGGAGGATTTGTCATGTCCCAAATTTGGAATTGGGTCACAATGGCCTAATCACATTAGCCATATTCAGTAGAGTTTGTAAAATTGATGTTAACGGTCAAATAATTGCCAAGGAGGAAAATTACTAGTTTCCTAGGTTTGGGGTGGAAGCTTTGGGATTTGGAATAAGGGCGATAATAAATGATGTTTAGAAATTAGAAGGGTTCAAGTATTTAATAAATAGAGTGAATAAAGAAATTCAAGAGAAATCCTAAGTGACAAATGGTTTTGGAGACATATGGAGGATGTGGGACCCACACTAGCTTGATTTTTCATAATACATGGTATCTCTCTTTTGCAAATTCGAATTAATGGGAATGTGAACACTCTTGGGTGAGTTGGTAAGTCATAACACATGTCATTGAGCATCTTAGGTCGAATTTGGAAGGATTGGTAACCTCCATGGAAGATAAAGAGTCAAAGTGGAAGTTTGTGGACACTTGGGCTAGATTCCCTAGCCCCTATGACACCATGATGGAGCATCTATGACAACTATGACAAATTGCAGACCTGACCTCTGACATATGACCACTATGACATGTCAGCCCCAAAAATAGGCTCAAAGAAGGCGAATTTGGGAGTTGGAGAAGCCAAAGAGACTCAAAATCGAATTTGGGAGAAGATGGAAGGTTGGAACTAGGAGACAAGTGGCAAATGTGGAATATTTCCTAAATGAAAATCTATTGAATCTATTGAGAGGATTTCGACCCTTAGAATGCTAATGTTGGTTATAAAATGTACAAATGAAGTATGAGAATGGCTTTTGATCATTTGTAGAATTTGCAATTGCATTTGTGAAGAGGGAGAGCTAGTGGATGACTAGTTTCTTGCCTTAGCCAATTTCGAGGGTGAAAGATTCCCATCCAAGTTGGCAATTGGAAAGGCCATTCAGACCTTTCATTTGGAGATTTAATGGATTCTTTATTTTCAGGTGTAAGCTACAGGGCAGCTCATGGTTTCTTCTATTGCATCTCACTCCTTCAACCATTTCCAGTTTTGATGGCATATTCTTGATCCTTGAGGGAGGGCGTTTTTGGTGAGCTATTGTACTCTTTGGGGGAGATTCTAATGCCCCATTTCTTTTGTAATATGAAGTAAATACTCTTTTCTTCATCTCCAGAAATTTTCAGGTCGAAATTCCAAGTAGAAATGTATAAATCTCATTTTTAATGGAAGAACAATGCCATTTCCCCACCACCTTGTTGTGAACCAATGTATTGATGATGATTTCGAATGAATGGATGATTCTATGATGAATTTGTGATTAATGGACTTCCATGGATGTATTTTACAAGTTTCATGTACTGTACTTGAGAATTTGAAGTATTTTTACTCAGTTTAATTGCATTGGGAGAAGAAATAGTGCCATTTCCCCAAGGGTCGAATTGGTGATTTTTGCAGTTGAATGGGAGAGGGTGAGAACAGTTGTAATAAACCATTAATGGTTCATATGAGACCTTAATAATATAATTAACACATTACATACCTCTGTTCATAAATTTGAGTGGGTTTGGAGGCATTTGGGAAGCCATTTTCAGTACTTACCTCAGGGGGATTTGAACCCCAAATTACTAGTAAAATTGCATACTTGGTCCAGAATCTTAAGAGAGTTTGTAGAGGTCTTTTGGTGGCCATATGTTATCCATGAACATCATATTCAAGTACTAATATCATTCATACACCTTCCTTGAAGATTTGAAGGAATTTGGAGTCAATTTGAGACCTAGAGACCAATACTAGTCAAAGGGAAATCACTAGTAAAGTTACCTACATTGACCAGAATTGAAAGAGTATTTGCAGAAGTGTTTTAAAGGTACAAAGGAATCCCTAAAACACATATTTATGTTCTAATATCATTCATATACATTCTCAGAATATTTGGGATCATTTGGGGCAAATTTGGGACCTAGAGATCAAAACTAGTCAAAGGTCGAACTAGGGAAAAAAAGTGGAAAATTACAATTTTAATAAAATTCCTAATAAGGGACATTACAGTATCTACTCCATCAAAGTCATCCAGGTTATTTCACATATAATTTCACTTGAGATCATCAAAGAAAAAATTGGGACATTTTACATCCGCTCTTGGTATTATTAATCAATATCCTTGCAAATTCAGAGAACCCAATTAGAGAGTAAAAACATTATTGCAAAACCTGAGAAACCCAATTACGAAGCCAAAAAGTGAAGAATGCACGTTAGTGAATTGGACTTTGACAGCAAATATTTGATAATTTCGAGTCCAATATGTGTTCTACCGATTGATATCATAATCGAGTGTACTCAGTTGAATTTTCAGTTTTTTAATGTAATGCACACCAGTTTTTTAATGTGATGCGCAGCAAAAATCGCAGAAGGGTTGACATGAGTAGAAACATGGCACCCAACAGGAACTGCGATTAAAAGAGACATGAAAAGAAGCACATTTCCGAACTAATCAGTAAAATGCAGCTGGGCTCTTTACCAGTAGGAATTAGGAATTACCTGGTCTGTGGCCATCTCGTGGGCTTTAGAAAAGCGAAAAATAAAGAACTGCAATACAGGAACGGGACCCATTGTGCACAGGTCTCCCGTGTCTTGAAAGGAGCATAAGATATTTTGATAAAAACGACATCTTGTCGAAGATATGATTCCACAGAAGAGGATTAAAATGGAAGTCCTTTTCTGGCAACTATCTGTTCCTTATATTGTCTTTAAGACAGATGGAAGTCCTGGATATTTTTTGTTTTCTTGATGTATTTTTTCTTGTCAAATGACTTTGCTGGGAAGTAGGATCATTCTGATCTGTATTTTGATGTAAAATTTTGAACTTTGATATGCTTAGGGTACAGTCTATATATATGGACAGAGGACCTTTGTCTCTGAACATTAAGATTTGTTATCTACAAACAGATCCTATTTTGTGCTGATGATGGAAGCTTTTTCCAGTTTAGATGGTTCTGGGAAGGACAGATGTTTTGTTGTGATCTGATGAGGATTGGATTTTATTTCTTACTGGAAATACAAATACTATTTTTTCGGAGGAAAAATTTATATAAATAAAACAATTTAATATGTTATTATAATAAATAAAATATATTTATTATTTATTGTAATAATAACATTATTATTGTATGATACCAAGGAATCCTCTAATAACAGTTATAAGGAATACCTAATAATAAAGTAGAAGTTTACCTTAAGTTGAGCTCACTACTATGGTATTGTCACCGTATTTCTCAACAAATCAAGAATAATTGCCCTACTATCATTAATTGGGGGAATTAGAGAAAAGATTAATTGGGCCTACACAAATAAATGAACCAAGCAAGGACATGCAAATGAGTACTGCTAATAGCTCTGCGCTTGCATCAACAAAATACACTTAAAGATGTAGCCATCGGGAAGGGAATACACAAAGAAGGAATACCACCAGGGAAAGGAATGCAACTGCCAAACTATAACATACTTCCCTCTGGGGGAAAGAATAAAGCTGCCCATATATAAATTATATAATACTTCCATTGGAGATAATACAATTGCCAAATTTATGTATACAAGTTATACAACAGTCGTTTTTATTGAGATGTAGTTAGATATCACAGCAGTGAAGGCATCAAGTCACCCCAACCCACATATGTCATGGCTCCCAAAGACATATGCTATGATTGCGGAACCTCAATGATTTTGATTTTTGGTTAAGGTTAGCCAAATTTCAAACCTGGAGGTTCAAATTCGGCAAACCCTGTGACATAGGCTGTGGAAATAGCATATTTCTCCCTGATAATCTGATTAGTCACCAACATGAGCTGGATATTTTTACTCTAAATCAAACTGCTGACAGGAACTCTACAGGCCTGTGGCATCAGAAGTGGTTTTCAGCTTAAGTGTTGGGCCTGGTAGGTGACCATGCTAGTCAGTGGGCATCATATCTTCAGGAGCTAAGAAATAGACACAAGAATTAAAAATTAAACTGATATTCTGGGTTGGTCTATGAATAAGTCCGGGGGCTACTACACTGCAGACTGGGATATATGGCTTTGAGTTTTGAAGAGAAGCAAGACACAATGTGGTGGTGGTATAAACTCTAAACAGAATAGCTCCTGAAAAAATATATCATTCATATGTGGTTGGCCCTATCTAACAGGGTTTTTACTTGGGAATTATTGCAGAGAAGACAGGTTTAGGGGCATATGTTCTTACTGATTTTTATTTATATAAATTCAGTTCATGACAGTATGAGTAAACAAATATCATTCATAGGCTAATACTACAATCACCAACAAAACTTCCAAAGGAAAATATCAACCAACTGCTCTTTAGCTCCATGTCGTGGGCTGTCTTAGTCCATCATAAGAATTCACTGCACAGAAATAAACAGTGACAGTATCTCAAGAATTTCCACTAATGAGGTTGCTACCAAAAATATTTAAATCTCCTCAATAACACCATATTTTTAAATTATCATTGCTATGATATTTACTATTTAGTAATAACTGAAGGAAGCAGTAGTATACTTCTTGAAAACAATATCTTTCAAATTACTAGCGAGCATGTCTGGATTGCATAAACTAAAATGTCTTAGCTGTCAATGAATATCAAGCATCCATCAAACATGTATATCTAGCAAATAGAATAGAAGTTTAAATGCTATATATATTTTTTTTTTATGAACCAACCATTGGAAACAAGCCTTGCGCATTCCTGCTCATTTGAGAAGAGTTGTAGCTTGATAAGCACCAGCGCTCTGTTGCTCCAGGAGAAAAATACTCATGAACAAGCTTCCTCCAAAATCCTATGCCATTATCCTCTTTCCATCAAAAAAAAAATGCATTTTCTTTTTATTGCTAATTTTAACATATTCTCACACATTACTAGCTTCATTTTTTAAACTCTACCAGAAATGGAGCAACGATGAAGTTCTCCACTTGTATTTTTCATACATGATATGTTTGGGAGTTTTAAACAAGGAGACCATTGAGATAAATATGTTGCTCGTCAACTGAAAACTTCTATGAAAATGATATAAGGGATGCATAAACAATCATAGAATACCACTTATTTCTGAGGGAGCTTTACACTCTTTACAAAAGGTAATTCTACATCAAGAAAAGTGATGTGCTTGAGAACCCTACCTGTGGTCGATTTATCTATTCTTGAATATAAAGCATAAGAATCTCAAGACACCTCGAGACAACAGCTACTGGAATTTGACTTTTCACTCCTGCATCAATTTTGTTGCCAACATAGCTTACAGGGGCACTGGGTGATCCATGCAATAAGTGCCTCCCCCCAATGTTTAGACCTGGGAATAATGGTTTCTGTGCTCTTTCCTGAAGTTGGCTAAGATGTTGGATCCCTGCCAAATGTGATCCAGGGTTAACACCATGCTGGTGCACTTGGTTTACCTAAGGCTAACCCAAATGAAAATAAGCCTGATTGTTAGTTTGAAATGGATATTGATGTGACCCGGACTGCAAATGTCTAGTTTGATAAACTGCCTGTTGATTGACTGCAGCTTGCTGATTTGCCGCTTGGATTTGGGAATGAGGTTGGGGAACTGTTGGCGTTTGGGTTTGACCTTGAGGAGCCTTATTTTGAAGAATAACCGATAATTGATAACCAGTTGCCTGATTGTCAACAGAGAAGTACAACATAAATTAACAGATTCAATGGAAACGGACAAGTGAATTCTGAACTATCCATGTTGCAAAGTGGTATACTATTCATCCCATGAAACTAGAAATTAATGGTGTTTGAAAATAAGAAATTACGTAATCTTCAAAATTAGAATAGTAGCTAATTCCCATTTTTGTACTAATAGGAATGTTTTAAAAAACAAAACAACAGTAAAAACGATGAAGGGGACATGCAAAGAAGCAAAAACAATGTTGCAAATATCATATGATGAGGCAAGGGTCTTGAAGAAACTTTCAAAACAAAAAACATTCATTTTTTAATCTAAAGCAACAACAACATCAAATAATCACATTGCCAGATAAATATAAAACGAAAACTGATATTGGAAAAGAGCAAGCTATAGCAAAAAAAAAAATCCAGATTTTATAAGAAAAATTATGGTGCCCTGACAAATATTCAGTCAAGTTGCAATATTCATATATTGCTGATATATTGCGATCTTTGCAAAATATCACAAGTGACGATATATTCAAATGCCTCAAAAATGTGCAAACTTTTAGGAAGGGTATCAGCAAGCTGAAAACTCATGAAATATCGCCTATATCACAATATATCAACAATATTTCCAATATTAACTAAAAAAGCTAGAAGGCACGTGAACAGCAGTATAAAAGCCATGCCGCATGTACACTGCTTAGTTTGCAGAGGCCTATATATTGGAAATTTGGAGGAGCCTACTGTTCCATTTTATCTAGAGTCCAAAGTGAATACTTGGCTTCTGATTTAGACCACATCTGTAGCCTATAGTGAATGTTCCTTATTGAATTAATACAGTCCCTGCTATGGAAGGCTTGGAAAATAGACATGATGGGAGAAAGAACCAAACACACCATGGCTCATGTGGAAGAGGCAAAACAAGGCCCATTTATTAGCGTTGTCACACTTCAAGTTCCAAGATAGAATAAGGTCATTACAAAGTCCACCACTGTTGTCTCCTTGTTACTTAATTGTGATTTGGCCACTTTAGTTCCTAGACCACCTCACTAGAAGATTAAGGCAGATGGCTGGGAGCCATTGCAAATTAGTGCACCTTTGAAGAATGGTTAGGGTGGTAGTGATAACAACATCAATTTTCAAAATGCCATGCCTCACTTAATATTTTTTCAATAAATGGAAGGTATATTAATATTGCTTCTTTGTTTTTGAGTTCTCGATCATGTCAAAGAGTAATAAGATCCAAATAAATACCAATTGAGACGTCACCATTATCAGATTAACATGAGTGACAAAGTGTGAGGAAGAGGCCAAGTTTATCCATCACACAAGGTTGATAGAATTGATCTAATAAAGTTTTCAACTAGAATAATCTACAACTTCCACACTGTTTTCCCTGGATCTCGAGGAAAGCTCAACCAAGTTCGATAAAGCTGTCTTTTGATGTGAGCCCTCAAATACATTTCATCCAGTGATAATTCCACTCATTCAACAATTGGTTTACTTCTATATGGAAGAAAATGTTCACATGTACAAATGTGTGCACTAAAGAACCAGTATGAAAAACTGATTTATATAGATTTCAATAATAAAGTGTTTTCAAGGTAAACATTATGTCAAAGACAACAGGAAAACTATATCCTATCCTCATTGAAGGAAATATTCTTTGCAAATGGTCATTATTAAAACCATCCATTCCATCAAAACAGATAGAATTCAACATGCATTAAGAACAAAAGATAGGAATCCAGTTGAAACTAAACCAGATGGGGGAGAAAGAAAGCAAACTCATCTTTATCGTTGTTGTAAAAAATATTTCCTTATGAATCATCTTCCTCTCTCCCTACAGGAGGAGATGTCGAGTGCTTCCCCTCATTTTAGGTTGGTTCTCCTTCAACACAACGTGAGCTTCCTTAAGTTAGGATTACTAAGGCTAGGCAGTGTAGGCTCAAGGTGACATGAAAAGTTATCCTTAACAAAACAATGGTTGCAACATAATAAATGAAATGAGAAAATAAGGTGATGGGGGACCAAGGCCAGTTCCTGTCAAACCTTGAGCAAAATGGAGTATGTTACCACCTATATTGCATGGTGTTTGCTTGGGGTTTTTTTGAGTTGTTCTTATTGTTTATGAGCCTACTTAGGCCATCTAAGGATAGTCACACGAAGTTGATTACCAATTCTTGGTTGACATGGATCATTTCTTAATATTTGTGAGCATAAACATGGGTAGAAGTAGTACCTTTGGTGATGTTCTAAGCATAGCTAGAGTGGAAATCATTTCTGCTACATGAGAAGTTGTACAATCAAATATGGGCACAAGAGAAACACTAAGAGGAATCTTTGGGCATGTTTTCACCCTCATCCAATGATAAATAAAGCTTTGTCTAAGCCAATTCATAAGTATTTTGGGAAACCCGTGGGATAGCAAGTCCTGTTCTACATTCCCTACAATTGTTAAGGCTAAATTTGGGAAAAATCTATGTAGAATCACTTGGCAGTTTTGTCTTTATACTTGCAGCTAACAGGTCTTTTTGTTCATAATTCTAATGTGTTGCAGCCAGTAGAAAGGGGGGTTATTTGTGAAACTAATTGCAATGAGAATACACTAGAAGTGTGTCCTAGCAAAGACAGAGTAGCAATCCTGGCAACAATTGAAGCTACAAGAGAAAAACAACTTAACTGTTATGAGCCTAGTTTGAAGTCCTATAGCTGAGGATCCTAGATACTGTAGAAATTCATAGGTGTTGAGGGTATATGGAGTAATGTGTATCCCATTTTATCATATATGCATGGGAATAATCCATTAAAGATTTAGGTAAAGAGTCACAACATCAAATCCCTCCATGCCTTTCTCTCAGCCACCTTGTGGTCAGATCTGGTAGAAAGGAACAAATGAGCATTGCGGGTCTCTTCTTGATCAGAAAAAAGTCACAGGTATTTTTAAATCTTGGCACTGAAATTTTTTCCAAGCCTCGGTTGCAGATATCCTTCAAGGTTTCTAATCCTCCAGGTTTCAAGGTGCTAAACACTCTAGGTACTCAGGTTAAGGGCATTGAGCAGGTAATAATTGTGGATCTTGTTGAGTATCGTCATTTTTACAAGCATTAATAGCACTAATCATTCTCAGGTTTGTAGCAGCTATTATAAAGTAATAAACCAAATACTCCTTAGGTTGTGAATCGATTTATTTTCTTTATCAATGGGAGCAACAAAATGGTGACCAATATTTGCAGCTTGGGCACTCTCATGACTCTAGAGGATGTGTTCTGTTGTTTAAAGAGCGATTATGAAAATTCCCACACAGGGATCAACTGCATAGTGACACCCACCTGGAGTTCGGGCCACCCATTCTCCTTGTGGAAGATTTCCTCAATGTGGATCCATCTTGTGGATGGGCACGCTCCTTCATAATTTTTCAGATCTTGCGGAGGGTTCAATGAAGTGGGTTTTCTCTCATACACCCTCAGAAACTGGTTTTGATGGCAGAAAATCTTGGGTTCACCCTAGAATATAAATTAATGGATGGGCACGCTCCTTAATAATTTTTCAGATCTTTCGGAGGGTTCAATGAAGTGGGTTTGCTCCATACACCCTCAGAAACTGGTTTTGCTGGTAGAAAATATTGGGTTCACCCTAAAATATAAATTAAAATATTCCCACTTATGCAACCCTCCCCAGAAAACCCATCTAACATGTCTGCCAAACCACAACTATAAACAATGCATCAAACAAGATTAAAAAAATGAACAAAAAAATTAGTAAGGATAAAAACACAAACAATTGCAACAATGAAGTCAAGATGGAGAAACATCAGGGATGCAGTAAAGATAAATCAAATTCAATTATACTGACCTCCATGATGTGAGCAGAAACTGTAGCGGAAATGACCTTCTTAGCATGGGATTGCTCTCCTGCAATGATGGTCAAATCGGTGAGGATGGGATTGGAGTTAAAACTGAGCTGTGAAAGTGCATTTTTAGAAATCGAAACAATCTTGTCTTTCCTGAGAGGTCTGTTAAACTCCCTCTCTCTGAAAATGGACCCAAACCTATCAAGCTAAAGACCCTTCCCCCCCTCTAGTTGTTGCATCTCTCCAGCCCCAGCCCTAGCGCCTCTGGTACTACTCATGTTTGCAGTGACATTTCCATTTTTATTCCTCTCCATTATCAATCCTCCTCCTCTACCATCTCCAAGTTCTATCCTCTGTTGCTGTGTCTTTTTCCATGACAAAAAGTCCAAATATATAGAGAATTTCCCAAAACCCAAATGCAATTTCCAATAAGCATGAGTTATTAAATCACCTTTCAGACCCAAATGCCCTCTCCTACTACCAAAGCCAAAACTTTGGCGCCAATCAAGCCAAATCACTGTGTAGTGGAGTAGATCAATTCGTATTCTTATGGGTTTCACGACCACCATCAATCCCTCACCAAAAAATTGGGGCCAATCGACCCATGGATAAATATTTGGTGCCAATGGAGCCAAATCTCCGTGTAGTGGAGTAGATCGAGACATATTATTATGGGTTTCATGGCCAACATCAAAAACATTTGGTTGGTGCCAACAGAGCCAAATATCTGTGTAGTGGAGTAGATCGAGCCATATTGTTCTGGGTTTCACGGCCATCATCAAACCATCGCGGGGTCTCATACCCTGGAATCATGGCGGGAAACCAATTTATGAGGGTTTCCAATACAGCTTGAACATGTGTCTTAACATTTTTTAATTGTTTTTTTCATTTACAATATTATATCATAAATGTGTTTTATTAAAATAAACTTTGGTTTGAATTTATATATTAATGTTTTATTTATATATGAATTTTTCTATTTATTTATATATTAATGTTTGTTTTTTTAATTTACAATATTATATCATAAATCTATTTTAATAACATAGACATTGGTTTAAATTTATATTTGTGAATTTATATATTAATGTTTTGTTTATATATGAATTTTTATATTTGTATATTAATGTTTTATATGTTATTGATGATAGTTCATTTTCTTAAAAAAGAAAAGAAAATCATTAGTTTTATTTTCGAGGAGATGAGACACGTGTAACATGTTATGTTGGTTGATTATCTGACCTATTTCTAGCAGGGTCTATTGATTCACATTCAAGCACTAAAACATTCAAATTAGCACTCTACAATAAGTTGAGACAGAGATACATATGGTCCAGTGATATGCAAAATCACATTACATTATGATTAGAAGCAGAAGCAGAAAAAAACAGAAAGCAGTTAAGGGGATATGCTTACTCATGAGATGCGAGAAAAGGTGATCACTAATGAAGCGCGATGTTTCAGGGGCTCCATGGCCATCATATATACCAACGAATGTTCCACGAGGGATTGTCTCTACCTGTATATGATCCTCCAGCAAGGCATTGGCTTGGACAATGAGGATCGAGAAATCCCCCAAAGCGTGCTGGTAAATGCTATTTTTTATGTCTCGGTTTTAATTTCTAATTTGAGATCTATGGGGAATGGTTAGGGTGTGTTGCATTGGGTTCCTAGAATCAATTTTCCATGCTCTCATTCTACCTTCTGTGAGATGTAGCCTCCACAAACCCAAAATTCCCAAGCTGGAGATGGTGTACGAGAAGGGGCTTAAATGCCCTGAGCTGAGTGGTAGCAGGTCACAGAGGATGATGGCGATGAAGTGGAGATCAAAGTAGTTGCTAACCCACAAATCGGTAGCATCTTCTATCCATGGAGAAGTTGCACTAAGGGTTTTGCTATTATCCAGCTGTCCTTTGGCCTTTCGAACAAATTTCCAAAGAAATCCTAGCAGGTTTAACAAGGTTTCCATGGTAGCCGATTGCTCAAGATGCTGAAGAAAATTAAAAATATTTTATATTATTTTACCATTGTGTTGGCCGTATAAAAAATCCTTCCCCGCCAGCACCTTTCAATAATCCTCTCTAATGGGAATAACATACTCTCATCTCAATTGCGTACTCACCACAACTTAGGAAGTTTTTTAATTAAAAGCATAACATACAAATGTTCTTTACAAAGAATTCAAGATCTAAGAGTGTGAGGATCTCTAAATAGCAAGGCCCAAGAAAGAAAGAATGAAAGTTGTTGTAGAATCTGATGACATTATTGATCGAAACCTCTTATATATTGAAACAACCTTGATAGGGAATTTCTTGGAAAAGATGATAGGGGAATATCCTCAAATAATGGACTAATAGTGTGGGCATGGAAATAAACACTGTAGTCAAGCTCAATTTAGATAGTGTCGACATGGACCTGCCTACCTTGTTCCATTCCTTCCAAGTAGGTGCAGGAACTGAAGAAAATGGCTAAAGACTTAGAGTTCATCCCTATGGCTTCTACCTACATTTGCCGATAAATATGGCAGTCATCGTGGGCTTGTCCATAATGGACATATGCCACCATCATGGCAGTCTAGGAACTGAAAACTGTGGTGACACGAATGGGGTTGGATTCTCTTGCTCCCATTTGGATAAAGTGTTTTCATCCACATGTCCAAGATAGGCATATGTTGCAATTGTTGAATTGCAACTTCATTGCGTTTAGGAATTTTTTCGAATACCCTTCTCTCATACCCTAGTCTCCATTAAAGCGAGGTTGCAGAAACATAAAACAAAAGCAATGCCACTCGGTTGCAATATGTGGCTCATGTTTGGATTTCTGGCCATGTAATGAATGTGGGGAACGAGGGATAGTTTTAGAATATGTGCTGGAATGTTAGGAACCCATGTCTTTACTTTGTTAGTATATTGTTGTTGGACGCATATGCTTTGTAAGTCATCCCGTAGTATTTGTTGATCAATAGTTTGTGTTATTGCTGTTGGCACATATGCTTTGTAAGTCGCCCGTAGTAGTTTTGATCCATAGTTTGTAGTGGCCCATGGTTTTGACCCATAGTATTGGCGCCTAGACTTAGTATATAAGTGTGTGTTGAGACCTATGAAGGCACCGTGAAGTTATTTGTATTGAGCTTGCTCAGAGGAGGTTGCCCCCTCGAAGTGGCCTGTGATCAATATAAAAGTGATTATGAGTTCTGTCATTTCTACTATTTTGCATATTCTTATTAATTAATTGTTGCAGGTGCATCACATCTGGTATCAAAGCACTTTCTTGGGCTCGCTGGGTGAAATTTCTGCCATTTTTTTTTTCGCATCTGTTGCAGGTTCGGATTTGGGAATAATCTCTATCCGCTTAACTGTGGGAAGTACTTGGGCATAAGCCCTAAAACTCATTGTGAGGAGTACCACAGGAACCTCGAAGTAGCTATCCCATTGAGAGGACCTGCCAGCGAAAAGGGCAACGACCCCTACCTGATTGACTAGTTCCCACCCGTGAGGTAAACCAAGAGCTGTCTTTTGTGGCAAAGCGGTTATCAGTTTTACCTGAGCCGTGGAGTGAGGGGTACTGCCCCAATACGCAAGCCGTCAGACAACATTGGTGGCCGAGTACCCTGTCAGTTTTTTCTCCATATCTCCCTTGTTTTCACTCCGTTTCCCTTGAAATTTTCAGGGAACCCCTGTCATCCCATTATGCATATTTCATTCCTAAGGACCCTATTCCCAATTCCCCTTCCCAAAGCCCGAAATCCCACATTTGTCTATTTTTAGGGTTTGCCATAACTTCCTCAGATTTCACCCAATCACCTTCAAATTTTACCACAGAGTTCCTTTCTGAATTTTGCTTCTTTGTTCCCCTCTGCCAAATTTTCCCATTCTTTCACCCCACTTCTGAAATCCTCATTTTTGCTTCCCTTTCTATTCGATAGTGTCCAAAACCTAGTCAAACCCCAATTACCCTTCAGATTTTTTCCCAAGTCCAGATTTTCCTTTACTAAAGCAGTTTCTGTTTTTGTTTTCCTACCCAGTCAACCTTAAAAAAAAAAAACTCCTGGTTATGGTTGTCACCCGTGCAGGAGCAAAAACCATGGTAGACGCACTTGCAGCCATCCAAGCCAAACTCCAGGATCTGGATGAAAAATTTCTCGACCTCCATCTTGAACATTCAGCTATGAACAACAAACGGCAGTCCGAGTAATCATCAGACAATGGGCTCTCTTCTTCTAGCAATTTCCGTGGTTCGAAGCTTGATTTTCCTCGCTTTAATGGTACCGATCCAACTGGATGGATCTATCGTGCAGAACAGTATTTCAGTCTGCATACTACTTTTGATGTCAACAAAGTTCCGCTGGCATCCTTTCATTTGGAACAAGAAGCTCTTCAATGGTACCGTTGGTACATCAAGGCTCATGAAGAGCCAAAATGGCCAGACTTTTGCCAGCTCCTTTTGCAACGATTTGGTCCTAGTGCTTTTGATGACTTCACAGGAGCCCTCACTAAACTTCGCCAAATTGGCATTGTGAGAGAGTATCAAACCGAATTTGAGAAACTAGCCAACCACGCCGAAGGATTGTCTGATGACTTGTACCGGAGTTGTTTTATCAGTGGTCTAAAGGATGCCATCCGCTGTGAGGTCAAAATGTTATGTCCCAACACAATGATGGAAGCCCTAGGGTTGGCTAAGTTGGTAGAAGACAAGATTGCATCCCAACAACACTCCAAGCCCACTTTTGTTCCCTTCCGAAATATGGGTTCTCAACGACCACCTATATCGTAGGCTCCTCGACCAACTCCTATCAAGCGTTTGTCTGAAACAGAGATGCAAGCACGCAGAGGAAAGGGGCTTTTCTATAATTGTGATGAGAAATTCACTCGGGGACATAGATGTGTTCAGCAAAAGCTCTATCTCTTGGATGTGGATTCTCCGCCTGCCTGTGAAACTGGTGACGAAGATCCAGAAACACTAGATGCTCCGGTCGACATTCAAGAACTGCCTAGTGACCCTCCGTCTCAGGATGACCAGCCAGAGATATCTCTCCATGCTTTAGCTGGAATCACCACCCCCCAAATAATGCGGGTCAAGGGTTACTTCAAGAAGCTTCCTCTTACAATACTCATTGATTCTGGTAGCACTCATAATTTCATTGACCCTCGGATCGCCAAACAAGCTGATTGTTTTATCCATCCTTGCTCCAACTTTGAAGTCATGGTTGCCAATGGGGGCACCTTACCTGGCAAAGGGAAGTGTCAAAATGTGCGTATCTCTATGGGAGATTATACCTTGCGCTCTGACATGTTTGCCTTGACCTTAGGTGGATGTGATGTGGTTTTGGGCGCTCAATGGCTACGCACACTTGGCCCTATCTTATGGGATTTTGCTGAACTGTGGATGCAGTTTTCCCTCAATGGACAAAAACACACATTGACAGGATTACATCAGTTCACATCGCATGGAAAAAATCCTCAAGAAGAATTCACATGGTGTCATTGCTCAACTCCATTCCATTCAAATGCAACCATCAACGGTCTCCACTACTCCTTTGGATCTACAACAAATTCTGGATCGATATACAGGTGTCTTTGCTGAACCAGTGGGATTTCCACCTTCCAGGCCAGAAGACCATCGTATTCAACTCCTTCCTGGCAGCGTTCCTCCCAACATTAGGCCCTATCGCTACCCATTTCACCAAAAAACGGAGATTGAAATGCTTGTTCGGGACTTAATGAAGCAAGGCATTATTCGCCCAAGCACTAGTTCCTTTTCTTCTCCAGTTATTCTTGTCCACAAAAAAGATGGGTCATGGTGCCTCTGCATTGACTTCCGAGCACTTAATCACCTCACCATCAAGGATAAGTTTCCAATTCCTGTTGTTGATGATCTTCTTGATGAGCTTCATGGGGCTCACTTTTTCTCCAAGTTGGATCTTCGTTCTGGGTATCATCAAATTCGGGTTCATGAGGATGATATCCCTAAAACAGCTTTCCGCACACATGATGGCCATTATGAGTTTTTGGTTATGCCCTTTGGCCTCACTAATGCTCCTTCCACATTCCAGGCCTTAATGAATAAAATATTTCGACCCTACTTGCGGAAATTCATTCTGGTATTCTTTGATGATATCCTCATCTACAGTAAAACATGGGATGAACATCTCCAGCATCTGGATCTTGTCATGCAACTTTTCTCTGACCATCATCTCCATGCCAAGCAGTCTAAATGTGTTTTTGGACAGAAGGAAGTTGAGTATCTCAGGCACATTATCTCAGCACAAGGGGTTCACATGGATCCTACCAAAATCGATGCCATGAACAATTGGCCACATCCTCAGACACTCAAGAGCCTTCGTGGTTTTTTGGGGTTGACTGGATACTACCGCAAGTTTATCAAGGATTATGGGAAGATTGCAGCTCCCTTAACTACTCTATTGAAAAAAGATGCTTTTACATGGACACATGCTGCTCAATGTGCATTTGACAAACTAAAACAAGCTATGTGTACTACACGTGTTCTAGCTATGCCCGATTTTTCCAAGCCCTTCACTATTGAGAGTGATGCTTGCGGAAATGGACTTGGTGCTGTTCTCCTTCAATATGAACACCCCATTGCGTTCACCAGCAAAGCCCTTTCAGGTAAGAATTTAGCTGCCTCTACCTATGAGAAGGAAATGATGGCTATTTTGCATGCAGTACAGAAGTGGCGCCCATACCTATTAGGGAATCATTTCTGCATCAAGACTGATCACCAGAGTCTGAAATATTTCTTGGAACAACGTGTCTCCTCCCTGGCAAAACAGAAATGGGTTAGCAAACTCATGGGTTATGACTATGAGATCACTTACAAGAAGGGTAAAGACAATATTGTGGCAGATGCTCGTTCTTGCACATTTGATGCCCAAGGTTCTCTTTCAGCTATTTCTATGCCTGTTCCAAATTGGTTGCAATCTGTTCAACACGGTTATGTCAATGACTCTTCCTTATCTCAAATCATCCAACGCTTGACCAACAACCCTTCTGTTGTACCACATTACTCTTGGGATGATGCTTCTCTGAGATACAAGGGTCATCTGGTGCTTCCCCAGAGCACAGATCTTCAACAGGCTGTCTTCTATGAACTCCATGCTTCTCCATCGACAGGGCACTCTGGGTTCCTCAAAACATATGAATGGGCACGGCGTAACTTCTTTTGGCAAGGCATGAAAAGGACAATTCAATAGATGGTGGCCGAATGTGATACCTGCCAGCGCAATAAGGGTGAAACAACACTCCTTCCAGGATTGCTCGAACCCTTGCCCATACCTACACGGATTTGGACAGATATTCTATGGATTTCATTGAAGGGCTCCCTAAATATGGCGGGAAGATAGTGATTCTCGTTGTGGTTTATCGCCTCTCCAAATATAGTCATTTTTGTGCTCTCAGCCATCCCTATACAACCTCCTCAGTCGCTCAAATTTTCCTGGACCAGATCTTTCGTCTTCATGGCATCCCTTCTTCCATTGTCTCGGATCGTGATGCAACTTTCACCAGTCATTTTTGGACAGATCTATTTCGCCACACTGGCACCAAACTAAAGATGAGTTCAGGGTATCACCCACAAACAGATGGTCAGACTGAAATTATCAATAAATGCTTGGAAACTTATCTTCGTTGCTTCACCTCTGAACAACAACATCAGTGGGAAAAGTGGCTCCCTCTCGCTGAATGGTGGTACAATACCTCTTACCACACTGCCTCTAAAATGACCCCATATGAAGCAATCTATGGTCAGGCACCTCCAGTTCTTCTTCCATACACCCCCACCAGTTCACCAATTCAGGAAGTTGACACGGTCCTTCGAAACCGTGATCAGATTCTTCGCATTTTGCGGGACAATCTTCACATGGCAAGAAATCGCATGAAGCAACAAGCTGATCAGCACCATTCTGAGCGCACTTTTCAAGTCGGCGATATGGTTTTTCTTTGTCTCCAGCCGTACAAGCAATCCTCCCCGAAACTCAAAGGGTGTCATAAGCTCGCTCCAAAGTTCTATGGGCCATATCGGATTCTTCAGAAGATTGGGTCCGTTGCTTATAAATTGGAACTTCCTCCTTCTTCCCGCATTCATCCAGTCTTTCATGTCTCTTCTCTGAAGAAAGTTCTTGGCACCAACATCAGTGGACAAACAATTTTACCTGAACTGGATAATGAAGGATCCATCCTTTTGGAGCCGGAGGCCATCCTCAATCGGAGCACTCGTCAGCTTCGCTCTTGCTCTATCATAGAGGTCTTAATTCAGTGGCACGGCATGCAACCAGAGGATGCTACATGGGAACCACTCCTTCAGATTCAACAACAATTTCCACATCTAAAGCTTTGAGGACAAATCTTTTTTTAAGGGGGAGGGGATGTTAGGAACCCATGTCTTTACTTTGTTAGTATATTGTTGTTGGACGCATATGCTTTGTAAGTCGTCCCGTAGTATTTGTTGATCAATAGTTTGTGTTATTGTTGTTGGCGCATATGCTTTGTAAGTCGCCTGTAGTATTGTTGATCCATAGTTTGTAGTGGCCCATGGTTTTGACCCATAGTATTGCCACCTAGACTTAGTATATAAGTGTGTGTTGAGACCTATGAAGGCACCGTGAAGTTATTTGTATTGAGCTTGCTCATAGGAGGTTGCCCCCTCGAAGTGGCCTATGATCAATATAAAAGTGATTATGAGTTCTATCATTTCTGCTATTTCGCATATTCTTATTAATTAATTGTTGCAGGTGCATCACATGGAACAAAAACCTGTGGAACACATTCTCAATATACCTACACCCAAAATTTCCATACATATGAACGAGCGCACTGCCCAAAAATATATCTGACTCTAATCCACTTTTAATGATTTGGGTATGTATCTACTTACCTTATTCGATGCCTTCTATGCTTGTATAGAAACTGACAACTGTGGTGAACACGAATGGGGTTGGATTCTCTTGCTCCCATTTGGCAAAAGAGTCTTCATTGCATTTAGGAATTTGTTCGAATACCTTTCTCTCATACCCTGGTCTCCATTAAAGTGAGGTTGCAGAAACATGGAACGAAAGCAATGCCACTCGATTGCAATATGTGGCTCGTGTTTGGATTTCTGGCCATGTAATGAATGTGGGGAACGAGGGATATTTTTAGAATATGAGATGGAACAAATGGCGGCATTTCTCGGTAGCAACAAGAGAAAAAAAAACATTAGCATTGCAAAAACCAGTTTGACTGTGGGTTTTGTCTATATGGATGCCTAATGACATGTTTTTGTTTTGTAATTATAATTCATTTTTTTGTTTTATATTATTTATATTAATAATAAACACTTATATTTAATATAAGTTATATATATTATATATTGTATTTATATTGTATATTATAATATATAATATATAACTTACATAATATTACTATCACATGTGGACAAGAAAGTAACATACAACTCCTCACATGAAAAGTCTCTATCAACTTGTCCCAATCACCATTGGATACCTTGCAAAGAACAACCTTGCCACAAGTATCTCTAGTAGCCACTGCCCCACCTATTAGACTATAAGGAGCAAAATTCTGTTGGAATGAGAATTAAAAATACTTCTAACCTCAAAAGGGTTCTTTGCAAGAGAACTATCGACCCTATGAAGACCAAGCACCCTGTCAACAACCACCTTCCACTTGAGGAGGTCAAAGTAGAATTTGGACCTTTCATCTTCCTCTTGAATCCACTGAAGATGGAAGCATATCCTAGTACCTTTGGAAATATAATTCTAATCTCTATGCACTGCCATCTCCAACCTCGTAGCCTCCTCCTGAAGAGTAGTATTATGAAGATCCTCCTCTAGATAAGCTAAGCTAATTTTATTGATGTCCATGAATGACCAAAAAGATAAGTCAGCCTGACTCAATAACTCATAGAAGATAAAAAATAAATTACAAAATAAAATAAAATAAACAACTATATGAGAAAAGTAGCCAAAAGCATAATCCTAGAAAAAATGGAAACCACAACAACTACATCAGAAATAGAGGTGGAAGTAAAGGACGAAGAAGATGAAGACATCCCTGCTACACCATTAACCACAAAGAAGGAACCGATACATTGTCTGACAATGTCGTCATGAGGAAGTCCAAGGCTGAGAAAACCTAAATGTGAAACCCTTGGAGTGAGTTGAGAATGATCCACTGAGACTATTCTAACACTTGAAGCTACTAAAAGAATCAGTTTATGACATACCGGTGTCTCGAAGGTGGGGACTGAGCAACTAACATGTGCTTAGAGATAAGATGAGGTCTAATGCTGAGATCGAGAATGGGAACTCCCCAAAAGCCTCACAAGGGCAAGTATGCTTGCCGAAGATCAAGAAAATGTTTGTGGTCTCACTGATGTGTTGCTCAAAATGACCTGCGTTTTTTTCAGCTGCTCGTTGCCACTAATAGATGGGATAGAAGGAAAGAACAAAATGACCTCCCTGACAAGGATTGTCCGGGGAGGTCCTTGTAAGATCTATGTCTTGAATCCTAACACCTCCCTCCTAAAATAGCTAAGCATCTCTAATCTGGATAAAGGAAGAAGGTAACTAAAGACTGCACAATATTTATTGGCATCACTTCGGAGAGACAATCAGTTCCTATTTTCTATCCCATTCAAAGAATTGAGAATTCACCACTCAATGATACAACCCAAAAATCAACCTACATCCAAACAGATTTGGTTACATGCAATGTACACCATTCAATGATACAACCCAAATATCAACCTACATCCCAACACATCTTGTCTCATTCTTTGGGGTTGGACAACTAATTCCAAGAAGCTTCTTAATTTGGTCTCATTCTTTGGGGTTGGACAACTAGACATAGCTTCGACCTTACTAGGGTGTATCTTTAATCCTTCTTTAGATATGACAATCCTGATATATTTAATCTCCTTCTTAAATAATTTTCATTCTCTTTACTTAGCATATGGATGGTATTCACGTAGCTTCTACAACAATAGGAAGAAATGCGATAAGTGTTATGTTCCTCCTCATTTTGAGAATATATTAGGATGTCATCAATGAATACCAAAACACAGTACTTGTCTAAATACTTTTGGAACACATCATTTGTTAATTTAATTAAAAGTATGGAGCATTTGTCAATGCAAAGGGGAAATCTAAGAACTTTAGTACGCTAATTTATTCCACTCTCATATGATGATACCCAAAACTTGAGTCGAACTTTGAAAAAACTTTTTCACATTTGAGTTAATAAAGAGGATCATCAATTTGGGTAGGAGGTACTTGTTCTTAATTGTCACCTTATCTAACATTGAATAACCTATGCACATCCAAAAGGTTCCATCCTTCTTATTGACTACCAATATGTGTCCTATCCAAGGTAATGCACTTGGTCATATGAACCCTCCTATATTTAAAACAAAAAGTTCTAGGGTTTGTTATGCTCATTATCCACAGGAAGAAAAGCTTATTCCTACTAGTCAGCAATACAGGAGAAACAATAACGCTTTCCTTTGCATTTTGAACATCAGACTAACTTCCCTTTGTCATTCTTATGACATTGATGACATATAGCACTCTCTGCCTCAACCAAGGTACCAGTCCTCTTGCTAGTGCAATCCTGAGACACAACAGCAGAGAATGTTCCTTAACTAGGGCCATGCCAATTATAATTGATGCTACCAATTATATGTTCAAAACAACATGAGAATCCTGAGAATAATAGAATAAAATAGAAGGAAACAATGCCATACAAAAGTGGTGATAACTCGCTAAACTCACCAAAACATGCTTGTTTATCATTTTTTTTGCAATTTTGGTTTTTGCTGAAGGTGCATGGGATTGATACCACAGAAAATCAGTCTCTCTTTCAATTCCACGGTTTCCTAAGATATCCACCTCAGCTTCTTCATTGATTAGTTGTGTATGCCGAATAGACGGGCCTAACTGATACATAAGCTGGCCTTTTGGAACCTTTTCTTTTGATTTCTTATTCACTGGGATGGTTGAGAGCTCCCACCCAATAATGGCAGTGACATGTGGTTTTTCAACTTCATTCTGCTTGTTTTCAAACACTGGCTCACTGCTTTCCTCCTTTTTCTTCAGCTTCTTCTCGCTGGCACACTTGGCAGAGTTTGCAGCTCTCCTCTTTGCTTGAATATAATGCTTTTCACAAACAGTCTTGTCTGGAGTAGACCGTGCACTACATCTCCATTGCTTTCCATATGATCTCTTGCAGTGTAGATCCTCTGGAACCACCCCATTTTCTTCCTTCTCTATATTTCCAAAGGCCATTGGAAAAACTGAAACATGCAGCCTAAAAGAAAGAAGATATTCAAATTTAAGATAAATCTAGATAATTTGATTTATTAGATAGGTGAGATAAATAATAAAAAACTTGGGTTTAAAGGAATTAAAGACCCTAAAAGAAAGATATTTTCATGTGCAACATTGGAATGACAAACCTAATTATGGTGGGATAAGCTATGCTTGAATCACAAGCAATGTTAAAAAACAAGACCATGAATTGGAGAATGATGGTGTCTAAGTTTAAAATTATGTATTTTTGCTCTGATTGTTAATAAAATTTGTTACATGTATTTTTCGTGGCTATAACAACGGATGGACTTTTCGTGGCTATAGCGACGAAAGTTCGTGGCTATAGAGACGAAAAGTCCATCCGTGGCTATAGCAACGATCATCGGGGGAATTTTCATTTTTTTCCAAAAATTTAAACTGTTTTTCCACAAAAACATCAATTTTAACTGTTTCGTGGCAAACTTTCGTGGGACTTTTGAGCCATATGTAGTAGTGAGAATCATTAAGACATGACTAGATTTCATTTACCATTGTCCTGTGTGAAATCATTGTTTCATATCTCAGCATTTAAAGTTTGACAAAGTCAATTTCCCACCACATAAGCCATTCATGCAGTGTCAAATTCCTCTATTGTCATGGTTAAACAATAAAAGTGTCTAAGTCATGTTTTGTTTGTCACTTTGAATAATTGAGAGTTGAAGGATTTTTGAATTGAAGCCCTCACAGAAAACTGTGCAGTGCGATCAAAGAGCTATTTCATGGCCTCCATTCCACATTGTTTAGCAATTTTGTGCATCATATATGGGGAAAGTAACGAGAACCAAAGAATCTAGTAGTAAGGCCTCAACGAAATAGAAGTAAAACCTCCACAATAATCCGAGCGACCCCGGGATCAAAATCATTGGAAACTTGTAGGGGAAAGTCGACCAAACCATACTAGTTGATTATGATTTTTCATACAGAGACCTATGCCCTGATGTGAGTCCCTAAATTCTATAAGAATTACATCCGGTTTGAGAATGGAGATGTGGTCACAATCTGGAAGCTCAAGTTTGAGTTGCTACAAAATTCAATGTTAATAAACAGGGAGGATTCGTCAGTGTTTAGAATGGTGGGGGAGGTTCTCAGGTGCATGAAATTCCCGATCAACATAGTTCATGGCCATTATTTATAGCTCGATAGAAAGTATCCCATTCACATAGATGGAATTCACCATCTTGCGAGGTTGTTTATGTTTGAATAAGATGTCTCCATGGTGTTTCAAGTGGAGCACAAGAGAAGTAGGACATGCACAAATCCTAGTTTATATGAAAAATATGGCATGAAGCAAGGAGGCATCATCAATGACATCAACAACCCATGGGTTAAGTTTGATGTTTCCTGCATTTCATCGCAGGGAGAGAAACGCTAAAGTATACCAAGGGAAGGTGCACCCTAGATACCATTTCAGTGGCCAAGTTCTGCATCCAAGGTATTCAACTGAACTGGTGTAAATATCTCATGGATGAACTATTTCAAGCTTGCGTGGATGCTCATAAATCTAGTGGATATTTTAGTTTTGGCTATTTATTGGTGTCCTTTGTTATAAGAAAATGGAAACTTACTGAAAGGACACGAATTTCCACCTCCTACAAATCACCAAGTTGAAGTTCAACGATTCGAACCCTATATAAGTCATCGTGATGACAAAAATGCAACCTTCAATGATACTGCATTTGGACATTGGTATACAATATGGTGTCTGCTACCGCTGTTTAGATTTCGTTATAGTTGCTAAACAATTGCACATCCAAGATCTGGTTCTGGATGGACCAAGATCACACCCTTTTACAAATGTGTGGAGTTGAGCTAGAGGACTTCAAATTGAAGGAGATGTCCTTTCGCCTTTGACAAAGAGGTATACAACTGACCAAGATTTACTACTATGAAGACAGCTAAAGGTACCATATACATATTCCCTTCTTCCTTGTTTAAAGTGGAACAGAAGCGCAAGTCATACATTGGGATTGGAGAACCTTTACCCACAGACCTATCAAACCCTACTCCCAGTTCCATTCCACAAATGCTTGTTGATATAATTCTTAACATTGTACAGATCCCTATGAAAACAATGAAATATTCCTTTCCCTCTTGAGTGTGTCGAAGCTCCTTGATGTCACCAAACTTATCATGGCCAAGCCCCCTAGTGTACCCACTCCCCTTCTCAAACTTCCACCTCCTATTGTGGAAACTAAATCAGCTCCCTCATCTCTTCCCTTCTTTATTCCAACCATCCAATAGAACATGTCCTCAGCTCTGTTGTGGAGTTTCTCACTTCCTTCAAGGGTTTTGAGTAGTATTACCAAAAAAAACCCTGATATTGATATCCCTTATGACCCCATCCCCTCCATCCATGGCACCCTCATTCTACTATTTCAACACAAAGTTTGGAAATGCCAACATAGCAGCACAAAAGAAGCTTAGAAAAAAGACATCCCCATCTTCACCAAATGGATTAGGTGAAATTATAGATAACGTCTCGGTACAAGATATGGAGCAGTTACTCGATAGTAAGGGTGGTGATGGTGGATGAGATGAAGGCCGAAAGATTCCATCCAAGTTGCCATCCAAATGCAAAAAAGACATCCTCCTACTGGAGGACATTCCAATTAAAGAAGTGTGAGATGAAAATATCTTGAAGGAATAGCTTCAAACAACCCCCCACATTCATTCTCTTCAACATACATTTTATCAATGACTACACAGCTACAACAACTTATGTAGCATCCCAAACGTTGTCGAATCATACTCTTAATATTTTAGGAACATAGCAATATTGTTCCATTTTTTAGTGAAGAAACCTAGATGATGATCATTCAACATCTATAGTATCAATCAAAATCAAACACTTAGATGCCTGAACAATCTACACACTCCATTGTAGATTGTGCCCTCTTCCCTCATTTTAGCCACGTACCATTAGTTACGATTAGTTAACTAGGGCACCCTCCTTGATTTCATCCATTTTGGGATAATTTGAGCATCGATGAGATCTGACAGTTAACTAATGCGCACTCCATAACTAGTTAACTCTTGCATGCACCCTCATGTGCCATTTTGATCTACCTACCATCAATTACACTCAGTTAAATGATCCCATTCAGGAGTTACAACTGAAAATCATGTCTAGTGATGAAATCTATGCCAATTAAACCTGCCACATGTCTGGAATCCAACTACCTCTTAAGGATCATGAATTTTTCTATTGAAGATGTATTATAAATGTATACACAATGTTGAATAAGAGAAGCATGGGAAATATTCCAATTGAATTCCAATCTTCTTGTGTCCTTTCACATTTTTTTTCTCTATTTTCTTGTAGATCTGTGTAAAATTTGTGAGGTTAATTTTGTTGCTGGAGATCCACCTATGAAATAATTTTCACATGGTGTCAAAGCGGTCCAGCTATCCAGTTCATCTCATATACTTCCATTGATGCACCATAAGTAGTGGAGGTTCCACACAATTCTTGGGGGTATTTCCTTGAAACCATTGGAGATATCCTTTGGATTTTACCCAGGCAAGATGCACTACCGAATGTTCTCAGTGTCGAAGTAAAGATTGAGTGTGCTGATACAAAATTTTCTTCCAGAGTGTTTTTTGCAAGTTATTGTCTCACCAAGAGCGCATTATCAAAGCATGGTTCAGATTCAATACATGATCCTGACTCCATTCAATTATTTCAAATGGAATTTCAAAATGGAGGTCCTACTTCGAAGTAATTTTCTCTACAGAGTCACCATGGCGCTACAAAAAGAACCAAATGATGTTGTTGAAAAAACTAGGTGGTTTAACAGATTAGATGAATTTTATGGTTTTCTTTGTCTCTTCATACCCCAATATAATTTGTTTCATCTTAATGGTTTAACAACCCCAAATAATGTGTGTACCAAGCTTGAGTCCCTCTTTGGAAAGAAAGATGAGCTAAGAAGTCATCTATTGGAGAATGAGTTGATCTCATTCATTCCAAGAAATTTCAACATTATGCAATATTTCATCTAAAAGTTCAAATCACTAGTGCTTCATCTCAAGAAATGTGGGATTGAGAAGAAAGAATAGTAGCTCATTCTTTCCATCCTCTCAAAACTGGGTCCTGAGTACTCAGTATTTATCTCAACATTGTATGCAACCAAGCAAGAAGTTTTGAATTGGAAAATTCCATCCTTAAGCACATTCATAGAGTTTCTCACCAAAGAGAAAGGAAATTTGTTTCATATGGGAGCTTTGAAATCCTCCAAGGACCATGCATCGACAGCTTGTGGAGCCAATAATTCCATAGGAAATAAAAAATTGAAAGAGAAAGCAAGATGAGCTAAGAAGTCATCTATTGGAGAATGAGTTGATCTCATTCATTCCAAGCAATTTCGACACTATGCAAGATTTCATCTAAATGTTCAAATCACTAGTGCTTCATCTCAAGAAATGTGGGATTGAGAAGAAAGAATAGTATCTCATTCTTTCCATCCTCTCAAAACTAGGTCCTGTGTACTCAGTATTTGTCTCAACATTGTATGCAACCAAGCAAGAAGTTTTGAATTGGAAAATGCCATCCTTAAGCACATTCATAGAGTCTCTCACCAAATAGAAAGGAAATTTTTTTCATATGGGAGCTTTGAAATCCTCCAAGGACCATGCACTCACAACTTGTGGAGCCAATAATTCCATAGGAAATAAAAAATTGAAAGAGAAGAAGTTGTCAGATGATGAAGGTTCCAATTCAACTGATGAAGGTTCCAATTTCGAGAAGAAGAACAAGAAAAGGGGATCCAAGTGATATTATTGCAACAAAGGTTTCCATTCAGATAAATATTGTATAAAGAATAAATTGGACATCATGACTCAATTGTTCGAAAGGCATAACATTGATGTTCTTGATCTCACAAGAAATAAAGAAACAGAAAAGCCTGTTGCTCACCAAGAACACTGTCTCAGTGCTACTCACCCAGGTAATCATTTTTATGCTTATTATATTTCTGATTTATATGCACATTATGATATTTCAGAATCATAAATATCCATCCCTTCCTTGGAATAAATCCCAGAAAGTCCACCAGAACCACCTCTCAATCCTTGTGTTTTTCACATATTTCTAACTTTCCTCAAGAAAACTCTTTCCAAGTCCATTTGAATCCTTCCAATCAGATCTATGATTCTCATGTAGAATTTTATAATCTTGTTCTATGGCCCACTCATCCATCCTTCCCGCCATTGGATTCATAAAAGACTCCTCAACCCCCAAGTGCGCCGGTTTACAAACCCATGGTTTCCAAAACTATGTCACTTGTGTCAGTTGCATTCCAGTCTTTCAGTGGTTGTACTACCATCACATTGGCTCTCTTTGGACTAATATTCCACATGTTTGTACCTGATATCACCTTTTCTGGTTTGAATTTCAAGGTTGCACAGTCTAAAGACCTTGCAAGTTCACTCAACTATTAGTATAATTCAGTTGCACAATTCTTTCTTTCTGGGATCCTATTTCTTCATCGAGACACTTCACCATTCATGTTTTCTACTCCATATGATTCCTATTTTTCTGCTACAGAGCTGAATAATCTACATTCTGAAATTAGGAAGCTGATAAATCAGTTTGGGAAGGAATTACATGGCTACATTAGCCATTATGCAGTTGCACAAGTTCCTGATTCTGTTGAGTTCTTTGATGTTTTTTGGTTAGGAGATGATAGCACAGATCTCTTTTCTATTTTTATTATGTTTTTATATTTGATTATGTATGTGTTAACATCAATAAGAATTCATATGATGCTCCTACATCAACATAAGCTGAGATCAAAGGGCCCACTACACATGCTTTTTGTCTATGGTGCATTGAAAAATTGGTACATGATCAAGGCATCTACAACAACTTCACCAAGTATCTCACCAAGAAGTAGTACATTCATCTCATTCAAGTGAATAATGAGACATTGTGAATACATTTTTGTTTATTTATGTGCTTTATCCATTTTTGTTTTTTAGGGGGGTTTCTTCCCACTGGGTTTTCCTTCTTTCCTCGCTTACATGGACAAATAATTTGTAAATGGTGACCTTTGGTCTTTGTTACCAGGGCCCTATTTTCATTTTTAGTCACATAATTTAGGCTTAAGGGGGGGTGTTATAACATAATACCCATATAGACATTAGACATAAAGCATTTTTTGTTTTCCCTAGTGTTTAAACCATGTTGTTGACCACCTAGTGCAAAGTCCAAATAATGTGTGGACCAAGATTGAGACCCTCTTGGAAAGCAAGATGAGCTAAGAGGTCATCTACTGGAGAATGAGTTGATCTCATTGAGTCCAAACAGTTTCGACACTATGCAATATTTCATCTCAAAGTTCAAATCACTAGTGCTTCAGCTCAAGCAATGTGGGATTGAGAAGAAAGAAGAGCAGCTCATTATTTCCATCCTCTCAAAATTGGGTCCTGAGTACTTAGTATTTGTCTCAACATGGTATGCAACCAAGCAAGCAGTTTTGAATTGGAAAATGCCATCTTTAAGCACATCCATAGAGCCTCTTGCTAAAGAGAAAGAAAATTTGGTTCATATGGGAGATTTGAAATACTCCAAGGACCATGCGCTTGCATATTTTGGAGCCAATAATTCCAAAGGAAAGAAAAAAATTGAAAGAGAAGAAGTTGTCAGATGATGAAGGTTCCAATTCCGAGAAGAAGAACAAGAAAGGGGGCTCCAAGTGCTCTATTGCAGAAAAGGTTTCCATTATGAGAAATATTGTATGAATAATAAATTGGACATCATGACTCAATTTCTTGAAAGGCATAAGATTGATGTTCCTTATCTCACAAGAAAGAAAGAACCAGAAAAGCCTGTCGCTCACCAAGAACACCGTCTCAGTGCTACTCACCAAGGTAATCATTTTTATGTTTTGAGTGCTCGAGTCAAACCAAATATTTATGATTATTATATTTATGATTTATATGCACATTATGATATATCAGAATCAGAAATATCCATCCCTTCCTTGGAAGAAATCCCAGACAGTCCCCCAGAACCACCTCTCAATCCTTGTGTTTTTTCACATATTTCTGACTTGCCTCCAGAAAAATACTTCCATGTCCATTTGAATCCTTCCAATCAGATTTATGATTCTGATGAAAAAGTTGATAACCTAGTTTTATGGCCCACTCATCTATCCTTACCACCATTGGATTCAGAAAAGACTCCTCAACCCCCAAGTGCGCCAGTTGACAAATCCATGGTTTCCAAAACTATGTCACTTGTTTCAGTTGCATTCTAGTCTTTCATGTCTTTCAGTGATTGGATTTCCATCACATTGGATCTATTTGGAATTATATTCCACATGTTTGGACCTGATATCACCTTTTTTGGTTCAAAGTTCAAGGTTGCACAGTCTAAAGACCTTGCAAGTTCACTCAACTATCAGTATAATTCAGCTACACAATTCTTTCTTTCTAGGATCGTATTTGATCATGGAGACACTTAACCATTGATTTCTGATGCTCCATATGATTCCTATTTTTATTCTACAGAGCTGAATAAGATCCATTGTGAAATTAGGAAGGTGATCAATTAGTTTGGAAAGGCATTACATGGATACACTCGCCATTAAGCTCCTACACAAGTTCCTGATCCTGTTGAGTTCTTTGATGTTTTTTGGTTAGGATATGATAGCACATATCTCTTTTACATTTTGATTATGTTTTCATATCTTATTATGTATGTGTTAGCATCAAGCAGCATTCATATGATACTCCTCCATCAGCAAAAGCTGAGTTCAAAGGGTCCCCTACACATTTTTTTTGTCTACACTGCATTGAAAAATTGGTACATGATCAAGGCATCTACAACAACTTCACCAAGTGTCTCACCAAGAAGCAATACATTCATATCATTCAGATTAAGAATAAGACATTGTGAAGACGTTTTGTTTATTTATGTGCCCTGTCCATTTTTGAGGGGTGGTTTTCTTCCCATTGGGTTTTCCTTCTTTCCTTGCTTACATGGACAAATAATTTGTAAAGAGTGACCTTTGGTATTGGTTACTAGGGCTCTATTTTCATTTTTTCTCACATAATTTAGGATTAAGGGAGGGTGTTATCCATCTAGAAATTAGAAATAAAGCATTTTTTGCTTTCCCTAGTGTTTAAACCGTGTTGTTGACCACCTAGTGCAAATTCCTCATCATCCTGATTATCCAGGACTTTGGTTTTGCCATTATTTTCTCATTATCCATGAATGCACACTATTGCATGATTTTAGGCTCATATGCACCTTCTTACTTGATTTTATCCACCTACCATTAGTTACAATTAGTTAACTGGGGCGCCCTCCTTGATTTCATGCATTCTGGGATTATTTGAATACCAATGACCACTTATAGTCAACTAATGTGCCCTCCATCACCAGCTAACCCCTGCATGCACCCTCAGGCACCATTTTGGTACACCTACCATCAATTAAGCTCACTTAATTAATCCCATTCAGGATTTACAACTAGCAATCATGTCTAGTGATGGAATCTATGACAATTAATCCTGCCACATGCTTGGATTCCAACTGCGTCTTAAGGCTCACGAATTTTTCTATTGAAGATGTATTATAAATGTGTACACAATGTTGAATAATAGAAGCATGGAAAGTATTCCAATTGAGTTTCAATATTCTTGTGCTCTTGCCCATTTTTTCTTCTCTATTTTTTATGTAGATCCGTGTAAAACTTGTGAGGTTAGTTTTTCTATTGGAGATCCACCTGTGAAATAATTTTCACGGGATCAAGTCCCTTCATTGATAGAGGAAGTCTACACCACTCATAGCTACCTATTGTATACAATACAACATAGCTAATATGTCTTATCTTCTATGAATGATTTGGTTGGCGTGCTAGCCAAGAAACAACGGTCAATGGAAGTCTTGTGAAGAAAACTTAGGTAGATCAATGAAGAATCCAAGACTCTCACCAACACTTTGGAACATGAGCAAAATTATGAGGAGGCCCAGCAGGTTGAGGATGAGATGGAGCAGATGCATGAAAAATTTATCACCACCAAGAAGACTCTCCACAAGGTGAGGACAGAAGCATAGACCACATACCTCCAACTGCAACAACTAAATTTGTTTGCAGATACATAATAGACACAGTTGGAGAAATAGAATCCCTTCAATCCAGATAGTAAGAAGGATCGAGATTTCATAGATGGTGCTAATATTTTGATGGTAAAGTGGGAAATCAAGCTCAAGGAGTTTGAACCTTTCAAGAATCGAGCCATAGAAGAAGTACCAATGTTGTCTCCTTTATTTGAAGGATCGTGTCCAAAAGAGGTGCAGGGATCAAGCACACAAAATATTTTACTCGGGTAAAAGTCAATGCTTGTGGTTGGGGCATGTTGGATCCTTCATTTTTGATGGACCATAGTCATAGAATAATTCATGGAGAGTAAGGTTGAAGTTGTGGAAGTTGTTGGGATTGTAACCATATTAGGTCCACTCACGTGACTATAAAAGCACAATGTGAGTCAAAGAGAAGGCGTCAAGTCATCAAAATATAATCATATAACATCATCAATCGATCAACAAACCAAGGATTTTGCATCAGTGAGTAGTAATCCTATAGATGATAAGAGATGCTTTGGATCCGAGTTTTGTATTTGGGTAATGGGTCTGTGGGTTTTACTGATGTATTAGTTCTACAATGGGTTTGCAAAATATAATTAGATGGTTGTATATTTGATTGTATGATATGTAATGAAGGTTGTTAAATAAATAAAGATAAGAATTACCGGCCCCCCTTAATTTTATGTGTTATGGATGTTAGCTAATGCTCTTGTCCATTGATTTGTATTGTATGTGCAACTCTGTTATGGTTTGTAATGGATCTATGATGAATAATGTCATGGAACAGTGATACATCTATGTTTCTCTTATTTTATCCTTGCATTTAATTCTCCTCATTCTAAACAGTTCTAGGAAATGCTTCGAGTTAGACCTTCTCCTTCGAGGGATTGAATATGCTAGAAAAATAGACTACAACAGGCCCCTTTGTTGGAACTTGCACAGGAACCCAAGTCTCATTAGTTTTTCACCAACAAAAAACAAGGTATCAAAATACTCTCTTCCTTGACGCGGGCATACCCATGCTTAGGTAGAAAAAAAGCTTGGCCTCCAAATCAATTACATTGTAGATCAATGTAGAATGCAAAATCATGGAAAATCCATTTCAAATATAGATCATATGCATGAACATATAAAAAGTGGATCTATGTCTCAATGTGCATTATGAGAATGTCTAACGATGAATGCAATCATAAGCTAATCTTCCAACCAAGTACCAATGTCATATAAGTGCATGGTACTACTTGTGCAAATCAAGCAACAATAAAAGGGAGATGCTGCTACAGGCCAAAGGTATTCAATATAAATCCATTGAAATGTAAAAATATAAGTCATGTGAACAAATGATTTGAAGTCGAATATATGAGAAAAAAAATTGATTATTAGTCATTAATGAATATTATTAACAAACACAGGACAACCCATCGATAATGATAATGGGTGTTAAGGTAAAACAATACAATCTATTAGGTGTGAATAAACGTGCTAATGTTGTATACTTAGTACAATCTATCAAGAAGGGTACATTGATGAATTCCCACTATCAATAGAAAGGGATCCTAATATTGATTATTGCAATCCCCATGGTATTGAAAAGGACTCTAAATCTCACTCCCAGATAAAATGAGATAATGTTGCTAGGATGAGATCCATTGGAAAGAGGGGATTAGGGATTCCATCATCAAACAACATGAGAAAGTATTAGGACCGTGATTTGAGTTAAAGTCATGGAAAAAAGTTGCATGAACACACCACTAAGTATGTCTCTTGTGTGCACCATATGAAAACGGTGCACTAAAAAGACCTTATGAGTGACAATCAATAATCAAATTCATCAATAGAGGTAAGGAATTCTACCAGTGATGAAAATGGAACCCAAGGCACAACACAATACCACTTTGTGAATACATGTTTTGATATTGAACATAGAGGGAAACCAATCACTTAGTGACCAATGCTGAGATGCCATATGTTGAGTGCAAGGAAACTCACCGATAATGAAAGTAAGCCCCTAGGTTTTATCAACTCTAAGTCTATATCCCATAATAATGGGTCGAATTAAATGAGAGAAGACCTTCTAGCAAGAAGGTCACGGAGACCCTTCCATACTAGCATGAGTAAAAAATGGATATGATTTTACTGAGAACAACTTCACAATAGGGAAGGTTGATATGCAAATTCAGGAAATATGAGAAATGTTTAACACGGGTTTTACATCCTTTGAACATAATATGGCACAATTGTGAATCTAGTAGAAATTAAGACCCATAGTTATAACAATGATATAAATCCAACAACACACCCTGAGGAAAATAGGGTTTCTCCATAGTGATTGGAAGAGTAACAACTTGGAGGAGTTATGGTTCAGCTTGTATGCCCACGTGACTATCTTGGTCATGGGGCATGGGGTGACAATCCTTCCCGTGCACTTTCCTAGAAAAGTACTCATTGGGACCCACACCTATCGTAAAGAGAAAGTGTAGGGGATCTTATCTAAATGGAAAAATAAAAATTTAACCTCCATAACTCTTCATTGCAATTGCAGGAAATTCCTCATGGTGATCATGTGGAGAGAGAGGGAACATGAACAGGTTGACATGCTTGTCTTGGATGATCCCAAATACATTGATGCACTTCGATATTGTGGACTCCTTAAATTCTTCCAATGTTATAGCATGTGGGAACAACCATAATTGCTTGAACTGGTTATAAGATTTGGGAACCTATCTAAGATGCTTTCATGATTAATGATGTCATAACAGATATTGAGGTTGAAGATATACTTTCTCACAAGATTATCTCATAACTAGGTGATTTTAATCATGAAAGGAGGATGACGAGGGGCAAGAGATATTACCATCCATGAATACATTGATGCTTATTGTACCTCTCATGCATAGAAATTCAGCTCCCAAGTCCCCATTGACAATATATCTTATCTTAGCCTCAATATCATTGTTTTGACCATTACTTAATGGGTGGGCTCAATTTCATTGCACCAAGCTTCTTGATCACATATGCACTATGTAGGAAATCCCTTGAGACCCGTAGTTTATGATTGGTCCACAATTATACTTGTCAACATGAAATATCAATTAATATATTGCATCTTGGGTAGGTACAAGAAATTTTGTTATGGGACTTTACTAGTATCCTTCTTCATGGATAGGTTCCTTGTGATGCACCTAAGAGCTATCTACCTAGCCATTGGGCACATTGAGGCCCGTATGTGTGTATGTTCATATATGATGTGACGAATTACAAGAGGATGTGTGATGAATGTGTGAAATGATGAGTTCTTTGAATGGTGGTCACGGAAAGTGATCTCCATAGACGACTACCCATACACTGACATGGACTTTAGGAATGACCCAGAGCTGTCACTTCCTCCAAACTCCTAGTGGGAGACATTAGTAAAACAATGTTTATCTTTTCAAATGTCTTATAATTTTCTTTTATCATATGATTTTTATTTTTTGAGTGGTATATCATTTTTTTAAGTGTGTAAAGTTGCTAACAAAATGCTTTCATAATGAAAATGTAGGCTCGATGTTGTGAGGAATCCTATCTTATGACTGGGGTTGAGGTCACCAACATACTGGGATTGCTAATCAAGACATATAAGGTTTTGCAAAGATCAACTAAGTGCCTGTATTCAAACAAAATCTACACTAAGAGTTTAAAATATGAAATGATGCACCTTGTTTATGTTGGTTGATCCAAGATTTTATTGCTCCTTAGATTTGCTCCATATATTTAACTATTTGATCTAAGCACCTGCAAAACACAATAACATATCCTCAAAATATTTTGACTATAAAACAATTAAAAGATTGAAAAAAAAATCAAAACTATAATCTAATGAATCTATTCTCAACATAAGATATTAATCATTCTAATAATCAAATCATAAACTTAGAAATATGGAAGGAAAGGATGCCCGTTCTTTATTGATAACAATAAACAAGTACAAAATGACCAAACACTGCTTCGGCACCTCATTAAACCTCGAATATGGATTTCCTTGCTTCTCTTCTCCAACACACCAAATCAATATCCAAGTTTGCCAAGGGTATGATAGCATATACACAGGGTTAATGGGAGGGATATGGCACTATTATTCCAACATCAATTTGCTTGTGGGAAAAAAGGTCCTCCTCATGGACTTACCCTCATGCTTTTATACTAAATGTGGGTAGATAGGCTCAAGTAAGGGGAAGTTTCAATAGGTGGGGTAGTTACCAAAACCACTACAACCGCCCCATATTCAAATTTTATTTTATTTTTTGGATTATTGGGGGAAAAAAAGCTAGTGAGAAAAGGGAAAGGTGCAATTTTCACACAGTTCATGTAAGGGAAAACTATATTTTCAACATTTTGTTGAACGCGCTAGTGGAAAAAAGGACACTAGTGTGTGACACGTAGTTTGCATGACCACCACCAGTGTTTTAGCATTAACACTCAGTTGCAAAATTTGTCTATGCTAGAGATTTTAGTGAATGATCAAGGCCAACTTATTTAAAACCAAATCTAGGCTCCTCAATCCATATTGTCCTTTTGTATGATCAACAACTGTAATGTCATCACGGACGGAGAAGTGTTGATTTGGGTTATAACCGATGCTCCCTAATGTATGAGGGTATAGGGGAATATGATGGCCAAAATACACTATAAACATATTTGGGTATGAAATCGAGAAACCCAAAAAATACAAGAATCTTAGTCTCAACGAAGTACCTGAAATAGTAAAAGGATGTCAAACAATCTCAACCATGGGTCAATGTTCGATATGCTAGAACATGATCTCCCGAAATATACAATGATGATCAAATGTACATAAATATCTGATGCAAGTATGATGGCCACAAAATACAAACTGGATCCATAAGAATTAAATGGATCGTGGTCATAACATGACAAAGTGGATCCATGTCCAATAAATTATAATAGCCACAAGAATACAAAATGGATCTATGTCAAAACCGGAGATCATAGCCACACTGAACAAACTGGATCAATGTCTCATCACAAGCCAAATGAAGTATGGCTCAGTCTTGCACAACTCGGGAAATAAACAAATATGGGGATGTCACTATAGGGCCAAGGTCTTCAATCAAAACCACCTAGAGGTATCATTCCTAACCATGTGAATAAATGAACTGACGTTAAACATGGAGGAAACCGTTTTATTACTGGCCAATAATGTAAATCATTAACAAACACAAGGAAACCCACCGATAATGAAAATGGGCCCCAAAGTACCTGGTACATTCTAACATGTGTGAATAGATGTTCTTGAAGTCGAACACCTGAAGAATCCATCAAGTAAGAGACATTGATGTATTCTCATAACCCGATAGAAAGGGAAATTGCCACTGATGACTACAATCCCCAAGGTACTATCGAAACTCTAAACTTCATTCCTGGGGAAAAACGTTTTGAGGTCGATAAGAAGAAGTTCATTGGAATGGAGGCCTTAGGGAATCTCCATCATCCAACATGAGGAACAATCAAGGACTATTTTGATTTGGAGAAACACTAAGTACGTGATGAAACATACTAACACCAAGGAATGGTCGGCATACAAATTCAAGGTCACTGCAAAATGGCCGACATTGATAATATCCTTGAACAATAAGCACGACATGGTAGTGACTTAGGTAACTTTGGACACAAAAGGGATTGAGAATGTAAATCTATGATGTAGGAGACACCAACAGACTCTCCATATGATTTGAAGATTAACCAATCGAAGGAGTAACAACTCTGAAATCAAGTTTATCCTAAGGCCAAAACTAAAACCCAACTTGTTTGATAGACTCAAAACAGGTGCTTTGTTCAAGGACATATTTAACTTACTTCCATTATGTGAAAAGACATTTGAGATCCTTCCGTTCCTTTTCTCTTTTTAAGTACCTTTTTCATTTGTTAACGAGCTTGAAACGATAAAAGTGTGCTCGATAAGACCTTCTAATTCATATGATTAACAAGCCCAAAAAAGTAAAATAAACACTTTCTTCCTTGTTTAATGAGCTAGGAGAAAAGATAAAAAGATGCTTGAGAAGATATTGATCTGTGGATTTTATATTGATCCCGGATTTGTTCGTGCTCGCCGGTGTTTTCAATTTTAAAGAGTCTGAAAAACTTAAACAAGAACCGTCTGTATACTATCTCGTGGATTTTATATTGATCTCGTGTCGGTTAGTTCTCCACGGTGTCTTCATATCATAGAGTCTGAAACTTAAACAAGAACTCTGTAGTATACTTTTTTTTAAAGTTTAGTCTTTACCATCCAAAAGGGTGTAAAATAATACAGTGAAAGAACTCTTCAAGTCATAGTGAGATAGAGTATTCATTTTTCGTAAGTAATCCAAACGATCTGAAAAAGGAATAAAATTATATCGTATGGATGTACCTTCAATTATTTTAATGTAGTTGAAGTGAACAAGTTGATTCAAATATCTTTTCAATTTTTAAAGAGTCTAGAAAGAGCTTAAAGAGTACTATGTAAGAGCGGGAGCCTCTTAGGGATGGATGGAAATATGAGAAAGGGAATGTGAGGTTTCTTCTCGTCTAGTCATAAAAAAAATACCAAGACTCCCTAATATATCCCAACGCATCATGGGCACCAAAATGGAAAAAATGGTGCTAACTAGAGTGACCCATGTGAGGTAGGCTCTATCACGGAAGAACAACGACCATACTATATAATAATAAAGCTAATGTCGAAGTCCATGAAAAAGAAGGTTCTATAGTGTTACATATGGTAAGGTAAAAATGAAAAATGCAAGATGGATATGCCATAACCTATATTCCAGATAGGATTACAAACCTTTTAATACATACCATCTATGGAGAAAACACCTTAGTTTCTCCATAACCTGCTTGACAATGTTAATACTAGCACAAAAGGAGTCATTCGTAAAATATATGACTTTAAATAACATGTCAAACTATATAAAAGTGGGTAATAATAAAAATATTTTTTACCACAAATAGGAGAAATGGTGAAAAAAAAACTATTCACATATTTACCACTTGTGAAGAGCCAAAATCCATAGAATTTTGACTAAAGATTGTGTCCAATCCAGTGGAATATTTTTGCATCTGGCTATTCCAAGTAACTCATCTCATCCTCCTCAACATTTTCAATGGTTTACTTTTAGGTTTTAGTTAATTTTTGTGTGTTTTAAACTCATTTTACAATTTCAACTACGCACACGCTAGACCAACAACTATCGGGTTGCGATTTTGAGACAAACACGCAAATGTGGTGTGTCTCACTAGTGTGTAGCATGCAACTGTCTCTTGGATGAACAACATGTAGTGCATTTTAAATTTTAAACTTGAATGTTGAGTGACTAAAACTTAACATTTTACAGATATGGCACTTATTTG
This sequence comes from Larix kaempferi, assembly GCA_027924585.1. Taxonomy (NCBI): domain Eukaryota; kingdom Viridiplantae; phylum Streptophyta; class Pinopsida; order Pinales; family Pinaceae; genus Larix; species Larix kaempferi. The sequence continues at coordinate 2,187,362 of BSBM01000723.1, read as the reverse complement.
GCGTGAGAGGGGGCATGAGGACATTGACCAAGATGCCATGGGTGATCCATTGACCTTAAAGTATTTGCGTCGATGTGGCTTGTTAAAATTATTTTGAAGAGCCAATATGAGAGCACAAAATCCATTACTTCCCACTCTAATTAGACAATGGGACCCAGATCAAGGTGTGTTCGACCTTCAAGGATAAATTATTGATATTGCTGTGGATGATATCTATTTTATTATCAGGCTATCTCGATGAGGAGAAGCGATGAACTTGAAAGGGACCTTCCGAGGAGTAAGGGCCCTATCGATTCAAGACTATATCAATGCTTACTGCACATTGGGAACTCAAAAGGCCCACAGTTAGATTCCTATTGCTAACATATCAAGCTTCCCTTTGAAAGTGATAGTGACTACCGTCACTCGAGTAGTGGGAACCGCAGCATTGCATTTGGATACTTGAAACCACATGCAAATTGGAGTGGAGTGTCTCCAGGGTATTATATTTGACTGGTGTACTGGATTGTTGGTGAACATGAAATAATTGACTAAATGCAAATCAGGAAGGATGAAAAACTTTGGGTATGGTAGTATTATTGTCTCGTTCTTTGAGTGGGTATTGGGCATGAGTCCAAAGGTCACACTTCCACCTTCAGACTATCGCAAACCCCAATTGGTTCGTTGGAGTGAATTATTCATGAGACATGGAGATGGGTCATCCACTACTACTTTTGATGACAACTTCCACTCTTGGTGGAGCTGACAGATTCCAGCTATAAAGGATTTCTCCTATGCAAGATTAGACTTTCGTAGTGATCCATACCTCATGCTTCCTCCTGGTGGAGTGTGGGGATAGACTGGTAAGTTTTATTTTTGTTATATTTCATTTTTTCGTTTCTTTTTGAAATATTAAACTGAAAAAAAATTATATGGTATGGGTACTAATATAAAAACATGATGTAGATATAGGACCAATGTGGCCCGTCGATCATCCTAGAGTGTTGGTACGAGAGCCACATGCTGCAGAGGGAGAAATGGTTGTACTTGATACTATGGAGATTCATATTACTAGTTTGACTACAGGTGTTAGGCCTCTCCATATAGAGAAGATACCAATGGAGATGCAACACCAAGTAGTAGGTGTGGCCCCACTATGGATTGGGATACTCCATAAAATGACCACATGTGTGGTTTTCCACCAGGAAGTGGAAGTTGCTCAAGGAGGGGAGGCTTATGACTGAACATGGTCTCTTAGGAGACATATTTTTGTCTTTAGTAGTCTATTTTCATCATGTAGGGATAAATGGCTCTTTTTTGTAGTATGAGTCACACGAAAGTAGTGTTGAACGTACCATTTTGGAGTTAGGCCCACTTTTTGTATGTTTATCTACTTTTATATATATACATAGATGACGGATTTATCAACATTATTCACAGTGTGTATAATGTTTAATTTTTTATTCTTTGTGAATGTTTAAGTATTATGAGACAAATGTCTATCGAGAATGTAATTAGCTAGCTAATCAGTTAAATGATTGTGTGTTCTAGGAATGTGTACATATGTAATGAAATCAAATTTTCTTTACACTAATCAAATTCTTAAAAAATTGCGTAACAATATAGGACACCAGACACGATACAAACCATTTAACTGATGTACAACTAATTGCGAGTCTAGATATATAGTTACATGTTAGTAATACCTCGAAAGGAATTTCTGACATCAACTCAATCATGGCACTGTATTTAGAAATGTTATTAGTAGTCGAATCGAGAGACATGCCTTTGGAACTCACTATTTGGCCTAATATTAGGTCAAAAAATAACCCAAGCTACGGAAGCAATATTTTGGTTGTGCTGGCAAGCTCCATCAGCATAGCCCGTAAAAATTTGCATATGTGCAATTTTGGGCATGGCCCAAGTGGGCATCTTTTTGCTAAAGTACAAGTTTTGTGAACTGCGCAGTGCGAGTTGCGAGGTTAAATGGCACATTTTTGGGGTGTGTGCATCTCATGTCGGAAGCGCAGTTTTGCATAGTTTAGATGGTGTGTAGGGCCAACGCGGCAACTATTTTGGTAAAGATTATAGAGAAAGGTCGAGCCGGGAAGAGCGACCTATTTTGGGCAAGAAGTAGAGTAAATTTAGAGGAAAGCGACCTATTTAAGAGAGTGGTGGCAAGCAGTTAAGAGGCTATCCCACTAAGTCGACGGTGGCAGGAAGGTTAAAGCAACGGAAGGTGACAAGCCACGATGCAGTTGTAACCATTTTGTTGATGACTGTGGCTATCAGAAGGGAGTCAGAGACACGAGTGGCCCAGCAAGGAGGCTGAAGCGAGTGGAGTAAATTGTCAATGGCGACAGGCAGGGTGGCGGGCAACCACACCAGTTTTGGGAACCTTAGGGTTTTGGGGGCCTATGCATTGTAAAGACATGACCTGTGGGCATGATCTATAAGAAGGCACAATTTTGTATGGGAAAGGGTTAATCTCTCGTGTTGTTGTTGATGCTTAGTATTGAGAAATCTTCTAAGTGTAAAGACTGAATAGTTCTCTATGGAGAGACACTTTTGTAAAGGCTCTACAAGCTGCATGCATAGAGGCCTATTGAGAGAGAAGAGTGTCTGCAACTGTGTGCGCAGACTAGAACTACTGTACCCTTCCCAAAGATTACTACAACAATAGTTCCTATGTATGTAGCTCCCATCCTGGGGGTGAACCACGTTAAATCTTGTGTTGTGTGATTGTTTACATGTTTGCACATGTTATTTGCTTATAATGAATGTTGAAGATCTTGTTATCAGTTTATGTGTTTACTTTTATATGTATTCACCATAAGGAATGAGATGGGAATAGTATGTTAAGTTTCATAGGTATGGATGAATGCTAGATGCTTAAGTATTCCTAAATATATGAATGTATGAATCGGTTGAACAATCACTTAAGTAGAAAAGATCCTCATAGTGCGCAGCACCGAAAGTGTGCAGTAGTTTGTGTTCCTTTATATTGCATAATCCATAAAATAACCTAAGACTACTGATACATGAGTAAAACACCGAGTATAGCTTGGTGAAGCTGGTTAAGTCTAGAGAGGAAGTGCAGTGTCAGTTGCGCTGTCATGTTATCAAACTTCTGTCGAACTGTGCAGTCCTTGGATGCACGAGTTGCACTAGCTGGCTGGCTTAGAGAAGTATTGTCTGCAAAGGGGTGAAGCTCTGGGCAGTCCTTAGTCTGCAGCACGCTTCTCATAAGATCTGTTAAGCACTCATCATGTGGTTGTGGAAACTAGATTCCATATCCCCCCTATAATTTCACCTCAGGTGATACCGCAGTTTGCTCGCAAATTGTTGTTGAAAGAGCCAGTGAAAAGGGGTTTTGTTGGTTCCTTGAACCGCAAAGAACCAAGGTCTTTATAGAAAACCTCAAGATAGTTATAGAAGCCAACAAATGGTTCTGTTGCCACACTAAGAATCTGTGATGAGTTGCCGCACCTGAACGAAGTGATGTGCTCGGGAGAAAAGGTTCCGTTGATTGCATAAATTTGGCATCTGGAAAAGAAAGAAATTTGGGCTTTGTGCGATAAGATAGAAAGAGACTTCGCCAGGAAAGAAAATAGAGATCCGCGTCTCTCTGATATAGATTGGTTGAATAAATATCTATGGAAATATATCCACAAGATCTTCTGGGCATCTTTTGGAAACGAGTTGCACGAGTGGTTATCGCAGGTCGCAGAGCACAAGAATTGTTTCCCACCAGATATACCGACCGAGTGGACTCCAGAGTTCATTGCGAGGCTCAAAGCAACAGATAGTCCATTTTCCAGAGCAGTCGAATTTTGGGTTGACAGTATCCTAGAAGGCTTCGTGACCGAGTTCGCTTTGGCACCCTGAATTCCTACAGTGCAACCAAAGCAGAGTTTTTCAAAGGTTTCAGAGGTAAGTACTTGAACAATTTAAGTTTACACATTAAAATGCTTTTAGCTGAAAAAGGTGTTTTAAAAATGCAGTAAAGATTCCTCGCACTTTGAATCTGTAATGGTCAATATCATTTATAGTGATTCTGATGAAGAGACACATAATTTGAGAAGTGAAAAAATATATAAGTGTACCACTCAGAAGACTGGACTGCGCATAGATATCGATTTACAAACTCAGCCTGATAGCCAAACTGCACCTCCATCCGCCACCTATTAGCCTATTACACTGCAGAATCCACTTGTTGCAAGTAACGCGCATCCTATTTCTCAGATCCCGTCAGTTCAGAACCCTCCAGTTATTAATATTCCTGATCCTCAGAGTATCAATCCTAGTAACACCCAGGGAGTAAGTACTCAGATCATCCCGGTTCAGATCATTCTGAATCCGACTATCCCATCTCAGAACATTCCGCGCAATACAAACTTTACCTTCACCACTCAGAACACTACACCACCTAGGAGAAGGATGACTGATGATATCAAGCTGCCGATATTCAAGGGAACGGGTCTAGAAGACCCTGATCAGCACTGGTTTCTATGTGAATCCATCTGGAGTGTTAAGAAGGTCTAGGATGATGCTGTGAAAAGAGCGTAGCTTGTCACCATGTTCAGAGACAGAGCACTAAACTTGTTCATGAAGTACTCTCAGGGACATAATAGAATCTTAGCAGAAATTAAGGCTGCACTATTGAGAGAGTTCAAGAAACCGAAGTCAGAATCCCAATGTATAACAGAGTTAAAAGAAATCAAGCAAAAACCTAATGAGACAGTGTGGGAATTTGACCAAAAATTTAAGACACTGCTAGACCAAGTAAGTTTTGTCATAGCTCCACAATAGCACCAGGAATGGTTTGTAGCTGCAATGTTGCCCCATATCAAACTGTCATTGATGCAACAGAAAGTGGCTCCGCAGGAAGAAGCCTTAGAGATAGCGATGAAGCTAGAAGCTTCACCAATTGGAGAGACTAGCACTGGGATGTCTCAGATTCAGACCTAGTTAGCTACCCTAACATTACATCTTTAGGATATGAAGAAAGGAAAACAAGAAAGACAAGAAGTATGGTGTATAGGATGCAAAGGAGAAGGGCACACTAGAGAGCATTGTCCTTTATTTCAAGAGTACTTTAACAGTGGAGCCCTGAATCCACCAAATCAGAATCAAGCACCATGGTGTGAAATTTGTAAAACGTGAGGCCTTAGGCCTGAAGACTGCTATCTCATACAGAAGTATGTGCGCACCCCTAAGAATCTATACTGCAATTTTTGTAAATGAGTTGGACATGATGAATCCAATTGTAGAGCATATGAGCTCATGCAAGAAAGGAAGTGAGACATGGAGCATATGCACGATAGTCGATTATACATAGTACAAGAACAAACCCCACTAAAGCAAGATAACACGCAGTATGACCAAGGCGCATATAGATGCCGTGGAGGATTCTACAGAAGAGGAAGAAATACTGGCCCGGGGAAAGGAAGGGGAAGAGGCCAGATGATATGTTACAACTATGGCCAGGCAGGTCACCTATCCAAAGATTGTACCAATGAATGTACTACTTGTAACTACTGCAAATCTTTTGATCATGTCATTAAGTCATGTCCAGTATTAGCGGAAGAAATGCAGAAAAGGAAGCCAGATGCACCGAACTCGAACATCCAGTTGATCGCAGTAGAGAGAAGGCTTGTGGATCCGAGTATCAATGTAGTGATGCGAAGTGGCGCTACAACAGGAAGATATAGAGAAGTAGAAGCTTCGACTTATGGAGGCTTTGAAACTCAGCAGACCCCTCTTGAAACAATTTGGATCAGAAAAGCTACTGGAAAGACGCCTTCTTTCGATCTAGAGAAGAACAAAGGAGCATTCAAAGAAGCATGGGAAATTTTCAAAGGACAAGCACCTAGGTCACCAAGAATCCTGTTGCGCAGTGAAATACTGCATACAAAGGATATGTTGGCAGCTTACGACAAAACGTGCCACGCAGCAGAGACAGGAACCTCTGTTGTGCAGTTCCTAAGGAGATGCATGAAACTATTAAAGAGCCCAAATGCTATCGCAGAATTGCAAAAAATGTTAGATCAGTATAAGCCACACAACGAGATTGAAACTGCACAGAGCATAGTTCATCATATCGGGAAACACAAAAGAACAGGAAGAGAAATGAGACTCAGTGTACAAATAGGAGACTGTGAGATGGATGAGATCATTCTTGATCTAAGATCTGAAGTAAATGTCTTAACTAAACAGACATGGCAACAGATGGGGAGACCAAAGTTTCTATGGTCACCCATACAATTGCGAATGGCCAATCAGGAGAAAGTCATACCTTTTGGAAGGTTATCCAATGTTATTGCTGACATTGATGGAGTGCGAATTCATGCAGACTTCGAGGTTATCGAAATTGTGGACAATAGTCAGCCTTATCCTGCGTTGTTGGGAATTGACTGGGCTATGGATAACCTCGTCATCATAAACTTGAAAACAAAGAATATTATCTTTGAAGGAAAGCATCTCAAGGTCATCGCACCGCTGGACCCTGCAAACGAAGAAAGATAGAGTGAGCCGATTTAGGAAGAATCCAGAGCTCAAGACCTCGACCACCTTTACAAGATGACTGCAAACTAATAAGACTATAGTAATCCTACTGCAGATGGAACACTCAGCTGGAGATGTGACAGCTCTTACATCTCAGACTCTGACGCAGGATTGGAGAACTGGAAAAGTCGTATGCATGAAGTATCTGCAACGAGATGCACGCAAATTACAAAGTCACTGCGATGGATTGGAAAGGAGGTAAGTCCAATTCCTACCTATGATGGTTCATCTAATGTTTATTTCTTTATCAAAGAATACACTGTAGCAATTGCAGAAGAACATCACTTACCAGCGCTAGACATGGCACTGTGCGAGACACCTGCCAGATGGTGGGATGCACATAAGGACACATTGACAACATGGGATCAGTGTAGAATCAAGATGCAGATCAGATTCATTGAGAAGGTTGCGCTGACCTTTAAAAAATATAATGGATAGACAGATCCACGGAAGCATATTGAAATCTGTTCATAAGCATGGGAGGAGAGACCACCGACAGAATGGGTGCATCTGTTTGTGAACACGTTGGAGGAACACATTCCAAAGAAGTGGTATCTAGACATGGAGTTGCCCAGAGAAACTATAGATTGGCCTACCCTGACTACAAACTTCCATAAGAGCTTCAGCTTTGAAGACGACAGCCCTAGCATAAATGATGCTTTGCAGATTATTAAGGAAAGAATATTTAGACCAGAATGCCCACATAGAAAGACGACATTAGAGGAATTCTTTGGATAAACACATGAAAGCCTACAGCCAGAGTACATGAAACAGATAGAGCATGCCCTTGAATGCTATAACCTTGCTGAAGAGATTGAAGATAAAAAAGAAAGTGATGAGGAGGACCCGCACAACATAAACATACCTGAGTTCAAAGGTGCACGTGATGTAGAGGGACCTCCGCTGGAAATTCCAGACATGAGTGGACCTATGAAAATGAAGAAAGCGAACATTAGCACCAGCGAAGAGCCAAAGGTCGCATCTATTGGAGACTACTGTGATGATCAGACGGTCGCAGAGATTGCAGACATGTTAGTACATGAATACCAGGATTGATTCCCGACAAAGTTTACAGAAATGAAAGGTATTCTGGGCAACTTAGGGGTTATGAAGGTACCTCTTAAGCCAGGCGGAGAGCCAATTAAACAAAGGCCCTATAGATTGAATCCGTGATACAAAGAACGAGTTAGGGAAGAACTTGATAAAATGCTCGATGCAGGGATCATTGAGCACGTTGAAGAGTCAAAGTGGATCAGCTAGATGGTGATCCAGGACAAGAAAACTACGGGTGAGATCAGGATCTGCGTGGATCTCAGAAAATTGAATGATGCTTCGATGCATGACCCATTTCCTACTTCCTTCACTAATGAGGTGATCGATAATGTTGGAGGAAATGAGGCATACTCTTTTACTGATGGATTTTCGGGATACCATCAGATACGAATTGATCCAGCAGATAGATAAAAGAAAACTTTTTCCACTGAATGGGGGTCATTCCAATACATAGTAATGTCTTTTGGTCTGAAGAATGCACCTGCCATATTTTCTATAGTTGTGGTCACAGTATTTAAAGATTTCATGCATAAGTTCTTAGAATCCTATTTTGATGATTGTACAGTATTTGGGTTGCTGAAGGACCATTGTGCAAACCTCAAATTGATGCTAGAAAAGTGCCGATAGCACCAAATTTCATTGAACCTAAAGAAGTGTCTTTTTTGTGTACCCTATGGAATTTTGTTGGGACACATAGTATGCAAATAGGGCTTGATGGTTGATCCTGCGAAGATTGCAGTTATTGTAAACTTGCCAACACCAAATTTAGTAAAGCAGTTGTGCACCACATTTGGGCACACCGGTTACTACAAAAAGTTTATAAAGGGTTATGCACAGATAACCGCAGCCATGGAGAAGTTGTTAAAGAAAGATGTGCCATTCATCTGGAATGCAGAATGTGAACAAGGATTTGACACATTAAAAGAGAAAATGGTAACTGCACCGATCGACTAGTTTTTCCAAACTGGGAGAAGCCATTCCATGTACATGTCGATGATTCATGTATAGAATTAAGAGTTGTCCTAGCACAAACAGGAGAGGGATGTATTGACCATCCCATTGCATTTTCGAGCAGGAAGCTCTCATCTGTAGAAAATAATTACACAACCACTGAGAGAGAAGGTCTAGCTATGCTCTATGCACTGTAGAATTTTAGGCACTATTTGCTCGGTGTGCACTTCTCTATGTTCACTGACCATTCTGCTTTGAAATACCTGGTCAACAAGTCAATGTTAGGGGGGAGAATTTGCAGATGGTTGTTACTCTTTCAGGAGTACGACTTCGACATTGTATTTAAGCTGGGAAGATTGAACTTAGGACCTGATCATCTATCAAGGATTGAGTCAGGAAATGAACCTACGAACCTTGAAGACAATTTGCCTAATGCGTAGTTGTTTTCCATCCAGATAGTTGATGATTACTATAAAGACATCATAGACTTCTTGACTACTGGGTTGGAACCCATTGAGTTCACTACGCAGCAGAAGAAGCAGCTGGTAGTGCGAGCAGCAGACTTCACCATAATTGCAGGACAACTATACAAATTGGGACTGGATGAAGTGCTACGCAGATGGGTTTTAGAGCACGAGAAACCATTTATTTTGGCTAAAGCACATTCAAGTATATCGGGCGGTCACTACGCAGGAAGGGCTACTGCACAGAAGATATTGCGAGCAGGGCTATGGTGGCCTACTATTCATAAAGATGCGAAGGAACATTGCCAAAATTGTGATGTTTGTCAAAGGATAGGGAAGCCGTCGCGAAGAGACAAAATGCCTTTGAATCCACAACTGACACTTAAGGCATTTGAGAAATGGGCAATTGATTTTGTGGGACCTATAAACCCACCGGGGAAAAGGACTGGTGCAAGATACATCATCACTGCTACTGATTATCTCACCAGATGGGCAGAAGCAAAGCCAGTAAAGGATTGTGGCATCGTCACAGCCGTGCAATTCATTTTTGAAAATGTCCTTACTAGGTTTGGATGGCCTAATATTTTGATGAGTGATCAAGGCACTCATTTTCTAAACAGAACTATTGAGGCACTAACAGAAGAATTCCATATTTACCACTAGCGAAGTACGCCATATCATATGCAATAAAATGGAATGGTGGAGGCTTTCAATAAGGTGCTAGAGAATGCACTAACTAAAGTATGCAATGTGAATAGGGATGACCGAGACCTACGCATTCCAGCTATGTTGTGGGAATAAAAAACTACTTGCAAGAAACTGAATAGCCACAAACCTTTTAGGTTGGCCTATGGACAGGAAGCAGTGATTCCCATGGAGTATATTGTTCCGAGATTGAGGATAGCTGCATTTACAGGAATGGAATATCACGAGGCACTAGAAGAAAGGCTTCTACACTTGGTTGGGTTGGAGGAAGATCGCTTCATCGCAATCTTTCACCAACAAGTGCAGAAGGACATAGCAAAATCATGGCATGATCACCATATCAAAAACAAGTCCTTTCAGGCAGGTGATCTAGTCCTCCTGTATGATAGCAAATTTATGAAGTTTCCTGGAAAGTTTAAAATGCATTGGCTTGGTCCCTATATTGTTGTGCATGTTACTAATGGTGGTGCAGCTCAGTTAGTCACGTTAGCTAGAGATAACCTACCTGGATTAGTCAATGGCAGTAGGCTAAAACCCTATCGGGATAGTCCTACTGTGCAGAACCCTCTGTAGAAGAAAAAAAAATGAAAGAAAAGAACAAGAAAAAGAAAGAAAGAAGAACCGTGTAGCTCGAATCTCAAAAAGGTAGCTGCACAGATCCAATGAAGCAGAGAAGCTACAAAGTACAGAACTCAGAATCGCGCAGGCCGCAGCTCAAGAAGGTAGTTGCGCAAGTCACGTTGAACAAGCCAACCACGGAGAATGAGAAGTTGCGCTGCGAGACATGTCGTGGGATCATAGCTGTGCAGCTAAGCAATCAAAAATCACACGTGTGTGTCAGAACCACTTGTCAGACCCACCAGCGCGTCACAACGAAAAATGTTAGCCGTGGTAACTGTCGACCGGTTAGTGGGCCGTTATCCAAAATGGCGGCACCAGTAGATTCAAGCATTAATGGTGGATATGACCATTTCAACCATACTAAAGGTCGAAGTGACCAAAATCTCACCAGGATCCGGCTGACAGGCTGGCAATCAAACACTGACTTAAACGGATTTAACAACTCGACAGACCTGGCACCTCTTAGCAATTAAAGAAACATCATTGGCTCAGCCATGATGATTGGTTGACAAGACCGGGATCCTAGAGAAGATCTGGTGGAAGGACGAAGCATTAACCACCCCATTAACATTTGATCGCCACGTTTTAGACCACCGGGGCCTATAAATAGCCCTCAGCCAAGCACTTATACATTTTACCGGAAAGCCTATTTCGTCTGCATGCAATTTCAGAGCTTCCATAACCAGAGAGCTGGCTAGTGTGTAAGTGCATGTCCGAACTACTTACCAGTGCCAAAGTACTAAAGGTATTCATACAGTCATGTTTTCAAGGTGTGATGTTGGCTCCAGCAACGAAACCTGCAGGAGAGAAAGGTGCTTCATCCCGAATCTCTATAAGGCAGGCTGAAATGAAGAAAGGAAAAAATCCAGTTACAAAACAAGAAGGGCCGAAGACGACTAAACCAGTGAAACCAGTCATAATCCAGGAGAGACCCATCTGCCTGGTGCATGATTATATTCCTCTCCGGAAGGACGATGCACCACTTGTCAGCTGCAGAAGAATGTTGTGTATGAAGTTCCAATCCCACCGATGTCCACTCATGTCAAGATTGTAGAATACCTTCAAGGACACGTGCAAGATTGTAAGTTTGAGGACCACAACTTTCTAGAAGGGGCACAGGCAAAGTCGAAGAGGTTTCCACAGTTTCAGCCGGACAAGTACATCCGTTGGCAGGAGGATGCCCAACCTGGAACTGAAACTCTATTTGTTTAGGACTGGATCAAACCATTAGAACCATTGGGGTTGCTACATCTACTGTGCATCTCGCACTTTGATCAGAGCCCAGAGCTCACCGCAGTAGTGCGCGTTTTGCTCTCCTGCGTGCATGACAGATTTTTATGGTTGGATAAGTGCATAGACATCAATATCAACCTAATACACTATATTACACTGTTGAAAAAGAGAGGCGACGACCCTTCAATAGTAATAGTCAGGAAGGCACAGGAAAAATATCTCGAGGCTAAAGTCATAGAGGAGTTTGGCGAATTCCGGAGCAAGCGAGGCTTTACCACCAAGGTAATTAATGATGAACCAACCAAGTTCACAGTTCAGATCCTCACAGGAAAGGTACTGCGCAAATGTAGACCACCAGAGGTATCAGTCGCAGCAGTCCGACTCGCATCTAAGACGCTAAAAGGCACGTCTTAGAACTGGTCGCAGTACCTACTCAATGAGTTCTTGGCAGACATTGAGGAGACCTAGGACAAAGGGTGCGCATTTCACTTTAGTTGGTTCTTGGTACTGATTGCCTTCGTCGCTTGGAAATAACTGGCTGGATACCAGGGGGTTCCAGTCTTCGACGGGCAATTCCATGGAATGTGCTACACCAACTTATGGGCAAGTTCCAAACCATCCAGGCAACGGTCAAGCAACGATGTATTTTATACATTCTATGTGCAGTTGTGCGATGCGATTCGGCGCACTCTGCGCGTCTCGTAGTCACTGACAGAAAAATACAGAGGGATACTGAGGTTTATGGCCAATAAGCATAGATCATACATTCATCCCAGGGCTGACTCAAACAGGGATCTATGGTACTTGGGATTTTATCAGCTAGATGCTGAGAAGGTCGAACATATGATGGAAGGTTGGGATCCATATTGGAAAGTCGAGCAGACAATTGACGTAGACTTTGACCCTGAAAAGATCGAAGATGAAGAAAAAGACGAAGACAAAGAAAACGAGACGGAGGAAGAAGAAGATGAAGACAAGGATGAAGGCAAGAGTCAAAATGGAGAAGAAAATAGACCTACACCTATTGTCGAGGAGGAAAATCCTGAGCAGAGCACCGAAGAAGGCCAGGCAGGAGATAAGTGCAAGGCAACGGGAAGTCCTTCATGGGTGATAGGCAAACGCAAGAAGAGAAAGGCTGCAAAGCCTGAATTTGGGCCATAGCTACATCTAGACGATTGCGAGACAATCGCCACAAAATTCCAGGAGGTATGGGAAGAAACCCAGGAAGAAAGAGAGGCTAAGCAAGAACAGATGCAACTCTGCCTCATGCAAACAATGGAAACAGTGCAGGACATGGTCATGCAAATGAGCTTAGGCCAACAATCATCAGATTCCGAAGGGAAGTTAGGGGGAACAAGTGCACAGAAGCAGCCACCTCATGCAGTAAGCCCCTACCCCAGGGTAGCGCATATAGAACCGGTGCACTTTATCTTTCCAAACGATTAGGTGCGCAAAGAAGCAAAAGACTCGACACATTTTGACCTCAACATTGGGTCGTTAGCGCTTGAGGACCTTAATGAGTTGCATATACAAATTGCGGAGGAAATTGAAGAAAGAGGAATTGCCTCATATGACCAGAGTGTCCAGTTGAAAGAAAACATTTAAGAACTCAAGCAAGAATCCGAGCGAAAGGAACAAGAATTATCCGAAGTCCCAAAAAGAGACCGCAAGCTAAAAGAGACCGTTTCAGCGGTATGCACGAAGATTGAAGAATGCGCAGAAGAAGAAAATGTTGAAGATACTATACGAAATATTGGGGCCAAGGTAGAATCCCTCATGACAGAAATGATGGAGATGGAAATTTCTTATAAGGGGAAGATCATGGACCTGGAAGCAAGGAAATCGACTCCACCATCAGATCAGCACTCAGCCCCAACCGAGGAAGTGGAGGAAACATTAGGTAGCATCTCATTAGAAGTGGCAAAGTGTCAACGTTTATCAAGCAAGTGAACACAATTGTGAGAGGATTGAACGAAGACCCAAAACTTCAAAAGATTAAAGCAGATCTGTAGCAAACACAGCAAGAGATCAATTCTGCAAGTGCAGAGTTGAAAACTTTTCTGGCACAGCAGAAGCTGCCAAAGTTTAATGAAGTCAAGAAGCTCCAGACCCAGTTGAAGGCATTAAGGGAAAAGGAAGCTGTAGATTCTACGCAATTGGAGAGCATAGAGGAAGAAGGACTGTAGCTGATACAACAGTTTGATGAGAAGTTCGTAGAACTTCAAATAGCCGAAGGCATGGTTAAAGGGCAAGTTAAGGAAAATTTTTTGCAGGAGTAGCTGGAAACAATTAAAACTTTTGAGAAGAAGGTGAAGGAAACTGTTGAAGAGATCGCCATTACCTTGAACAAATTCACCGCCAAGCTTAGCACCACTGAAAATCTCCAGGAGAAGTCGATTAACGGGAGTGGATCGGGGACGATCCATAGGTAAGTGTTAGGGGCCTATTGGGCGTGGTCCAACTGGGCATATTTTTTCTAAAGTACAAGTTTTGTGAACTACACAGTGTGAGCTGCGAGGTTAAATGGCACAGTTTTGGGGTGTGCACAGTTCGGTCGGAAGGGTAGTTTTGCGCAGTTTAGATGGTGCGTAGGGCCAACGTGGCAGCTATTTTTGTAAAGAGTATAAAGAAAGGTCAAGTCGGGAAGAGCAACCTATTTTGGGCAAGAAGCAGAGTAAATTTAGAAGAAAGCGACCTGTCTAAGAGAGTGGAGGAAAGCAGTTAAGAGACTAGGCCACGAAGTCGATGGTGGCAGGCAGGTTAAAGGAGCGGAAAGTGATAGGCCACGATCCAGTTGTAACCATTTTGTTGATGACTGCGGCTGTCAAAAGGACATTAGAGCCACGAGTGGCCCAACAAGGAGGCCGAAGCAAGTGGATTAAACTGTCCACGGGGACAGGAAGGGTGGCGGGTAACCGCACCAGTTTTGGGAACCTTAGGGTTTTGGGGGCCTATGCATTGTAAAGACATGACCTGTGGACATGATCTATAAGAAGGAACAATTTTGTATGGGAAAGGGTTAATCTCTCGTGTTTTTGTTGACGCTTAGTATTGAGAAATTTTCTAAGTGTAAAGACTGAATAGTTCTCTGTGGAGAGACACTTTTGTAAAGGCTTTGCAAGCTGTGTGTGTAGAGGCCTATTGAGAGAGAAGAGAGTCTGCAGCTGAGTGCAAAGACTGGAATTGTTGTACCCTTCCCAAAGACTAATACATAAACAGTTCATGTGAACATAGCTCCCATCCTGGGGATGAACCACGTTAAATATTGTGTTGTGTGATTGTTTACATGTTTGCACCTGTTATTTGCTTATAATGAATGCTGAAGATCTTGTTATCAGTTTATGTGTTTACTTTTATATGTATTCGCCATAAGGAATGAGATGGGAATAGTGTTTTAAGTTTCACAGGTATGGATGAATGCTAGATGCTTAAGTATTCCTAAATCTATGAATGTATGAATCGGTTGAACAATCACTTAAGTAGAAAAGATCCTCACAGTGCGCAACCCTGAAAGTGTGTAGTAGTTTGTGTTCCTGTATATTGCATAAGCCATAAAATAACCTAAGACTACTAATACATGAGTCAAACTCCAAGTATAGCTTGTTGAAGCTGGTTAAGTCTAGAGAGGAAGTGCAGTGTCTGTTGTGTTGTCCTGTTATCGAACTTCTGTCGAACTGCGCAGTCCTCGGATGCGCGAGTTGCACTAGCCGACTGGCTTAGAGAAGTATTGTCTGCGAAGGGGTGAATCTCCGCGCAGTCCTTAGTCCGCAGCGCGAGCTCCACAGCACGTTGCTCATCAGATATGGTAAGAATTCATCACGTGGTTGTGGAAACCAGATTCCACAGCCCCCCCATAACTTCGTCTCGGGTGAGACCTCAGTTTATTCGCAGATGTATTGGAGAAAACTCCCTATGTCTTGGGGTAGACCACAACAGACAGCTGACTACTAGAAATTAACTCAATTCTCAGTGCTATGCTATATAAATGACAATGCTAAGGTAATGAAGAATGTAACCAATCTCGATCCAAACGTTTGATGTAGATCCCCGTTGGAGCTTTTTTAATGCGTGCACTTGAACCTGCAAATTAGTCTTGATAGCCAATGTGCAACAAGTGCATATAATATATAAATGGCATTAACATCATCAATAGAAATGGTCCACGATATTATAAGTAAATGCAACCCAATGTAATATAAACAACATTCACAACATTAATGGATGAGAATATGAATATTGCTATTAATAAACAACAAGAAGTACAATGTGATACGACCTCTTGCTGGCAACCAATGTGAACCAATATTTGGATAAATCCACTTGTGCCTCCACCACTTCAATCCTCCATGGAATGGAAAACTCAAACTATGATAGGAGTTTGGAAGGTGAACATAAAAGGGTTCACAACTACAAGGATCAATGACTGTAGACTCAAGATAGGGCAAAAATCCACTAGAGTTCTCTTGCTCTTCTTTCTCCCCCCATCCATATCTCAATATATAGTCCTCTCAAAGGTAAGTGAAAGGACACATTGAGGCGTTACAGGGAAAATGGAGGGCCAAAGGTCACCCTATGACCACTTTTTGGGAGTAAAAAGTAATTAACTAGTGATTTTTACCATTTTATATGCTACTCGTGGGCTATAGTGATGCAACTCGCAAGTATGCACACTGTAGTGATGTAGCTAGCATACAGGGGAAAAAATAGGGAAAATAGTGTGTCTGAAGGATATAAAGTGGATCTGAGTCAATAAAATGGATCCTACAGGCCAAAGAGTGCTGATGCTCAGAAGGTGGAAAATTACGTTGTAACAGATTCCCCCTAATGTGTGAGGTCAGAGACTGATGCTACGATGGCCAAAATACATTATAAATCTCAAGAGTGGAGTGATGGAGACACAAGTGGAAGGAGTAGCTCACTCGTCATAATACAATTGTATCCCTGAATACATGTCAGTATAGTACAACAATCTGATACAATGGCCATGAATAGGCAGTACATAGTAAATACATGTCATAAGTGATCATATCCATGATCCCTCTACAATAAGATATGGTCTCCTGTTGAAAAGGAAACAACTGGTGCGAACTGGAGGCATGATTTGCTGATATATGAGAGGTGATATCTCAGATGTAAAGTCATAGTCATAAGTAGCATACTGAATGTCACTATCGCTTGGGGTCATCTACACAATTCTTCGACAGTGCAAGTCCCATCAAGTGAATAAAGGAGTTGAGGTCAAACCTAATGTGACATCGTCTAATTACCAGTCAATGATGTATACCTTTAACAGATGCGACATAACCCACCAATAATGAAAATGGGCATCAAGGCATAGAGTACAATCATCAAAGTGTGAATAGATGGGCTGAAGTCGAACACTAGGATGGATCCATCGATCAAGAGACATTGATGTATTCCCAAAACTGTCGATGGCGAGAGAACCTGCCACTAATGATTGCAAGCCTCGAGGTACTCAACCGAACTCTAAGCCTCAAGTCCCAAAATAAATGGGTTGAATTCGAAGGAACGAGACTCGCTGGAAGGAGGGCATTAAGGCACCCCCCATCAACCAACATGAGGTACTAGCTACGCTGAAAGATTTGGAAGATCTCAGGTGAAATGGACTAACTCAATAAGGATGGTCAACATGCAATAGTCAAGAAATCTGAGGAGTGGCCGACATTGGTTTCAGGACATCCTTTGAACAAGAGCATGAGCAGATGGATAGACTCAGGAAGCATAGACTCAATATAGACTATGCGATGCAGGAGGCCCCACAAAGGGATCCGTAATGACTGGAAGCTTAACCAATCGGTGGAGTAAAATGAGAAACAAGTACAACTCCTAAGGTCCAACTATAGTCTCAACTCATAATGTATGGAGTGGAATGAATGCTCTATTCAAAGGCGACACAACAGCTGCCAACTAGAAGTAGTAACCATAATCCCGTTTGGATTTTTGGAATATTTCATTTTTTTGGTCTTTTTCATATTTGGGAAAAGCTTGAAAAAGAATAAAATTGCTTATAGTACAACAAGTGAGGGAACAAGTGTCAAATAGCGAGCAGACTAGTCCCAAGCAGTGGAACATATCTATGATCACTCCAAGGAAGCGTATGAAGGATGTGGACACTCGAGGGGGGGTGTTCCCTCAGGGTCAGAAGGTCATCAAATTGTGAAGGATAAATGGAAGCTTTGCAAGGCTCGACAGGGAAAAAAGTGCTCAGGCACCAGGCTATCAACTGAGTGAGCAGGAGCCGACACAAGGCTCAAGTGGAAAGCAGGACGATGCAATGCAATCACAACATGATATAAATGGGGGATTCCTTATGGGAGATGGCCAGCATAAGACAAAGTAGAGTATGAATCTTTAGCGCAAAGTCATGGTGTAACTACAAAGGACTCCCAATCCTAAGGACACACAACGACATGGGCACCATAATGCAAAAGGGGGTTCTAACTATGGTGCCCATGTTCAGAAAGGCCCTACCGCCACATATTGACACCTTTATAACAATGTCAAGATTCCATGTCGGTTAAGAAGCGGGGTCACACCTAGGGTTTATGAAAATGGTCAAAAGGTCAAATGCATAGTGCATGTGAAAATGACATCTAACCTATATGCCAGGTGTGAAATATACCTGCCGTAGGCGCGAAATGGTCCAAAACACCTCTCGCCGAAGAAATCTGGTAAAAAATGCTACTCTAAGGCATTATATTAGTCCAAAACAACATATAATGGTGAAAACTATAGACAAGTGGGTTTTGAAAATTATAAATAGTAATACAAATTTGCAATTTACAATTCAGTTTTACTATTCACCCATTTGGAATTTTGTGGTTAGTTTTCACCTCAAAGTTCAAATGCTGATTCTAGGAGCTACGGGCGTCCGATCATCGAACCATCTGGAGCAGGTTGGTAGTCTCATCCATACCTTCCATTTCAATGCTTTTATTTCAATTTTCATCGCTTGGTTTTTGAGTTTGGCCAAGCCCTAAATGGATTCGGCGCTACCCGCGGGCTATAACTATACGGGTCGCGGGTAGAGTAGGATACTCGCAGTCAACACACACGTTGACCTTGGGTACCCACCTCTGTAAGCAAACTTGCCCGTAGGTACAGCCGTGAAGTTGGTTTTTTAAATAAAATTGACTAAATTCTTTTGTTTTTCTCCTTCCAAGATGGTTCTAGAGTGGAGAGAGAGGGAACATGACCTAGTGGATGAGGCCGTCCGCAATGATGTGCGTGCACAGCAAGCGCTGCAAGCATGTGGGCTATTCAAATTCTGGAGCATAGGGGGTTTAAGGGCCCAAAACCTATTACTCCGTCACTTGATAGACTACTGGGACATTGATGCACAAAACTTCAACCTAGACGGAAAAATACTCTCACTGGAAGTGGAAGATATCTACTTCATTACTGGTTTGTCTTGTCGAGGTGAGGTGGCAAGCCTTCGGTCTCATTCTGTGGGTGGTGGGATCACCATCCCCGACTATATAGAGCGGTATTGTATACCAAATACTCGGTAGTGGGGAGCCAGGTGCCCATCAGAGCCATAGTTAATCTGAGTATGAAGATCATAGTGGCAACCCTAATGTGGATTAATGGTTCGAAGGCTCTCCACCAGGCATCCAGGCCAATGATGTTCTATGCGTCACAGTGTATGCAGCCCATGATATTTGACTGGTGCACAATGCTGCTAGAGTCCATGAAGACCCAGTTGACAAAATGCAAGCAGGGGGGGGCTAAAAACTTCGGATACGACAGTATCTTGTGCAGTTTCTTCTTTCAGCGAGTTCTGGGGCTCAGTCCGAGGGTTGAGGTCCCTTTTCATAGTCTCCGCGACCCAGCTCTGACCCGGTGGGCAGAGGTCTTGAAGCGATAGGGCGGTGGCCGTCAGGCATCACCATATACAGAGGAGTTCTTTCACTATTGGGATTGACAGGTCATAGCCATAGAGGACTACCCCTATGCAGGGATAGACTTTCGCCAGTATCATGACATGCCGCTCCCACAGGATGCAGCGTTCAGAGACATTGGTGAGTACTCTTTTTAGGTTTTTTGTGTATTAAATTTTTATGGATTTTTTATTATAGATGTAAATGCAAAAATATTTTTGGGGGTAGTATCATATATTATTGTTTTACTGTTTGCTCGCAGACAAAGGCCCAGTGAGACCCGAGGGCTTCCCGAGACATCGTCGTCGGGGCAGGGGTGATGAGGCAGGGGGTGCTGCAGCAAAACGTACACTACAGACTCTACGGGGTAATCTATCACGGATGATTGCCAAGGTACCACAGATAGAGGTGGCGCGACTACCAGAGGATATGCAGCGCCACGTAGTGGGGGTGTCGAGTAACTGGGTACGACTACTACAGCGTATAGCAAATGCAGTACAGTATTACTATGAGACTCATCCTATCAGGGTGGCAGCTAGGCCTCCTCGTAGAGTAGATATCTCAGGGTCCCACTTTGTATCGGTATGTATATTTTTGAGGGCTATGGGCTCCAGTTTTGTATTATGACACTATCATTTTGGACATATTATTTATAAAAAACTTTGGTTCTCTGGTTCTACTACATGTGTGTATGTACAAATGTATGAATGTCTTCTTTTATTTGTGTGCTTCAATGTGAATGTGACAAATTCCAATCTGATACATAGTAAGCGTATGCATCAGATATATGATTAAAACTTCTCGGAACATGAATGTATGTAATTGAAACAAAATGTCGTTCCAAGAGTCTTACCCTTAATAATTTCCATAGTAACGTAGGATCCCTCACACGGTACTGACCATTCAACTAAGACACAACCAATTGTGAATCCAGGCAGACTTCTAAATACTGGATACCATGCGAAATAGCATCCCGAAGTAGCTCAATCACGGCACTGTACTCAGCCACATCATTAGATGTAAGACCAAGACAAGCACCTTTTGAAGACACAACTAGGTGGTCAGGTGAATAAATAGCCCAAGCAGCAGAAGCCAGCTGTTGCATATGATGACTAGGACCATCTGTGAAACCTAAGAACGTAGGAAACTCCGCTGACATCTGTCAATCGAACGAAAGCGAATCAGCAGACCCGAAGACCAAAAGAAAGCTAAACTATGTACATAAACAAATATACAATAGTATACAAAGGCATTAGCTCGAACTAGAAGTTCAAGCATAATACCGCTTGATGTAGAGCCCATTTCTAGGCTCCTTCAAGACATTCCCCTCATAATCCTCTAATTCATAGGCTCCTTTTTCCAGGACACGCCTCACAATCTAAGGACCGTGCCACATGGGGTTGAACTTGCCTGCCTCCAGGGGTTCTTTAGCTTGGTCATATAAGAGGACCAAGTCACCTTCAGCATACTATCGGGGATGGACAAACCTATCATACTATACCTTGACATGACGTTTGTTGGCATCAATAGCCACAGCGACATCTCGACGTTGCTCAAGGTGGATTAAACGTTGCTCAATACCTATTGTATCAGGGAGGAGCTCTATGGCTAGTTTAAGCCAAGGGATTTTGCATTCAATCGGTAAAATCGACTCCACACCGTGTACTAGCTGAAACAGTGAGAACCCAGTGGCAGTCTTGACTGCAGTTTGATATGCTCACAAAGCAGGATATAACATAATGTGCCAATTGTTCTTGCTTTGTTGGATGGTACGTTAATGAGAATGGTCTTTAAAGACTTATTGATTGCTTCAACTTGACCATTCGCTTGGGGATAGTAAGAAAATGAGTGATCCTGACGAAACCCAAGCTTGATTGACAAATATTCCATTATTTTGTTCTGAAAGTGACTGCCATGGTCAGTGACAATCTCTTTTGGAATACCAAACCGAGTAATAATCTGATTGAACACGAAATGGGTTGTTGTAGCACCATCGACTTTTACGGTAGGCATGGCCTCATCCCATTTGGAAAAGTAGTCCACGGCCACTATGATATGGTGATGCCCCCCAGCCGAAGCTGGTTTGCAATCCATGAAATCCACCCCCCACTTGGTGAAGGGACTGACGGTGACAACCAGATGAAGGGGCGCTAGATGTGAGTGTATATTCTGAGAAAACACCTGGTAAGGGTGACATTTCTTCACAGCGTTAATGCAATCTTTAAAGATTGAAGGCCAAAAGTAACCAGCTCGCAAAATACGGTGGGTTGTAGCAAGCCTGGATAAGTGACTGCCACATGCCCCAGCATGGCAATCATTAAGCACACCCTCCGCTTCTTCGTGAGTTAAGCAATGACGGAGAATAGAATCATTTCCTTGATGATACAAAGTGTCACCGACAATAGTATAATCTTTAGCGTGATGTTTCACACACCGTCACTCATCCCGCGAATGATGCGAAGGGAACTTCAAAGTTTGGAGATATACAATGACATCCCCATACCAAGGGTCCTCTGATGAGATAAGAAATAAGTGTTCATCCACAAAGGAATCCTCATGGATGACATCTTCATCAAGTTTCAGAAGGTCCGACATAAGCTTAGCGAACACCAAGGATTTCACTGACTTAGCTGAAGCAAAATCGAGATCGAACTCCTGAAGGATAACAATCCATTTATTGTACTTCCCCCCTATAAGGCGTCGCGATAGCACGAACTAAAATGGATTGATATGCGCTACAAATGTGGTTGTTCTAAGCAAAATATAGTGTCGTAGCTGCTGGATTGCATGGACAGTCGCAAGTGCCAGCTTTTCCAAGTGAGTATATCTCAGTTCAATGTCTGCTAAATTTTGACTGAGGTAATAGATGACATGCTCAACGAGTGCATTATCAACCTGAACTAAGACCATGCCAATCATCTCTTGAGATGTAGCCACATAAAGTATAAAATCTCATGCGAAGTCAGGTGGGCTAAGCACAGGGGCTGATACCAAAGCTTTCTTAAGGGCATCGAAAGATTGCTAGGCTCGCTCATCCCAGATAAATGGTGTGTTTTTCTTCAACAAGCGCATGAAACCTTTGGTAATATTAGCATAATTGACTACAAAATGCCGTAGAAAAGTAGCTATCCCTTGGAGGCTCTGAATTTGTAACAAGTTTTGTGGAGGAGGCAACCGAAGTATTGCCTCAACTTTGAGAGGATCATCTCTAATACCCTCTCTCGAAACTATGAATCCTAGAAGGCGACCTGACCTCACCACACATATACATTTATTGGGATTCAAATGGATCTTGTAGCGTATACATCGTTCGAGAATCCAATGGAGGTGCTTGGGGTGGTCCATTCTCCTACGAGAATGGATGGCAAGATCATTCAAGAAAACCTCCATAATACTTTTAAGGTCGTGAAAGGCGTAGGTCATGGCAAGCTGAAACGTAGCTCCGGCGTTTTTAAGGTCGAAGGAAATTTTTCGGTATGCAAACGTACCCCAAGGACAAATGAAAGCAGTCTTATGTTGGTCCTCGGGTTTGATTTGAAGCTGGTTATACCCGGAAAAGCCGTCCATGAACGAAAAAATCTCACTTCCCGCACAAGCATCCAAGATATGATCAATGAATGGCGTGGGGAATTTGTCTTTCAGACATGCACGATTTAGGTCTCTAAAATCAGTGCATACGTGGATCATTCCGTGCTTCTTATCCACGGGAACGGGGTTTGGCACCCATTTGGTAAGGGTAACGGGGTAGATAAAACCAGCTTTGAGCAGTTTTTCCACCTCTGCCTTGATAGCGACTGCCTTCCTAGGGTTAACAGCTTGAAGACGTTGTTGAACCGGTTTAGCATGAGGATACGTTCTAATCTCGTGTTCGACAATACTAGAGTCTATTCTTGGCATCTCCTCGTATGACCAGGCGAAAGCTTCCTGAAGTTCTGTAAACAGTTCGGTGTAGATGGTAACCAGGAGAGCAATCAGCACCGATGTAAACATTTTCAATCTTTCCGAGAGTACAAGAGATGTTGATCGGTATAGTCGGGGAAATATTAGCCATGTTCCCCTCCGCAAAAATCTCATGTGAACCCAAACGGGCCACAGGGTGACCAACCATCTCTGCAAGAGTCATTGAAACTCTTCTTTCTCGGTGAGATCAAGGTTGGGAAGGAAAAAAGAGCGATGGTGCATATCCTCCCAAGGCCTCTCACTACCACACATGGCCTCGATAATAGCTTCATCTGAAGGTAAAGTACCATCAAGGAAAACATTCAAACAAGATGAGTCGGTTTCCCAAACTAGCAGCGTAACGAGATCTTCCTCATCTGTCCGAGGAGAAGAGAGATCCGGCTCTGCAGTGGCTTGTTGAATATCCTGATTAGCAAGCTTAGCTACAAATAGTGGCATAGACATCCCAACGTGCGTAATGTCTCCAGACATAGAACTCATAGATGGTAAAGTCCACAGATCGTCAAAATATGAAGTCTGGAACGGTACATTATGTGATGGAGGATACGCATTGTCGGAAATGGTTCCAATAAAATTCACGGGTGTAGGGAAATCATAAGATCCCGTCAATGAGGGGTACATACCAACACCCATGTTCCCAGTTGTCGGCTGAGAATCTGTAACTTGAGGGATTATGGATCCCATGGATGTTGTGGAAGGAGGATTAACGAAATCCAACTAATCGATGGTCACAATATTTCCTTCGTGTGGAAAGTAGATAAATCTGAATACAGTAGACATGACAGCTTTCATAGCGTACATCCATTTCCGACCCAGTAAAAGGTTGTAGTCAATGGACGCATCAACCACTTCGACTTCAATAGGCACAGGTTTAACCCCCAAGCAGACAACAAGGGAAGGGATGATCCCATGTGGCTTAAATGACCTACCGTCAAATGCAGTGAGCATGGTTCTAGACATGAGTAGAG
This sequence comes from Larix kaempferi, assembly GCA_027924585.1. Classification (NCBI taxonomy): domain Eukaryota; kingdom Viridiplantae; phylum Streptophyta; class Pinopsida; order Pinales; family Pinaceae; genus Larix; species Larix kaempferi. The sequence continues at coordinate 2,162,960 of BSBM01000723.1, read as the reverse complement.
GAGGAGAGCCAAGAGCTTTCCAACAAGCTAACGACATCATTGACACAGAAGCACCTTCGTCAACCACCGTTATTTTGACAAAATTCTGAAGGCACTCCACATGGATTTGAAAATCCATGTGGTAAGGTAAGTAAGGTTGAATATCAGTAGTGTCGAACTTTATAACGTTGGGATTTCTCCCATCCTGAACTCCTAATGCACTCAAAAGGGCATGCCTTTGAGAAGGACACGCTTGTAAAACTTCAAGAGCCGACATGGCACACGGAGTTTGGCCCAAATCTTCTACAATGGAGTAGTTCTGGGCGGCTCGAGCATTGGGATTATTCGTAGAGCGCTTAAGAACATCTTTCGATATCCATGGCATAATAGAGGGCTTCTTGATCTGCAAGGAATTATCAGGAGGAGGGGGAGACTCACTCCCCATATTAGATTGTGGTGCACCATAATCGCGTTGACGAGTTGCAACACTAACCTCCGATTGAACCATATTCATGCATCCATAACCACTAGTATTGGAAGAGGACATTGCGGTCTCATTAGGTCCATAACCAGTGGAGGGAGCATGCGAAGCCATGTTTTGATGATGAGGAAGGGGATCCTTCAACACAGGTATGCTCTGTGCCAGATGCTTCGATGCTTCCTCAATTCGAGGACACAAGTGAGTAAGATGATCTTCCCCACAAAGCTTACAAGGAGATTTCACCTTACGCCTAGGTTTACAGTCCTCACCAGTATTTCCGCCTTCCTGAGGAGGGTTGGAATTCTCTTTACGAGGGGTATTGCGATTGCTATTATTGTTCCCAATGTTTCCACCCTTATGGTTATTTCTCCCCTTTTTCTTACCATCAGGTTGCTGGTTACTTGATGGGTTCGTCAATTACACACTGTGTACATCAGACGATGGGGTGGAAGTGGACAAGGTGTGGACCTGTCTAGGAGTAGACTGGTTAAGTGTAAAATTTTTCATTTGATTAGCCACCAAATCTACAGGGCAAGTACTTGCGGATCCCAAAATTCCATTGGCATGTGGTCTAGGAACTGACTTGGGCTCATGATGTGTTCGCGGTGCGTTAGGAATAATGTCATACAAAATGCCAGACTGAGAGTATAGTAAATCTAACTGCTGGAATTTTAAGATGGCTTGTTCCTTAGTCACAATGTCGGACATCGAAACATCCTTAGCGATATATGGGACTGTTAGGATATTTAGACACTTAGGAGTTAGTTAATATCAACTTGTGTAATATATCCGTTAGGAAAAGTGTGTTTCTTTAGTATGCATTAGTATGCATTTGTAAATACTTAATCTGATGGTCACGATATGTTCCCGACATAGAGTGATCCGACGGCTCAACTTCTCTTAGATCATACCTACCCTTGATCCGTGGCTTAACACCCGATTGGTCCATGATCTCTATTTAAAGAGCATGGAGGGTCATTGAAAAGTTGATCGATTATGGAAAGATCTTTCGTAACTTTCTTTCTTTGCATAATAAATTGTCCCGTAGAAGCTATTTGGTCGGAGTCGTCGAGTGTTTCCCTCACAAGGGTTTAGACCACCTCAAAACATCACTGTATCAATCTATTATCTGTTTGTGTGAAGTGCTTGCTCTTGGTGTTCGGTCTTTTGAGAGTACCATGTGTACCCGAACATCGTATCAGAGCTTTTATGAAGAGCCGCTTCCAATTATGATCTAGATCTTGAACTGTTGTTGCCGAAACTTGAAAGAGTTTCTGGTTCTAGTATTTCTGTGCATTTATGGGCTGTGGGAGGTGTTCCATTGCATCCGGAGCACCGTTTCCATTGGGAAATAGTTTTCTTTTGATTGAAAACGGTTCTTGGTTGCTTCAGAAATGCGTATTTCATCAGATTTGAAGGTATAATGTTACAGTGACGCATTTTTTTATTTTCTGGTTTAAAAGAAGAAAAAAATCTCATATTTTATTAGTTTTTACTATTAGATTTTTTTTAGTTTCGGATTGTTGCTTTCCCTGTCTGCGTATGCTCTTTGCTGTGCACCTTGTGCGATCTCGGTGAATCAGAAACAGAAGGGGAAAGGGTTTTTCTCGGTTGCGTATGATCTTTGCCGTGCACCTTGTCCGATATCGGCAAAACAGAAACAGAGAGGAAATGTAGACTTTCCGAGAAATCTAACGAAATCTAACCCCACAAGTGTGGAATTTTTGTTTTGTTTTGTTTTGGTTTATGGTGTGATTTGCAGGAAAAAAGGAAAGCACGGAAACCGAACAAGAAGAGTAAAAAAAAAAACAAAAAAAAGAGCCTCCTTCCTCATTCCCATATTTTACATATCTTTTAATCTAGCTCACTTGATTCAAAGTTGTTTTGTCCCTTAATAGGTCTTGAATTCAAGTTTTAGGAAGTTACTTTTAAAAGAAAAAGTGCATGCAATTTCTATTTTCAAGTTACTTTATTGTAAAAGTGCATCTCACTTAAATAATAAAAAGTGAGTCACTTAAGTTCTTTTTTATTGTTGCACTATTTAAAAGTAACATCATTTTAAAAGCGAAATCACTTATTTTATAAAAGTGATTCACTTAAAGCAACTTTCTTGTAAAGTGATTGTCAAAGGTTCATCTTGGGAAGAGGGGGGTCATTTTGTTTTTAGCTGATCATTCTCTATGTGCCACGTCATTATTGGGGACATCTTCAGCATTTTCTTTGTTCAAGCATAACTTCATCATCCGAAGTCAGTTTTCAGTGCCGTTTTTTTTTTAAATCGCCTATTTTTTCAAGCTCTTCACATCTCGACTATTGGTTTCTTTTTTTAGAGCCATTAATTTACAAATATGGCTGCCCCTTGTGATATTCTACTTACCAGTTCCAACTATTTCTCATGGAAATATCGTATGGAGGATGTTCTACGAAGTAGGGGACTTTTCAGAATTACCTCAGGGAAAGAAATAGAACCTAATGATGATGATAAGAAAATCAAATGGGAAAATAGATGTGATGAAGCTCGTGGTTTGATTGGGATGTTAATCTCTACTGATTTTCGATTCCACATATCTGGAATTGATGAACCTGATGCTACTTGGGACAAGTTGGAATCTGTGTTTGGTAAACACAATGAAATTCGAGGTCACCAACTAGAAAATGAGTTGATTTCTTAAAATCCAAGTGATTTTTCATGCATACAAGATTATTTATCTAAGTACAAAACTCTTAAACTCTTATGTGCAAAATGTAAGATTAATAGAGAAGACAAACAATGCATTTATCATATTCTTTCCAAACTTGAACCTGCATATTCTGTTTTTGTATCTACGTTTTACTCCATGAAGAATACTTGAATGCAGCTAGCTATCAAGAACCTAGTCTTGAATCATTTTGTGATTCCTTGATTAGAGAGCAAGATAAGCTCATCCATCTTGGAATAATCAACAATGCAGATACATCTGGGAAAGCCTTCTTTTTCCAACATAAAGAAAAGTCGAAGCCTCCCAAGAAACAAAATTTTCACAATAATAAGTCAAACAAGGGTCCCAAACCCTCTCAGTCAGCTCCTTCTTTAAAAAATGACGAAGGATCCAAGCCAAAAGGCAAGAAGACTAAGCGTCATTGCAACTATTGCAGGAAAGATAATCATGATGAATCTAAGTGTTTCAAGAAGATGGCAGCCTTGGAAGCAGCAATGAAGAAGCACCACATCAGCCTAGATTCGCCTTCAGAATCTACCTCTCATGGACATGCACTTTGTGCTTCTGGTTATTCTTATAATGCATCTTCTTCTTCTACTTCAAATGAATGGCTCATTGATTCTGGAGCATCTTATCATATGGCTAAGGATCAAGCCATCTTTTCTACTATGCATGAATGTAACACCAAACAAACATTTGTTGGTGATGATAGATCTCTAAGTGTTGTAGGAGCTAGAACAGTTCTAGTAGATAATGGTCATTTCAGTGATGTACTATGTATTACAAGAATTTCCTGCAATTTGTTATCAGTCTATCAAATCACTCATTCCGATGAAGGTAAAACTGTGACGTTTACACCTCACCAAGTTGTAATCAAGGATTTTAAAGATCCTCAACAGGTCCTAGCTACCGGAATTGTTGATGATATTACCAGGTTGTACAAGTTTAACAACTTTGGGTCATCACCTTTTCCTTCAGTTTTTGTTGCTCATAGTGATAACTTGAGCAAACTTTGGCATGAGCGATTTGGTCACTTAAATTATTGCTCATTGCAACAACTATGTAAAGAGAATATGGCGATAGGTCTTCCGATGGTATCTTGCAAGGATGGTGTTTGTTCCGGTTGTGTACTCGAAAAACATCATCGGGATAATTTTGACAAACGTGCCTCTTGGCATGCCTCGGTTCCCTTGGAGCTTGTGCATAGTGACTTGTGTGGTCCTCTTCCATCTACTTCCTTTTCTGGTTTCAAATATTTCTTAACTTTCATTGATGATTACACTAGATGCACTTGGGTTTATTTCCTAAAACTTAAGAGTGAAGTATTTAACATGTTCTTGACCTACAAGGCCCTTGTTGAAAACAATCTGGTCATCAAATTATTAAGTTAAGATCTGACAATGGAAGAGAATATGTTAACAAAAAGTTCACTACTTTTTGCACTGAACAAGGCATCCAACAACAGCACACTTTTCCATATACACCACAACAAAATGGTGTAGCTGAGTGAAAGAACCGCACTTTAAAAGAAATGGCTAATTGTATGATCCAATCTAAGGGACTAAGTCTTCAATTTTGGACTGAAGCCATTAATTGTGCAAATTACATAATTAATCGCACCTCCACTAAAGCATTACAAAGTATCACACCGGAAGAAGCATGGAGTAAAACTAAACCTGATGTAAGTCACTGCCATGTGTTTGGTAGTGAAGCATGGGCTCACATTCCGGATGAAAAATGGAAAGCATTGTAGCGTAAAAGTGAAAAGTGCATATTTGTTGGATATTCTAAAGATGTAAAAGGTTATAGACTTCTTCAACCACATTCTCATGATGTAATCATTAGAAGAGATGTTAAGTTTGATGAAAACCTCTTGGCCTGCGAGCCTAACTCGACGATTGTGCCATCTTTGTCCTGCGAGCCTGATTCGGCGATTGTGCCTTCTTCTTCTTCTTCCAACTTCCTTGACAGGTTTCCAACTCCAGTTTCTGATGATGACAATGAGGATGAAAATCCACCTCTGCCTACTCATGTTCCTCCAGTTGCACCAGCACAAGTACTTCCTCGATGGGTCCGTTCAACATGTGAAGCAGCTGGTGATCTTTCCGGTGATCCTAGAGATCAACGTCGAACACATTCTCAGTTTCAGCGAGCCTCTTCTCTTTTGGCTCAAGTTTCCGAGAATCATGATCCATAAACCTTTGCAGAAGCTTCAGGAAATCCAGATTGGGATGCAGCTATGGATGAAGAATATCGTTCCTTAATGACGAACGATACTTGGGATCTTGTACCTCTTCCAAAAGGAAGAAAACTTGTGAGGTGTAAATGGGTCTACAGAATTAAGTATGCATCATACGGAAGTGTTGAAAGACTTAAGGCAAGGTTAGTTGCCAAAAGTTTTTCCCAAGTTGAAGGGATTGACTACAATGAAACCTTTGCTCTTATCGCAAAAATGAACTCCATCCGCCTTGTTCTTTCCCTTGCAGCCTTACATAACTGGGAAGTCCATCAAATGGATGTCAAGTCTGCCTTCTTACATGGTGATTTACAGGAGGAAATTTACATCGAAAAACCTCCTGGATATGTTCAAAATAGCTCTAGCCTTGTCTGCTGCCTTAAGAAATCTTTATATGGCCTTAAGCAGGCTCCTCGAGCTTGGTATGCCAAAATGGATAGCTTTCTCCTTAACACTGGTTTTTCTAGATGCCATTCTGACCCCAATGTCTATACCAAGAAAGTAGGAAACCATCTTATCATACTTGTTCTATATGTTGATGACCTTATTCTTACTGGTAGTGACCCTAAGCTTATAACCCATGTCAAATACAGTCTTAAGCAAAATTTTGAAATGTCAGACTTAGTACATTTGCATTATTTTCTTGGTCTCCAAGTCCTGCAAACCAAAGAAGGAATCTTTCTTTCTCAGTCTAAGTATGCTTGTGACCTTCTTCGTTGCTTTCACATGGAAGATTGTACACCAGCCCCTTCTCTCTTCTAGTCCGGAGTCAAACTTTCTGCCACTTGTCCTTCACCTGAAGTAGATGCCACCTTGTATTGTCAGCTTGTTGGTAGTCTCTTATACTTGACTCATTCCCATCCTGACCTTTCCTTTTGTTGAATATTGTAACTTCTAAGAATATTATATTTGTACATTATTTATTCCAGAGATGTTTCATTCCTCCGAGGTAACCCTACTATGTATCTGGAGATGTTTATTCCTCCAGGGGTTGGTATTAACTAGGGTTATTAGACCCACCATGTGTGGGTCGGCCCTGTAGTTATATTTTAGGGGTTATTAGACTTCTCCAGGTGAGGTCGGCCCCAACAGGTCTTTTAGTCAGTTGAGAGTCAAGTATAAATAGAGGAGGTGAACTCCTCATTAGATCATTCACTCACTTGTGGAAGAGTGCGCACTTGTCTGGGAGATCAGCTAAGGAGTTAAAAGAAGGAGGAGCACATCTTGTATTTTGGTTGATCATCTTATTGAGGAAAGCTTTACTGGGTTTTCTACCCCATGAGGGTTTCCCAGGACATATTGTGTGTCTATCTTGTGATTATGCTTCTTTCAGTGATCTTGCTTGGCTATTTGGTTTAAACTTAACATCGTATCAGAGCTAGACTGAATAGGACATCTTTCACAAGGTAAGAGTACCTCTCTCTCTCTCTTTTGGTGAAGTTAGGGTTTCAGCCCAAAGTTGGTATTATTGATTTTTGGTTGCATGGCTGGATAGCCCTTCTCATTACCTTTCTTTTAAGCCCTAGATCGAACTTTTTGGTTGGGTAGAACTCCGGGAATTCCAAACCCTAATTCTACCAAAAGTGCGATACGTCAGATTTTGGTTTCAGAAAAAAGTTGGAATTTTTTAATTCTAATTACATGGCTGAGTAGCCCTTCTCAAGAGCATTCTTTTGAGCTATAGATCGAACTTTTTGGTTGAGTAGAACTCTGGGAAAGTCAAACCCTAATTCTACCAAAAGTGCGATAAAATTTCTGTTCCAGATTCCGGAAAAGTGAAAAGCAACTTTTCAGGTAAGTCTGCTCTGTCTCTTGGACTCCCCCAAGAGAAGATGGCTCCAAACACTAAGCTTGAAGACAAGCTAGAAGGTATAGAAAATTTCCGGGCATGGAAATACAGAATTGGTCTCATTCTTGAGGAGAATGATCTTGCTCAGTATATCAAGGAAGAAGTTGCAGAACCAGAAGGAGATGAAGCCAAAGAAAAGCATAGGAAGAATTTGATTAGGGCAAAGAGAATCATAGCTGATTCCATTAAAGACCACTTGATTCCCCAAGTGGCCTCCAAGAAGACTCCAAAGGAAATGTATGATGCCCTAGGAAGAATGTATGAAGGAAAGAACATCAATAGGAAGATGAATCTAAGGACTCAATTGAAGAGTACCAAGATGCACAAAGGAGAATCCATTCAAGACTACTTCTCAAGGGTTTCACAAATCAAGGAACAACTAGATGCAATTGGTGATACTCTTGATGAGGATGAACTAGTGATGACTGCTCTTAATGGCCTCACTAGATCTTGGGAATCCTTCATACAAACCATGTGTGCTAGGAAAGAAAGCATGAAGTTTGATATAGTATGGGAGGATTGTGTTCAAGAAGAAGCTAGGGTTGCCAACAGAGAAGCTCTTCTCAAAGAAGATGACCAAGCTTTGGCCACCCATACCAGAAGAAGAAGAACAGGTCATCTCAAGAAGGTTGACCACAAAGGATCTCAACACTTCTCTAGAAAGAGAAAAGGACCATTTCCAGTAAGAGATTTTTCCACAGTCAAATGCTATAACTGTGATAAGCTAGGACACATCTCCAGATTTTGTCCCTCACAAAAGAAGAAGTTTGTCCACAAAAGACACCATGCACATATGGCAGAAAATGATAGTGAAGAAGAAGAAGGGGAAGAAGATGAAGAAGAAGAAGAGGTAGAGGTAAAGCCTAAAAGGAAAAGAAATAAGGTGAAGAAAGAAGATCCAGAAGAATATGTTCTATTCTCTGCACTCTCTGGATCTGTATCTCCTGGAGAAGATACATGGCTCATTGACAGTGGTGCTTCTAAGCACATGACAGGTCAAAGGAAGACCTTCTCAAATCTTGAAGAAAAGTCTTCCTCACAAAAGGTATCTCTAGGAGATGACTACCAATATCCCATCAAAGGAGTTGGTGAAGCTAGCTACAAGTTAGATTCTGGAACACCCTTGAAGATGAAAGACATCTTATATGTACCAGGTTTAAAGAAGAACCTTCTCTCTATTTCAGCACTAGATAAGAAAGGTTTTAGAGTAGCCTTCATAGATGGACAAGTACTCATGTGGTCCAAAGGAAAGACAATTAAAGATGCAGTTGTTATTGGTGAAGAAGAAGGAGGTCTCTATAAACTCAAGGGCCATCCAGAAGCTGCCCTTGCACATGAGATCTCTAGCCCCAGTGAGCTATGGCATAGAAGATTATCTCACATCAATTATAAAGCCTTACCCTATGTAAGCAAGGTAATCATAGGATTACCAGAATTGAAAGCTGATCATGATGGCTCATGTAAAGGATGTAAGAAAGGGAAAAATATCAAGAACCCCTTTCCAAAGAATGAAACAAAGACTAAGAACATTTTAGAGCTTATACACTCAGATGTATGTGGACCTATGCCCAGCACTTCCTTAAGTGGGTTTGAATACTATCTTTCATTCATTGATGACTATTCAAGGAAAACTTGGATATATTTCCTGAAAGGTAAGAATGAAGTCTTTGGAAAATTCAAAGAGTTCAAGGCTCTAATAGAAAATCTATCAGACAAGAAAATCAAAACTCTCAGAACAGATAATGGCGGAGAATTCACCTCAAAGGAATTTGAGGACTTTTGCAAAGAAGATGGAATTAGAAGGGAACTAACTACTCCATACAATCCCCAACAAAATGGGGTGGCTGAAAGGAAAAATAGAACAATCATGGAAGCTGTGAAGACCATGATACATGACCAAGATATTCCCATGTACTTATGGGCTGAAGCAGCCAAAACAACAGTTTATGTGCAAAATAGATTATCTCACAGTGCTCTTGAATTCAAAACTCCAGAAGAAGTGTTTACAGGTAAGAAGCCTGAGGTAAGTCATCTTAAAATATTTGGGTGTCCTGTGTACATCCACATTTCAAAAGAAAAGAGAACCAAGTTGGATCCCTCAGGTAAGAAGGGAATGTTTGTTGGTTATTGTGAAACTTCCAAAGCCTTTAGAATCTACATACCAGGTTTCCATCATATAGAAATAAGTAGAGATGTAACCTTTGATGAGGAAGCAGCTCTCAAGAAATCCAGAAAGTGTCAACTTGAAGAAGTTTATGAAGAAGATTCATCACCCAGGATCTTAGAGACTGTTCACATCCCTAAAGAAGTTACACCAAAGGATCATGACATGCTGGAACCACAAGAACCCCCTGTTGCAGAATTATCCAGGAAAAGAAGACCAGCATGGGCTAGAGATATTATTCAAGGAGCTGAAAGATATGGTGCTCCTGAAGGCTCCACTAGAGAAAGGAAGAAGCCAAAATTGGTATCCAACTACATGGCCTTAATGTGTGACCTTGTGGATCAACTACCTACTAGCTATGAAGAAGCAGCTCAAAAGAAAGAATGGGTAGAAGCAATGACTGAAGAATACCAGTCAATAATGAAAAATGATGTTTGGGATATTGTTCCCAAACCGAAAGATAAAAGTGTGGTTTCTTCCAAATGGATTTTCAAAATAAAACATGCCGCAGATGGAAGCATTGAAAAATACAAAGCAAGATTTGTAGCCAGAGGATTCTCTCAGAAGGAGGGAATTGACTATGAAGAAACATTTGCACCTGTTTCCAGGTATACTTCAATCAGAACTATCATGGCACTTGCATCCATGATGAAGTGGAAATTACACCAAATGGATGTTAAGACAGCTTTTCTGAATGGTGTAATTGAAGAAGAAGTATACATAGAGCAACCTCAAGGGTTTGAGGTTAATGATGGAAGAACTCATGTATGCAAATTGAAGAAGGCATTATATGGGTTGAAACAAGCTCCAAGGGCTTGGTACAGAAGGATTGACAATTTCTTAACTAGCATGGGCTTTACCAAAAGTAAAGCTGACCCAAATCTTTATCTCAAGGTGATGGATGATGAACCAGTTATATTGCTGTTATATGTAGATGATCTTTTTCTAACTGGAGATGAGAAACAGATTATTGAAAGCAATAAGAAGCTTTCTTCAGAATTCGAGATGAAAGATCTCGGATTGATGCACTACTTCTTAGGCTTAGAAGTATGGCAAGAACCAAAAGGAATCTTTCTAAATCAAGGTAAGTACACTGTGGAGATTCTCAAAAGATTTGATATGTTGGAGTGTAAAGCCATGGCCACTCCCATGGACTCCAACTTAAAGTTATTAGTTAATGATTCATCAGAACTAGTGGACATAACTTTATATAGACAAATCATTGGATCATTGATGTACTTAACTAATACTAGGCCTGATATATGCTTTGCTGTAAATACCCTAAGTCAGTATCTAGTAGAACCTAGAAAGGTTCACTTAATAGCTGCAAAGCATGTAATGAGGTACCTAAAAGGTACATTAGATTTTGGCCTATTTTATGTTGGAAATTACATGGTTACTCAGATTCTGATTGGGCAGGAAGTGTCTCAGACAGAAAAAGTACCTCTGGTGGATGTTATGGTCTTGGATCTGCCATGATTTCCTGGTTCAGCAAGAAACAATCCAGTGTGGCTCTCAGTACTGCTGAAGCAGAATATATAGCTGCCTGCTCTGCTAGCTGTGAAGCAGTATGGCTTCGGAAACTTTTATCTGGAGTGTTTGACTTAGAAATGGACCCCACTGTGATTATGTGTGATAATCAAAGCTGCATCAAGATGACTGAAAATCTTGTATTTCATGATAAGTCAAAACACATAGAGATCCGATACTTTTATATACGAGATATGGTGCAGAAAGGAGCTATCAAGCTGGAGTACATAAGCACTGAGGATCAAATTGCTGATATCCTGACTAAGCCTCTGTCTCGAGTAAAGTTTGAACACTTCCAAGACAAGCTTGGTGTAGTTCAGAAGAACCCTCCTCGAAAGGGGGAGTAGCTCAGTATCTGACAAACAAGCCTATCTCATCAATGATGAGGTTACCTATTTTTCTGCTCTTATTCACCTAGAATTATTTAGATTTAGGACTCTTATATTCTTTATTTTGATGGTTAGATGTATACATGCTTTTGATGATAGATGTATACATGCTAGATACTTTTGATGGTTAGATGTATACATGCTTTTGATGATAGATGTATACATGCTAGATACTTCTGATGGTTAGATGTATACATGCTTTTGATGATAGATGTATACATGGTTTTGATGATAGATGTATACATACTTTTGATGATAGATGTATACATGGTTTTGATGATAGATGTATACATACTTTTGATGATAGATGTATACATGTTTTGATGATGATAATACATGTTGTAGTTATACATGTTTTGATGATGATGATACATGTTGTGGTTATACATGTTTTGATGATGATGATACATGTTGTGGTTATACATGTTTTGATGATGATGATACATGTTGTGGTTATACATGTTTTGATGATGATGATACATGTTGTGGTTATACATGTTTTGATGATGATGATACATGTTGTGGTTATACATGTTTTGATGATGATGATACATGTTGTGGTGATACATGTTTTGATGATGATGATACATGTTGTGGTTATACATGTTTTGATGATGATGATACATGTTGTGGTTATACATGTTTTGATGATGAGGATACATGTTCTGTTTTGGTAAACATGTGAAGAGATTGGATCATTCCTGGACTTCAGTCCGAAAGAAGAGCCGTAGACGTATGTCTTCGATAATGAAGTTCTTGGTGAACATGTGAAGGGATTGGATCATTCCTGGACTTCAGTCCGAAAGAAGAGCCGTAGACGTATGTCTTCGATAATGAAGTTCTTGATGAACATGTGAAGGGATTGGATCATTCCTGGACTTCAGTCCGAAAGAAGAGCCGTAGACGTATGTCTTCGATAATGAAGTTCTTGATGAACATGTGAGGGGATTGGATCATTCCCGGACTTCAGTCCTAAAGAAGAGCCGTAGACATGAGGTCTCCGATAACTGAATGATAGGACTGAATCATCCCTGGACCTCGGTTCAAAATGTACGTGACAAATCCTAGAATTACTCTAGGTTACATCCAGCATGAAACAGGGCTGGCTCTATAGTTGTGATACATCCAGCATGAAACAGGGCTGGCTCTGTAGTTTTGATACATCCAGCATGAAACAGGGCTGGCTCTGTAGTTGTGATACATCCAGCATGAAACAGGGCTGGCTCTGTAGTTGTGATACATCCAGCATGAAACAGGGCTGGCTCTGTAGTTGTGATACATCCAGCATGAAACAGGGCTGGCTCTGTAGTTGTGATACATCCAGCATGAAACAGGGCTGGCTCTGTAGTTTTGATAAGGATTGATCATCCTGGAACTTGATTTGGATTGCATCATCCATGAACTCATGTCCTAAAGAGAGCAGGATTGATCATCCTGTAAATATGATCGTGTGATGACGATGCTGCTGATCGTGTGATGACGATGCTGCTGATCGTGTGATGACGATGCTGCTGATCGTGTGATGACGATGCTGCTGATCGTGTGATGACGATGCTGTTGATTATGTGATGACGATGCTGCTGATCGTGTGATGACGATGCTGCTGATCGTGTGCTAACGATGCTGCTGATCGTGTGATGACGATGCTGCTGATCGTGTGATAACGATGCTGCTGATCGTGTGATGACGATGCTGCTGATCATGTGATGACAATGCTGATGATCGTGTGATGACGATGCTGATGATCGTATGATGACGATGCTGATGATCGTGTGATGACGATGCTGATGATTGTGTGATGACGATGTTGATGATCGTGTGACGATGATGATGATGATCGTGTGATGACGATGCTGATGATCGTATGACGATGCTGATGATCGTATGACGATGCTGATGACGATGTTGATGTTCCAGTAACTAGTCAAGTTACTGATGATGATGAATTGAAGAAAGATTCCGATGATATATAGATGATGTAGTAAATGACTCCTTGCTCCTACAGATGTTGTTATAATATCCTTCTCATTAAGGGGGAGTGTTGAATATTGTAACTTCTAAGAATATTATATTTGTACATTATTTATTCCAGAGATGTTTCATTCCTCCGAGGTAACCCTACTATGTATCTGGAGATGTTTATTCCTCCAGGGGTTGGTATTAACTAGGGTTATTAGACCCACCATGTGTGGGTCGGCCCTGTAGTTATATTTTTGGGGTTATTAGACTTCTCCAGGTGAGGTCGGCCCCAACAGGTCTTTTAGTCAGTTGAGAGTCAAGTATAAATAGAGGAGGTGAACTCCTCATTAGATCATTCACTCACTTGTGGAAGAGTGCGCACTTGTCTGGGAGATCAGCTAAGGAGTTAAAAGAAGGAGGAGCACATCTTGTATTTTGGTTGATCATCTTATTGAGGAAAGCTTTACTGGGTTTTCTACCCCATGAGGGTTTCCCAGGATATATTGTGTGTCTATCTTGTGATTATGCTTCTTTCAGTGATCTTGCTTGGCTATTTGGTTTAAACTTAACACCTTTGTCATTGGTCATGTTGCCCGTTATATGCAAACACCTCATGAAAGTCACTGGAAAGCAGCTAAAAGAATACTTTGATATATTCGAGGTACAATTCAGTTCAGGATTCATTACAGTACAGGGGGGAAACCTTTGTTGGTTGGTTTCGCTAATTCAGATTGGGCTAGCGATCCTTATGATCGAAAGTCTACTACAGGTGATGTTTTCAGTCTAGGATCTGGAACTATTACTTGGGCTTGTAAGAAACAACAAGCTCTTGCTCTTTCTTTAGCAGAGGCAGAATATTGAGCCGCAGTTAATGCCAATTAGGAAGCTTTATGGCTTCAACAGATCCTTTCAGAGTTTGGATTCGAACAACAACAGCCTACACCACTTTGGTGCGACAATCAAAGTGCCATCAAGATTGCCAAAGATCCAGTCCTACATCAACGTAGCAAACACATTGAGATTCATATGCACTTCATCAGAAATCTTGTTCATGATCGTGTTCTTGAAGTACTCTTTTGTCCTACAGATGATCAAGTTGCAAACATCTTCACCAAGTCTCTTACAGAAGCGAAGTTTTCTAAACTTTGATGTATGTTAGGAGTTCAGGAACCTATCATTAAGGGGGGATATGCTCTACTGCCTCCTTCCTTTTCCTAATAGTGTCATTTTTGTAAATCCTTCAATCCTATCCCAAGTTGTTCTTAAGGGGGGATGTTAGGATATTTAGACACTTAGGAGTTAGTTAAGATCAACTTGTGTAATATATCTGTTAGGAAAAGTGTGTTTCTTTAGTATGCATTTGTAAATACTTAATCTGACGGTCACAATATGTTCCCGACATAGAGTGATCCGACAGCTCAAATTCTCTTAGATCATACCTACCCTTGATCCATGGATTAACACCCGATTGGTCCATGATCTCTAATTAAAGAGCATGGAGGGTCATTGGAAAGTTGATCGATTATGAGAAGCTCATTTGTAACTTTCTTTCTTTGCATAATAAATTGTCCCGTAGAAGCTATTTGGATGGGGCCGTGGAGTGTTTCCCTCACGAGGGTTTAAACCACGTCAAAAAATCGGTGTATCGATCTGTGATCTGTTTGTGTGAAGTGCTTGCTCTTGGTGTTCGGTCTTTTGGGAGTATTCTGTGTACCCTAACAGGGAGTAAAGACTTGAGGAACCATTCCAACAGAAAATCTGGAGGAATGTTGGCTTTCACTAACCTCTTCCACCAACACCACTCTTAAACATGGTCAGAAATATGCGTGGCCTTGTTCTGAAGGAAGGTAGACAAAAGTTCAGTACCAGTATCATAACGAACTGGAAACTGGAAATGATCCAAGAAAACCAAAGTGATCTAATTGAAACCCCTATAAGTGTTCCTAGGCAACTCAACATACCACTTCGTAGCTGCCCCCGTGAGGGTGCGTTGAAATAGTTGTAATCAAATGGAATCGTGATTCAATGAGTTGGAAGAGCACCAAAGGTGAAATGTTGTGACATGATCACCCGGATCCTCACCATCTTTCCCCTCAAACTTAGGAATGTCCGAAGAGATCTTGGTAGCAACCGGAGGCCAATTAGGGTCGTGACACACTGGATCATTCGTGAGCTTCAAAAGATCCGGAAGATTCAAACGTGCAAGGAACGGGAGCTGCGGCTGGAAAGCTTGATTATAAGCCCCCATAAAAGGTTGGTTGTACGGAACCGAATTATAAGACGGACCAAATGCTTGACCATGAGCATTAAACTGCTAATTATACAGACATGACTGACCATAAGCTTGACCATGGCCATAAGGTTGATAACCTCCTCCGAACTGACGCATATGAGAGTAAGCAGGTTGTAGCTAGGGTTTTCACCCTAGCTTGTGCAAATGAGCACCTACTAAGGAGAATGGACTCCTTAGTAGCAGTTCAATAAACAGTAAATTAAATTGCTAAAACAATATGAATTCTAAACTAACATGAGCATTAACAAACATAACAAAACATGGAAATATGGTGAAGATCTTTCTTTTTTGTATTAAAATTTTACCTCAAGTGTAGAGGTTGGTGAAGTTCTTGCAATGGTCCAAGAGGGTTGCTCCAAACTCCAGCTTTGCTCCTTCTCTTTCTCCAAAGGGTTGGAAATGGGCCAAAGGGGCACTCAAGGGTGAGCTAGGGTTTTAAGAGTGATTTTGGCAGAGTAAGGGTGTATTTGATTGTGGATATGAAATGAGGGGTCTCCATCACCTATTTATAGGTTTTTAGTGGTGGAGTGCTGGCCCATGGTTTTGGGAACCATATGGTTTAGGTCAGCTGTATAGGGTTTTTTCCTCCTTTTTTCCTCTTTTTCCTCTTTTTTTATATTTTATATTTCCTTTTTAAAGGGTTCTTGCTATTTTGGAGGAATTTTGGCTAATTTTGGGGAAAAAAAAAGGGTTTTTTTAGCCTTTTGGAGGCTTTTTTAATGGTTTTGTGGCCTTTTGGAGGCTTTTTAGATGGATTTTAAGGTTCTGGAGGTAAATACGGTAGGAAATATGGACAAATGAGTCATGTAATGGGGTAGATGAGGTAGTGAGCACTTTTTGGGTGTTAACAGATTGCCCCCTGATGTGTGAGGGCAGGAGCTCATCGTATGGCCGATAGACATCATAAGTCTTTTATGGTTTTCCTGGGGTGTGGAGAAGAGAAGAAACGAACTAGAGCCCGGAACAACGGTCCCGAACAAACTACAAAAACTGAAAGTACATGACCTCAATAATGAATGAGGAATAATCTGAACATATGGACGAGGCGGGCATTCCCATGCTCGTATCAAGATATAGAACAATAATAACAATGGGGTCCAACATATGGGGACCTGAAATATACATGGCCTCAAATAATGAATGAGGAAGAATCTCAATATATGGACGAGGCGGGCATACCCATGCTCGTATCAAGATACATAAAAAATAATTGTGAGGCCCGAAAAGGGGGACTTGTAAGATACATAGAGAACCACTGTGTACATCATAAGGGTCAAGAGGGGACACAAATATGGGACATACGGCAGGGATGACCATGTCTGAGCTGGAGAACTGATACACTGGAATAACAACAGTGCTACTGAGTGTGGTACTAGAGGAATTGATGAGCGGCTGGATCATAGTGACAAGGAGTCATACTCTCAAAGGTACACTGAACTGGAACTGAACTGGGTACTCAAGGAAGCATGTAACTGGATGGCTTCCGAATACAATCGCCAACGCAACCCGGACATCCACGGGAACATATAACTGAGTGTTCCGAAGTGACTCACCAATGTGCTAGAGTCGGGGGAAATCCGAGGTCTTCGACCAATAACTGAAGGGATATAAACCCTATGCGATTCTCAACGATGCGATCAAGGTGTTGAAGTTGAGCATGTGAGAAACAACCACTCGGAGAGGCAATGATGACTCCTCTCAGAATGGTCCGTAGGAACTCACCACAGATGGTGATGGGTCCAAGGCGCAGGGACCTCTGGGTCTATCCTCTGGAATAGAGGGGCTGTCGTTGACAGAGGGAGACCTACAACTAGCAAGGCAATGATGTTTCCTTGATAGGAGCGCGAGGTGGAGAACCAAAGTGTGAGAGTACTGATGGTAGGACTGACATACTGTGGGGGATAACTGGGCAAGTAGAGTGGGTCGACTCAAACTTCCTTTGTTCAGAGTATGATGGTGGGGATGATCGGGCAGCATATGAAACTGAATGGTGGGAAAGGGATCATAGCTGTACTGGATTAAGGATAGTGACTGGGATGAGTGATACTCAAGCTGGTGTAAAATGGCAGGAGACTGCAGACTACTCTGAACAAAGGCGACCTGATTGGGGGTGCTGCCGAGGTGATCGATCATAGTGCCAAGAGGCACGGGGGGACTTCTTCATGGGTTAAGGAACTAGAAGAAGTGTGTTTAAAATGGTACTATCATGTGGATTTATACGAGCCCAGGACAGTTCATGCTCGTGATTGCTTTCAATTTTAAGGAGTCTGAAAGCGATAAGAAGACTCTGTAATAATGGAATGGTACTGTCATGTGGACTTGTACGAGCCCAGGACAGTTCATGCTCGTGGTTGCTTTCAATTTTAGAGAGTCTGAAAGCGATAAGAAGACTCCAAAATAATGGAATGGTACTGTCGTGTGGATTTGTACGAGCCCAGGACAGTGCATGCTCGTGGTTGCTTTCAATTTTAGAGAGTCTGAAAGCGATAAGAAGACTCCAGGGGTTTGTTTTTTTGTGTGTTAGTCTCCAAGGTCTGAAGAAGCATAAAAGGATGCAATGAAGAACTCTTCTAGCCGGTGTGACTAGAGTATTTCTTTTTCGTAATTAGTCTACCAGGTCCGGAAAAGGGTTAAACTTATACCAGATAGACGCCCTTTCAGGTACTTTAACGATCATGAAAGGAAGCAAGATTGCTCGACGATCTTTTCATTGTTTTAGGAGTCAGAAAAGAGCTTAACAGAAACTCCCTAAGTTCCTTTTTCGTAAAGGACTTGTCCGGCCCGAAAAAGGGATAAAATTATACCGAACAAAAGGAATGGCCAGTCAAGGAGGAAGTGCTCAATCAAGGAACATTGATGATGACCAAGAACGAGGGTGGGGGGGAACACTGATGGGCCTCCTTGCGGGATAATGAATGGTGGAAAAATAATGAAATAATTGCAGTATGACAGGAGTGAATGGCTCATGTAAAAATGTGGAATAATCTGATGGTGACCGATGTGGCACGCAAATCGAGGCAGCAAGGTGTCAGGACACAATGTTGAAACTATATCAGGTGAGAGTGAGAAATGATCTCAAGCATCATCACGAGCTCGGAAAAATGAATCCAGGAATATAAAAAGTGTCAAAAATGGATAACGGCCGATGTGGCATGCAAACCGAGGCGATGGGGGGCGGTTTGGAAAAAATACCCGAAAAATATGGGGGTGAGAGCGATAAATGATCTCAAGCATCATCACGGGCTCAGAAAAATGAATCCGATGATATAAAACATATAAAAAATGGAGAGCAGCTGAAGTGGCACGCAAACCGAGGTGACTAGTGGTGTCTAAAAAATGCTCAAAAAATGATGTGGAAAAAATAAGAAAACAAGTTGACCATCATGACGGATTCGTCGTGCTGATTCCAGTGGTGGAAATGGTGCGAAAAATGGACTCCGTATGGGGTTAGAATGGCCAAAACAAGAAAAAGTCAACGAACTATAAATAGTGAGTGGGTCCAACATGACAAGTGTCATTTGTACTTGTTGACTTTGACTAGTGATCAGAGTTGACCAGAGCTGAGTTGGTGTTTCTGGACGATCCGACCGGCCGATTTCAAATCCGGGAGATACAGGTATTCCGTCAAACTCATACCTGCATTTTCATTTGGTTTCGGGGGGGTAGTGGGTCCCAGGGGATTTTTTGTACGGTCCACGTGGGGTGGATCGCGGGTTTGTAGGATGGAGCCACGGTCGGAGACTGCGGGTTCCAAGGTGGAGTACGCGGCTGGGGACCGCGAGGTTCGGGTCGGAATACATGGTCTGGTACCGCGCGTTTCGAGGTTGGACACGCGGTTCGGTACCGCGTGTTGAGCTCCTATAGGTGCAGTTTTGGACCGCGACTGTAGCCCTGATAGCCACGGTTGGAAACCGCGGCAAGGGGCCCTAAAGCTGCGATTGGGATCGAGCTGTTAGGGTTTGCCCGGGGGGGGCAGGGTTACTTCTTTGACATGAGTATGATGAGTTTTCCTTGCGTGATTGACAGGATGCCGCTGGTGCTTTGGAGAGAGCGGGAGGTCCTGGATGAGATAATGGCTGTCATCCGGGGGGATCGGCATGTGCGGTCGACATTGGGATTGTGCGGACTGCTGAAGTTTGCACATGTACCTATGATGCATTCAACAGTACTGCTACTGAACCGGCTAGTGAGATTTTGGGAGCCGGACATTCAGGCATTCAGAGTGCAGGGGGAGAGGGTGGATCTCACCCTTGCAGATGTATACTTTCTGACGAGGTTGCCATGTCTGGGTAGAGTGGCAGATACACAGCCACGAGTATCCACAGATGTGGATATGGAGGATATGTTGGAGCGGTACTGTGTTCCAAAGGCTAGGGTGCAGAGGAATGCACTCCGGGTGGTGGACTTGCAGGAGTGAGTAGTACAGGCTATAGCGGCATGCGTGGTTCGAGTTTTGGGGTCCCAATCACTTGAGAAGGTGTCCGGTGGCCAGATGCAGCTAGTGGAGTGCGTGCTGGATGGGGTCTACTATGCGTGGGGCCAGATGTTCCTCACTTGTGTGCAGTGGCAGTTGAAATCGGTGAAGGAATCTGGCAAGGGATTCTGTTACGGATCCTTTCTTTGTGCTTTCTTCATGGAGCGGGTACCTACACTGCGGCCGTGGGTGCCAGTCAGGGCAAGAGGAATGAGGGAGCCGCGTATGGTGCGGTGGGGAGTGATGATGCACCACCGGGGTGGCAGTGAGGTGGGTAGATACTTTACCCAGGAGCTTTACCTGTAGTGGCTGCAGATGCCGCTGACACTGGATGACTTTCCATACAGAGATATGGACTACACGGGGGATCCAGAGGCACCACGGCCGCCAGGGCAGGCATGGGGACCAGATGGTACGTATTGATTTACTTGCATGTTATGGATGTCAAGATTTGTGTATGATAGGTGTTTTGATATACTGTTACTGACTGATGTGTGATCTATAGATGTTGGTCCGAGACCACCACCAGGACATGTAGCGCGTAGGGGGCATGTGGCGGTACTAGCCCTACCAGGTCGAGGAGAGGTGCTTCGACGGGACGCGGAAGGGACTCTGGAGGTCATACGGACGCTTCTGGATCGGTTGCTGGTTGGAGTGACCGATGACGGGTGGCGGGACGTCGATCCCGAGGTGATCCAGGATTGTCTGAGGACGCCACGGGAGTTCCGGTCGATCGCGATCCGGGTGGCTATCTTGGCGGATAGGGGTCGGGCACAGGAGCCCGCAGGGGATGAGGAGCTGCCAGAGGAGGAGCGAGGTGAGGACTCAGAGGCAACTGATGCAGCCAGTGATGCAGGGTATGACTCTCATTAGGGAGTGCAGGGGACTCCCCCCGATTTTGTAGCTACGGCATGTATTCTATGAGGCGTAGGGATGTATAGATATTTTTTGTATAGCTGAGTACAGGGGTACTCAGAAAATGTGTAACATATGGACATGTATTTTTTGATATATATATATGCACATGGATGCACCTTTTTGCTATGATGATGTAGTGTATGCACGTGGATGTGCTTATGGTTGTTATAGGTTTGTACTGCACGTGGATGCAAGTAGTATAGAATGATGGGCACGTGGATGCCCCTTGCAATAGTTTTGGGTTTTTAGATATTTTTGATGAGATGTTATGGGATAATGATGCATGATGGACGTTCTACATGGTGTGATTGATGTGCCAATCTAGGATGTTGTTAGCCATTTGATCTGCAACACTATTCCGAGCTCTTGGGACATGGGTGAATGTTATGGATTCAAATTGTCGGCTGAGTTGTTTTGTGTGTAGGAATTTTCTAAAGAGGCAGGGATCACGTACATGGTAGCGGTTGTTGAGCTGGGAGACAAGTAGCTGGGAGTCAAGGAACACATGAAGGTGACATATTCCCATCTGGAGGGCAGCAGTCAGGAGATCGATCACAGCATCATGCTCCGCCTGGTTATTGGTAGCAGCGCCTATACATATTCCGTTAAGGTGAATCAATTCATGTGAAGGGGAATATAAGACCCATGCTGCAGAATCCAGGTTGGGAGACCAGTGGCTCGCTCCATCGGCGAAGCCAATGTAATGACGTGGAGGATGGTCCATCTGTGGTCATGCAAAAAATGAGGAATGTAAGATTGCGGTAAAAAAGGTGAAAAACAAAAAGAGAGCAAACTGTACAATACGGACCAATGGGGTCGCGGGTTTATTTAGGGATAAAAGCGCTTAAGATACAACCCATTACGGGGGTTGCGCAAAGGGTGACCTTCTGAGTCAGTTAAAATGTATGCCTCCTTGCCGAGATAGGTCTGTACGATGTAAGGGCCTTGCCACATGGATTCAAACTTTCCTTTACCCTTTTTGTCATGGGCTTGGTCATAGGCGAGGATGAGGTCCCCTTCACGGAAAGTTCGAGGGTGTACCTGTTTGTCATAACTAGCTTTGGAGTGGTTCTTGGCGGATTCAATGGTCTGTAGAGTGGCACGACGGTCTTCATCAGCTTTTTCTAGTGATAGAAGACGTTGCTCGAGTGGGGAGGTGTCTGGGAGAAGCTCGACGGCGATGTGTAAGGTAGGTATCTGACACTCTATGGGGAGCATAGACTCTACACCGTGAACTAAATGAAATGGGGTAAAACCGGTGGCGGTTTTGGTGGATGTATGGTAAGCCCTTAAGGCAGGGAACAACATGTGGTGCCAATTGGACTTATGCCGGTCAATAGTGCGTTGGAGGATGGTTTTGAGAATTTTGTTAATGGCCTCTACTTGGTCGTTCCCTTGGGGGTAATAAGCAAAGGAATACTGATGTTTGAATTTTAGTAGGGTGGATAACTCGCGCCAAAGGGAATCTTTGAAGTGTGAACCATGGTCTGAGACCAACTATTTGGGTACCCCGAATCTAGTGATAACGTGGTTGAAAAAGAAACGGACAGCGGTGTCAGTTGTACAATTGAAGGTGGGCATGGCTTCCGCCCATTTGGTGAAGTAATCAACGGCGACAATGATGTACTTATGGCCGTTGGCGGATGGGGGTTTACATTCCATGAAGTCGATGGCCCACTTACAAAAGGGACCAACGGTGACGACTGGATGTAACGGAGTGGGTGGTGTCCGGGCCTTGGCGGCAACAAGTTGGCAATTATGGAAATGTTTGACCGCAGTGATGTAGTCGGTAAAGAGTGTGGGCCAGAAGTATCCGGTGCGGATGACCTTTTGGGTGGTGGCCATTCCAGAGAAATGTACGCTGTAGGCACCGCTATGACAGTCATTGAGGACATGTTCGGCTTCCTCGTGTGTAAGGCAACGACGGAGAATCGTGTCAACCCCTCGCCGGTAAAGGACATCGCCTAAGAGGAGATATCAAGAGGCCTGGTGGCGGATACGATGACGTCCATCACGACTGATGTTGGGTCTGAACTTTTGTGTGCGAAGGTATAACAAAATATCACCGTACCATGGGTCATCAGATGAGATGGTGAACAAGTGATTGTCGGGTAACCCATCCGAGATTTGGGGGACGACAGAAGGGAGGGGAGATCGGTGATGAGCTGGGAAAGCGCGAGGGCTTTAGTGCTCTTAGGGGTTCGAAAAGTGAGATCATATTCCTCAAGGATAATGACCCATTTCACAACGCGACCTTGCAGGAGCCGCCGGTTTAAAAGATAGACCATGGGGTTGGAATCGACGACAACTGTGGTATGACTGAGCAAAATGTAGTGTTGCAATTTTTGGACGGAGAAGACCACAGCAAGGGCGAGTCTTTCCTCATATGGGTAACGTAGGGGTGGTCTAGACAAGGTCTGGCTAACGTAATAAATGACATGCTCTTGGCGAGCGACGTCTTCTTGAACCAGGACTTCGGACACGGCATGTTCAGATGCGGAGATGTAAAGGATGAAGTCCTGAGAGAAATCCAGAGGGGAGATCAAAGGGGCTTGTGTGAGAGCTTTCTTGAGGGCGCCAAAGGAAGCTTCGGTTTGCTCATGCCAAACAAAGGGTATGTGGGTACGAAGCAGGCATAAGAACCCATGAACGGTAGTGGCATAATCAGGAATGAAGTGACGAAGGAAATTGGATCACCCCTGCAGACTCTGGAGCTACCGAAGCGTGCGAGGAGAGGGGAGATCTAAGATGGCTTGGACTTTCAGGGGATCAACAGCATTTCCTTTCTGGGAAACAATGAAACCTAACAACTGGCCTGCCAGAACGCAAAAGACACACTTGTGTGGGTTCAAGCGGATTTGATATTTGCGACAATGTAGAAAAACTTGCAGGAGGTCGTTAAGGTGGTCTGATTGTTTCTGGGAACGAGCTGTAAGGTCGTCAAGATAGACTAGCAGTATATGGACCAAATCGTGAAAACAATAGGTCATGGCCCGCTGGAAGGTGGCAACAGCATTTTTCAGGCCAAAAGGCATGACGCGATAGGCAAAGGTGCCCCATGGGGTGGTAAAGGAAGTCTTGTACTGATCCTCCTTACGGATCTGAATCTGGTTGTATCTGGAAAAACCGTCCATGAAAGATAGGACTTCATGGCCCGCACACACATCGATGAGTTGGTCAATAAATGGCATGGGAAAGTTGTCTTTGGGACAGGCTCGGTTTAAATCACGGAAGTCATTACATACTCTAATGGTGCCTTGTTTTTTGTTAACAGGAACGGGGTTTGAAACCTAGGTGGTATATGCAATAGGATAAATGAATCCTGCTTTGCAAAGTTTCTCAACCTCTGCTTTAACAGCGGGAAGCTTTGAAGGATGAATGGGGCGCTGTTTCTGGCAAACGGGGGGTACATCTAGCCATGTGTCAATGTGGTGCTCTATAATAGCGGGGTCAAGACCAGGAATTTCGGTATAGGACCAGGAAAAGACATCACGGAACTCTTGGAAAAGTTTTTTGTACTCTCCAATCTCATGTTCACTGCAAGAGGCTCCTAAGGTAATGATTTCAAGAGAACCAAGTGGGTCAGAGATATCAATGTGGATGATGGGTGAGATGTTGGCCATGTTACCTTCCTCAAAGGCCTCAGGAGCGGGAATAGGATCCTTAAACCAGTCAACTTTGGTGGGAAGGAAATCTTTAGACTCAACCGCGAATTGGGTAGCTGTAGTAGAGGAGGATTCTTCTGGGAGGAAATAGGAATGATGGTGCATGTCATCCCAGGGATAATCCGGGGCAGTGAGAGCCTCAAGAATATCCTCATCATTGCGGAAACATTGAGTTGTCAAATCGGTTGACAAGGGAATGGTAGTTGAAGAGATCATATAAATGGTGTTAATCTCTCCGGATGGGGATGAGACCGGGGGGTGGATCTCCTCAATTGTGGGGGGTGCTGTCTCAAGGTACAAATTATTCATCTCGTAGAGAGCTGCTCTATAATCTGGGAGATCGGGACAGTGATGTGAGTAATGGCCGTAAATACCACATATTGCACAAGGGTGATTGGTACGTAGTGATTTATCACGAGGCTTAGGGGTTGAATCGAGTTCGACAACCGGGATGTTGGGGTCGTCGTCAAGCATTTGCATGTGTTCCTGTAATGCGGGTAATTGTGGACATTGATGAGTCGTATGGCCTAACTCATCACACAACGAGCATTTGGGGGGAGCACGAAACACGGGGGGAGGTTTTACTGCCTTGGGAGGGGGTACAACAGTGTATGGTTGTGGACCTCTGCCCCCAGTGGGCTTGATAAGAGGGGGGGGATTCGTAGATGATGAAGGGGTAGTGACACCAGGAGGTGGTTGACTAGTAGTGGAAATGGCTTGCACCAGTTGTAGGACGACATTAGGTGTCGGCGGGGGCACAGGGGGCAAAATGTACCACATGGGTAATCCCAAGGTTAACCCGAGGAGGCTAAGAGTAGCCATAACCAGGGCGTTTACTACTCTCGAGGGAGGGATTAGGAAGGGGATTGTGTGGATGGGTGTAACACCAATGTGACTAGGTACCAATGGTGGTTTGGGTAACAAGGGCGGTTGATTGTTGGGTGTTTGTGTATTGTGGGAAATAGTACATAGGTCAGATACTTTGGGCGTAGGTGATGGGGGAGGAATGGATTGGAATGTTGAGGTCATCGCCGTATCTGAGTAAACTCCTGGTCCCACGGAGTAAACGAACGAGGTAGTTGCACCACAAGCAGGTTGTTCAACCATGGGGAGAACATTTTTGGGTGCAGTGGGGGAATTTGGATCGTAATAGGTGAGTTGGTCGACCTTGACCACGCATCCGTCATGGGGGAACATCATGGTATGAAAAATAGATGAGGCAACCGCCCGCATGGCATACATGTAGCTGCGGCCAAGAAGAGGTTATAATCAAGTTGGGCATTGATGACCTCTATGTCAATGAGTACGGTTTTACCAGCCAACTGGACGGGGACGTTAGCTAAGAGACCTTGGGGTTGGGCCGAACGGCCATCGTAGGCTCGCAATGCAGTGGTGGACTGCTGGAGAGTAGGGGATCCCAACTTCTACCAAAAAAATGTAGACATAATGCATGTAGAGGCACCCTCATTGATAATGCACCGATGGATGACAAGATTCCGAACGGAAACAGAAACTTGGAATGCTAAAGTGGAAGGCAGGCGTGGTTTGGACTGGTCCAAATCGAATGCCATCAGCTGTGAATCATTTGGGTCAATAGCACCAATGGCGGAGAGCAAAGTCTTGCGCTATGAAGGACAGTTTTTTAAGACTTCTAATGCAGACATGGCTGCGGGAGATTGGGCTAAGTCATCTACAATGTTGTAATTTGACGCAGCGTGAGCATTGGGGTTATTGTTAATGCGACGAAGTGGGAAGCGAGGTGCTTTGGAGGTGCCATCGAGTGGAGCCAAGGGTATACGTAACGTCTGATCGGTGGGATGAGCGTTAGTGTTGTTGTCGGTGGTAGAGGCTTTAGGGGTGGAGCCATATTGGTTCCGACGGGTTTGGAGGTTGACATCAGCGGATGACATCATCAACAAGTGGTGGGTACCTGAATCGAACATGGGTTGATCAGGAGCGGCATAAGTGATCTGTTGTTGTGGTGGTGCGTTGCCTTGAGGGGGAGCCAACGGCTAAGTGTTCACTACGCCTTGGGTTGGTAAGGGGTTTTGCAGCACCAAAGGTTGATGTTGAGGTGGTAGGGGGTTGGGTGGCGCCTGAGGAGCCACATGCCTTTGGCGATGGGAATCATCAGTCCAGAGTTGCCAAGCTCGCTCCAAATGTGGGCAAGCGTGTGTGTAGTGGCCATAGACCCCGCAAATAGAACAAGGATGGTTTGTTTGCAGATTAAGATTTTTGCCCTGCTTGGGCGGCCGATCAGGGTTCTGGTTGGCAGGTGCCGTGTTATTGTTGTTTGGGGGATTGAGAGGTTGACCGCCTTGGTCAGAAGGGGGGTTTTTCCCACGGTTACGGCCTTTGCCACGGTTATGCTGGCCCTGTTGGCGCTGGTTGTTTTGGTTCTGCTGCAGATTCTGTTGGGCGTATACTTGCCCTTGGGCAGCAGGTGGGTTTTGGGGTTGTGCAGGTGCGGGAGCAGGCTGCGGTGGATAATAAGTAGGGGGAGGTTGCGCAGGTGCTGAACCTTGTGGGGGTTGCTGATATGTCTGTGGAACAGGTTGTGTGTTTACCGCAGGGGCTTCCTGTGGCGGGTAATAAGCGGGTTGGGCTTGAGAGGACACAAGAGCTGGTGCAGCCTGTGGGTGGTAATAGGGCTGAGGTGCGACCGGGGGGGCATAAGCAGGGGACGCATGACCAAAGCACTGAGGTGGACAGGAGGGTCCGTGGGAATGGTGGTGGTGTGCCATAGGAGCATATGAATTGGTCGCTCTGGATTGAGATGTAGCCCGCGAAAGGTCGGGGCCATGGCTAAGAAGTGCTATGGAAAAGGGTTGGGGATGTGAGGCAATACGACCAATGATGCCATCTGTGGCATGGGATGCCCCCGGCGCATCGTGTTGGGAGGAATCGTCGTGAGGGGCGTCAGGTATGATGGTATATAGATAACCCGACTGGGCGTAAATGAGGTCAAATTGTTGGGCTTTTAGAATGGCCTCTTCTTCAAACTGGGGTCATTCTGATGCCACATCCTTGGCAATGACAGGAAGGAGGGATTTTAGGAACCAATCTAAGAAGATACGGTCGTCTAACTTGATTTTGCAGAGGCTGCGGCGTCGACGCCACTCATGAATGTGGTCAGTGATGTGGGTAGCCGTGTTTTGTCTGCAAGACAGTAGGATCTCAACTCCCATGTCATAGCGGACAGGTAACTGAAAGAACTGCAGGAAAGTGGACGCAAGGGAGGTAAAAGTGGCATGGGTCCCATGGGGCTGCTCGATGTACCACTTAGCTGCAGAGCCAGTGAGGGTGCACTGTAACAGACGGAGGCGGACAGAGTCGTCCACTATGGAGTTAGAGGAACACCATAGATGGAAGGACATGATATGGTTCTGGGGGTCCTCACCTGCCTTGCCCTCAAACTTAGGGATGTCGGAGGGGAGCTTGGTGGGCATGTGAGGCCACGCAGGGTCGTGTCTGATGGGGTTGTTAGTCAGTCTAGCTAGGTCAGGAAGGTTGAGACTATCCATGAATGGAAAACTAGTAGAAGGATGTGACATACTAGCGGGTGTGACCATGTTGGGGCCAATGCCCCCAAGTGGAGGGGCAAGATTTGGGATGTTGCCCCCAAGTGGAGGAACGAAAGTGATATGGGACGGTCCTGCACTGCCAAGGGTAGTGTGAGTCACTGATGGGGTGGCGTTAGGTATGCCAGCTACTGGAATGGGTACAATGATAGTAATGGTAGGTGTGGGCCCCATCGAGGGCATACGCAAAGCGGGCATGGTAGCCGGTGTGGTGGTGGATGCTCCACCAATGGTCCCTACAAAGAAAGGGGTGGAAGTCACGCCAGCCATGGGGCTGGTTGGTGCAGTGTAAATGGGGTTCTCGGACTCTGCCTCAGAATCAGAGGTAAAATAAGGGGTGTCTAGATCGGGTGACGGAGTTCTATGCCATTGACGAGTGGAGTCAAGTGACAAAGCTCGAGATCTATGATGAGTGGTATCAAGTAATGAAGATCTATGTCTATGATGGGTGGTGTCACGTGAACTGTGCTGTGGGGGCTCGCCCCGGAGGCGCCGAGAATGTCTCGGGGACTCAATGGTGATAGATGGTGTCAAAAATCTGGGGGTTGTGTTGAGTGAAAAACAGCTCAAAAACCCTAATGCAACCGAGTGTGCAGAAGGAGAGCTCAAAAAATATGGCACTCAGGCCAACAACCAACTCAAAACACTTACTGTAACAGCTGTGCTACAATAAGTGGAGTATCAACAGAAATTGTCAGAATACCAACAAGCAGCAGGTTTCCTAAAAAATAAAAATAGTGGACTCGCTAGACCAAAAGGAGGTAAGGGAGCATGCAAACACCTAGCTAAATAATATTCTGACTCAATGAGACATATCCTCTGCAAGGTGATGAAATCCAAGTCAGACAATATGGATAGTAGAGCCAAGTGGCTAAAGATATCCCCCTACCGGGAGGGACACCGGGTAGTCAATCCTAGAAGAAAGGCAACTAAGATACACCATTCATGACACGTCCAGAAAAGGTGAATCTTCCGTTTGGTTCTATCGCCGTGGTATCCCCATACAGGGATACCCCGAGAACTGCGAAAGGTAGCCTTCGGTTACTGAATGGATTGCGGTATTCCACTCAGGCCTCCGGAACCAGTCTGGCGACTTCAACCCTCCTAGGGGAAAGGCCCTCTGATAAACTGGTTGTGACTGTGCCAAAAAATACTAGGGGATTTGGGTTACCTAATGGACAACATCTATGTCTCAAATGTAAGCAACCGAGGGGTGTTATTTGGATGCCTATCCCCCCGATCCTACCTAACTACAAAAATTCTTATGCGTTCCCCAAGTGGGGTTAGAATGTTGGTTGTGTTAAGTAGTTTTTTAGGGCTCACTTGAATTAGGTGACAGAGTGTGTGCGTGTGAGATGATTATGAACCCAAATAAAAGTGCCACGAGGGTGGGCAACTTTCTAACTAAAAATAACAAGACAGAATGTAAACTTTGTAATGCAAAATTTTCTCTTTTCAATGAAAATGCTGAAATTTTTAAAAAATATTCTGTAAATGGAACAGAACTAATACTGCAGAAAAGGCTGTAGGGAAGTATGGCTGCAGGTAGGACAGATGGCTGTGCAGGTGCAGAAAATAGTGCAGCAAAGTGCTGGGCTCAAAACAGTGAAAAAAGTGCAGAAAACAGACCGCGGGTCTGTGGCAAATCTGGGTGGTCGGACCGTGGGAAATAGCTCAACAGTCGTGGATAGGTTGCGGGATTTTGGCCGAAAAACACAGTCGGGACGCAGGAAAAAGGCCGAAAGACGGCGCCAGGTTGCAGGAAAATGGCTGGAAGCCGCATGCGGGACGCAGGAAAAAAGGCCGAAAGATGTCGACGGGTTGCAGGAAAATGGCTGGAAGCCGCAGGCGGGACGCGGGAAAAAGGCCGAAAGACGTCGGCGGGTTGCAAGAAAATGACTGAAAGCCGCAGGCGAGACGTAGGAAAAAGGCTGAAAGACGCCGGCGGGTTGTAGGAAAAAGGCTGGAAGTCGCAGGCGGGACGCAGGCAAATGGCCGAAAGACGTCGAGGGGTTGCAGAAAGATGGCTGAAAGCCACAGGCGGGACACGGGAAAATGGGTTCACAGCCGCAGTCGAACCGTCCTAAACAAGCTAATAGCCGCGGTCGGATCGCAGGTAACAGACTGAAAACGGTCGGCAGGTCGCCAGATACAGTCTGAGAGCCGCAGTCGGATCGCAGGTAAATACCTGAAAGACGCGGTCGGAATGCAACTGTAGGAGATAAAATAAACAGTTTACGGCCGCTGAAAGGGACAACCGAACAGAAAAATATTGCAGAAAATTAAAAATATTTAAAACTTAAAAAACGATAACCAGAAATTCAAAGGAACACAAGGGGAGTCGCCAAAACTGTAGCTAGGGTTTTCACCCTAGCTTGTGCAAATGAGCACCTACTAAGGAGAATGGACTCCTTAGTAGCAGTTCAATAAACAGTAAATTAAATTGCTAAAACAATATGAATTCTAAACTAACATGAGCATTAACAAACATAACAAAACATGGAAATATGGTGAAGATCTTTCTTTTTTGTATTAAAATTTTACCTCAAGTGTAGAGGTTGGTGAAGTTCTTGCAATGGTCCAAGAGGGTTGCTCCAAACTCCAGCTTTGCTCCTTCTCTTTCTCCAAAGGGTTGGAAATGGGCCAAAGGGGCACTCAAGGGTGAGCTAGGGTTTCAAGAGTGATTTTGGCAGAGTAAGGATGTATTTGATTGTGGATATGAAATGAGGGGTCTCCATCACCTATTTATAGGTTTTTAGTGGTGGAGTGCTGGCCCATGGTTTTGGGAACCATATGGTTTAGGTCAGCTGTATAGGGTTTTTTCCTCCTTTTTTTTCTCTTTTTCCTCTTTTTTTATATTTTTTATTCCCTTTTTAAAGGGTTTTTGCTATTTTGGAGGAATTTTGGCTAATTGTGGGGAAAAAAGGGGTTTTTTAGCCTTTTGGAGGCTTTTTTAATGGTTTTGTGGCCTTTTGGAGGCTTTTTAGTAGGATTTTAAGGTTCTGGAGGTAAATATGGTAGGAAATATGGACAAATGAGTCATGTAATGGAGTAGATGAGGTAGTGAGCACTTTTTGGGTGTTAACACAGGTATATATGTGTTCTGAGCACCATATTGAGGTGGGTTGTACTGGTGGCCAACACCGACTGTATTGTAGTAAGGGTTTCCACCATAAGGATGGGGCATATATGTACTATTCGTAGCGGGAACCATGTTGTAATGACCATGATGGTAAGGTATGTTCCCACCCCCAGCGTAAGCATTAGGATTAGTGTGAGCAATCGTGTGGTGACCATAAGCATGAGATGTATTCCTAACCCCAACATTGGTGTTACTAGTAGTAGGAATGGTGGCATTATGATCGTGAGAATGAGGTATATTCCCACCTCCTATAGTAGCATTACTAGTAGTGGCGGTGGACGTGAAAGTATGCGGCATATGTCCACCCCCGAGATTGGGAGGAGCATTAACATTCGCGAAAGTGGTCCTAGGTTGACGGGTAGCGGCATGTGTATTAGGTGGTGGATGACGAGTCGTGTTTTGAACAGTGTTCCTATTAGGTTGGGTATCCCCAGGAGGTGGTCGTCTTCCAACATTAGCATTACTAGGAGGAATATGACCAATCCCCATACTATGTGTGTGAGTGGACAATGTGGTTCCCCCGGCGAGGGTATTTCCCCCAGTGGGTGCAGTGTGGCTAACACCATGACTAGTGCCAGCATGGCTACCAAAAGCAATGGAAGGATCAAATGTGGTGTAATTCGGCATACCATATGAGAACGCGGTAGGGTTGATCGTAGGGCTTGAGTCATCATGTAACTCTGGAATCCCATATAAATAATTATGTGGAAATGAAGGAACGAACGGGTCGTCCTTGGGTGGATCCGAACCAAACAAACTAGGTCGAGTCCCGGGTGGATCCGGACCAAACGAATTAGGTTGGGTCTCAAGAGGATCACCCCCCCACGCCTCACGAGGAGTAGGGGTGTCTGAAGTGTGTTCGAATCTACCAAATGGAATTGTAGGGATTTCTCCCATGTCAAAGTGTGCAACCGTCATGACGTATGTCTCGTAAGAATCTGAAGACTCGAAGGGAGCCCTCCGACGTCCCCTAGCAACACGGCGTGAAAGTTTGGTGGGCTGTAAACCAGCCAACCGACGGGATCGGTGGAGAGTAGTACTCCATGCCACAATATCTCTGGAGAGAATATAAAATCACATCATCCCCTAATGCCAACTATTGATCAAAAAACAGTAAATCAAGAGCACACACCTAGAGAAACTACAGCTAAGAGAAGACAAACAGAGTGGCTAAATGAGCTCCCTACACTAGAGCCGGTATGTCTCACCTAGGAGAGGCTTGAGACTCCCAAACTGTAGTGGGAGGTAACAGAATCAGTTATAGAGGCACCCAGGCTTCACTGCGTGCAAAGGGTCATAACCCTCGGTAACAAACAATTGTGTTTTCCAACCCCTATCTGACTCAGGACACAAACAGTATAACCACTGCAAGTACCCTATGCGATACCTAGGTAAGGAAACTATGGTCACTACAGTATAACCAATGCTCAGCGGGACAGTCGCAGGTGGGATCCGTCGTATGGGCAAGGTAGCTAAGCCTGAAACTCAAGAGGGTCAAATCCCCCAAGAATCCCCATATACAAAAAAACCCTGGAAATATCCCCCACATTCAACCGGTATTGGAGGGATATCTCCTCAACCAACCTCCCGTGACCTCATGCTTAACTCTGGTCTGAGTAGAGCTTCCTGAGAACACCGATGTATACCATGGATTTCACCACTCCCTGGTC
Organism: Larix kaempferi; assembly: GCA_027924585.1. Lineage (NCBI taxonomy): Eukaryota > Viridiplantae > Streptophyta > Pinopsida > Pinales > Pinaceae > Larix > Larix kaempferi. The sequence goes on along the minus strand of BSBM01000723.1, from coordinate 2,129,931 downwards.
AGACACATAATGTTTCGTCTAGTAGTCTTGGATTGTTTACTCACAATGATCTATTCCAAGACTCTAAACCTATGCTAGTTGGTGTACCCTATAAATAAAATCGTTCTAATCAATTTTAAAATTAAGCGTTAATGTTAATGACTGTGGTTACTCAAAGGATATGGTTGTTAAACTAGTGATGTATATGACTCAATAGTATGCAAAATCGTCAAAACGCTAGACTCATCTATCCAATAAAAACAATGCCACTAATATGCAAAATAAATCCAACAGTTTTGAAATAAAAATGCAACTCTTTTATATTTTCAATGCACAAGCAGAACCTAAATTAAAGTAACAAGCACTCTATGTAAAGTGCAGTACATAAAAGTAAAAAAAAAAATTGTATTTTCTCTTATAAGCAAAAGGAAAATGCAAAACTATTTTTTTTTTGTATTTTTCAATATAATGAAATGAAAAATGCAAACAAAATCCTACTATTCAGCCACTAAAATGCCAAGGAGATCACTAAGACAACCCAACAGATCCCAAACAGTAAGACTTAGCCAACAGAATGAGCTCAAAAGGAAAAAACCAACAAGGCTAAATCCAAAGATGGGTAAAAAACCAACAAGGCTCAACCAAGAAAAGAGAAGAGTTATGGTCACAAACAAGGCATGGAACAGTTAAGAATCAAGCCAACAAAGACTCGGGATCATCCAAAGCCAACCCAGCAACAACCAAGGGTCATGAAACAACCAAAGCCAGAGTTGTACGCTAATGTCGAAGGAATACCTACGAGTACCCACGAGCAGTAGTGTAAATAGAGGCGGGTGTACGCAGGTAGAGCTAAGCTCACCCTCAGGTAAGGAAAATCAAATGGGAAAAGAAAGAGTCCAGTGGCTCAGAAAAACTAGTTTTATATAGTGTATCTCAATGGCCAATCAGTGACACAGAGCTTCGACAAACAACAACTCTAAATAAGGACTAATGCTCAAAAATCTCCAAAAATGGATGTTTTCCCCAGCAGAGTCGCCATTTCTGCATTGGAGAAAACTCCCTATGGATTGGGGTAGACCACAACAGACAGTTGACTACCAGAAATTAACTCAATTCTCAGTTCTATGCTATATAAATGACAATGCTAAGATAATGAAGAATGTAACCAACCTCGATCCAAACGTTTGATGTAGATCCCCGTTGGAGCTTTTTTAACGTGTGCACTTGAACCTACAAATTAGTCTTGACAGCCAATGTACAACAAGTGCATATAATATATAAATGACATTAACATCATCAATAGCAATGGTCCATGATATTATAAGTAAATGCAAGCCAATGTAATATTTAAACAACATTCACAACATTAATGGACGAGAATATGAGTATTTCTATTAATAAACAACAAGAAGTACAATGTAATACGACCTCTTGCCGGCAACCAATCTGAACCAAGATTTGGATCAATCCACTTGTGCCTCCACCACTTCAATCCTCCATGGAATGGCAAACTCAAACTATGATAGGAGTTTGGAAGGTGAACATAAAGGGGTTCACAACTACAAGGATCAATGAGTGTAGACTCAAGATAGGGAAAAAATCCACTAGAGTTCTCTTGCTCTTCTTTCTCCCATTGTCCATATGTCATATGTGCTCAATATATAGTCCTCTCAAAGGTAAGTGAAAGGACACATCGAGGCGTTACGGGACAAATGGAGGGATAAAGGTCACCCTATGACCGCTTTTTGGGAGTAAAAAGTAATTAACTAATGATTTTTACCATTTTACATGCTACCCGCGAGCTATAGTGATGCAACTCACGGGTACACCCATTGTAGTGATGCAGCTAGTGTACAGGGGAAAAGATAGGGAAAATAATGTGTCTGAAGGATATAAAGTGGATCTGAGTCAGTAAAATGGATCCTACAGGCCAAAGAGTGCTGATGCTCACAAGGTGGAAAATTACATTGTAACAGCAGATTGTTGCCGAAAGGGCCGGTGAAAAGGGGTTTTGTTGGTTCCCTGAACCGCAAAGAACGTGGGTCTTTATATAAAACCTCAAGACAGTTATATAAGCCAACATGTAGACATATGTCATGTAATCACAAAGAGTAATTAGCTAACAATCGATATAATCTGATCATAAAAGTAGATAAACTATAGTACATTAATTACAAGAGAGGGTTTCCTAGATGCAAGGTCTAGGTGAAATATCTCTTAAGATAGAGTCCATTTTTGGACCCCAGAATGTTTCCATTGAAATATTCTATCTTTTAGGCCCCTTTTCGAGGGATTTTTGAATAATGTATGAACCGATCCACATAGAAGTTAACTTCCCAACCCCTAGTTCATCATGTTTCTGGCCATAGAATAGCACAAGATCTCCTCAAGAGAATATATATGGATGGACTGACTTATAATACTAGTATTTAACACACTTTTATTTGCTTCAACGGTCGTAAGAGAATCCCTCCTGTGTTCATATAATTGTTCCAGATATAACAAATAATTCTCAAGTTGACTGATATCTGGTAGGAGTTCTACAGCTAGTTTCAGTGATGGAATTTTGCACTCGATAAGTAAGAAAGCCTCTACTCCATGAACAAGATGGAAAGGAGTAAATATTGTAGCATTATTGTTGGAGATTCAATATGCCTAGAGAGCGAGATAAAGCATAATATGCCAATTGGACTGATGCTTATTCATAGTCCTATGCATCATGGTTTTCAAAGACTTGTTAATAGCTTCTACTTGCCTGTTGGCTTGAGGATAATACGGTGAGGAGAAGTCCTGGCGAAATCCAAGTTTATATGATAGCTCTGTCATCATTTTTTTGGAAATGAGAGCCATTATAAGTCACATTCTCCCTAGGGATACTAAAACGAGTATTTATTGGATTAAATATGAAGTGCACAGTAGGTTCACCATCGCAACGGAATGTAGGCATGGATTCAACCAACTTGGTGAAGTAGTCTATAGCTACAATAATATATTTGTGACCACCAGCTGATGTCAGGTTACACATCGTGAAATCAATTCCCCACTTGGTGAAGGAACCGATAGTGATAACTAAAAAAAGAGTATCAAGATGAGCATTCACTTTCTTTGTAAATGCTTGACAAGGATGCCACTTCTTCACATCTTCTATACAATATTTAAAAATTGAGGGCTAGAATTATCCTACAAATAGAATTTTTTGGGTTATAGGAAGCCCAGATAGATGACCTCCACATGCTCCACTATGGCAATCATTCAAAACCTTTTTAGCCTCCTTATAAACCAAGCAACGTTTGAGGACGGTATATATTCTTTGGCAGTATAATGCATCACCAATGATAACGTAATGTCTTGATTAGTGACGTATTTTACATCTTTACTCATGGGTGGACTGAGGCGGGACCCTCTAGGTTTGTAGATAAATCAAAATATCACCATACCAATGGTCTTCTAATCTCATAAGGAATATATGTTGATCGGTTAAAGATGCATCTTCCAATGATCCCTCATCTGTTCTAGGTGACTCTGACATCAATTCAACGAAATCTAAATATATATTTGATTTTTTTGAAGCAAATCCTAAAATTAACTCCTAGAGGATGACAATCCACTGATTATACTTGCCACCGATGCCACTGATTATTCATCGGGACACGATGTACTCAAAATGATTGACATCAGTAATAACAGTTGTCTGCCTAAGCATAATATATTGTCTAAGTCGTTCTTCTACATGGACTGTATCCATGGCAAGTTTCTCAACATGTGACTACCATAGTTCGGGGCCAACCATATTTTTGACTAGATAATAAATGACATGTTCCTGATAGGAATCATCTTCTTGTACCAAGACCATACCTACTGCAGATTCTAATGCTGCTATATACAAAAGAAAATCTTTGTTGAAATCTGGAGGACTCAACAGTGGGGCAAACACTAAATCCTTTCTCAATGCATCAAATTAACTTTAAGCATAATCATCCCAAATCAATGAGACCCATTTCCTTAGTAACCACATGAAACCTTTGGTAAGTTCATCATAGTTAGTGACAAATATTCACAAGAAATTGGCTTTCCTTGAAGGCTCTACAGTTGATTCAAATTTTGCGAGGAAGGAAACTTTACTATTGCCTCTACCTTGAACAGATATACCATTATACCCTCTTTAGACATGATAAATCCTAGTAATCAACCCAATTCAACACATAAGATACATTTATGAGGATTTAGCCGAATCTTGTAATAACAACATCTATCGAAGACTACTTGCATATGTTTAATATGATCTACTCTCTTCTCTAATTTAGCAGTTAAATCATCAAGGTAGGCTTCTACTATCTTCTTTATGTCATCAAAGAATAATACATATCTCTTTGGAAGGTATCTTTGACATTCTTCAAACCAAATGGCATTTTCCTATAAGGGAATGTCCCCCAAGGGCATATAAAAGCAATTTTATGCTGAGCTTCAGGACAAATTTGGATTTGATTGTACCCTAAGGAACCATCCATAAATGAGAAAATCTCATGTCCTGGACATTCATCGATTATATGGTCAATGAATGGGGAAGGGAAGTTATATTTAGGGAAAGCTAAGTTAATATGCCAAAAATCAGTACAAACATGAACGTTGCCTTGTTTTTCGTCAACAAGTACCAGATTGGATAACCATTCCGTCAAGGGAACATGATATATGAAGTTAGCTCGAAGCAAGTTTTCAACCTCTTCTTTGATAGCAACAACCTTCCTAGGGTTGACTGGTCTAAGATTTTTTCGAACAGGTTTGGCATTAGGATAAGTTTTAATCTCACGTTCAATAATAGATGGGTTAATTCCTGACATTTTTTTGTTAGACCAAGCGAAAACATATCTATTCTCTTTGAATGGCGTTGTGTATATTCTAATTTCTTCAGGTGAACAATCAGTACCAATAAAGACATTTTATACTACACCTGGGGTCTTGGAAATACCTATGGGTATGGTTTTAGAAATTTTTTCCATATTGCCCTCAGCATAGACTTGCAAAGTTGCGAGAGGGACCCAATACCATTCCGTCGGACCTAGTTTTATGGTTATGTTCATGTCAATTCTAAGGTCATTTTCAACTAGGAGAACAGATGCATGTATTTCCATGGATTTTCCCCTAATGACATAGCCTTGAGAATTGCTTCATCATATGGAAAGACATCGTTTAATGCATCATGACATGGTAGAGAACTGACGGCCCAAACAGACATAGAATACTAGTCATTTGATTCTAAAACCGAATGTAAACCAACATGGTCGACTTCATTAGAAACAATGGCTTGGTAAGCTACTTTGACCGTAGACAAAGCTTGATTGGTCCGACTACACCTGGCTTCTGTTAACAATAAAATTAACACCCTTAGTCAAGTGACGGAAGAAGCGCATTTTTACCATGCACTTGCAGCTGGAAGACATGACACAAGTTCATGCGGAGATGAATCCTCTCTAAGAAATGCATTAAAATGCATTAATTGTGCTTAAAATCATTCTAAATGGTGCAAAAAGCCTAAAAACTATGAAAAGTGGGTTTTCAAGCTAAAATAATCTAAAATGGATTATCCCACACTCAAAAGAGAAACCTAAGGCACATTTCCCAATGTTATATAAGAAAGGCTTTGGGGTATGGTAAAGACACACAAAGGAAGAGCAAAAGAATGTTGGAAAGATTCTGGAGGAGAAAGAGCTCAAATTCTTCAAAAGCAAGGGTGAAGGAAAGGAAGCTCATATCAATGGAGGAAGGATTCTCATCTAATTCCATGGTAAGGATGTATTTCTCCATTGTTCTACTATGAATAGATTCAAATTTCTACCATCTGAGTTTAAATCTGGTTTATCTTGTATGAATTTAATTCTTGGGTGGATTTAGATCTTAAGTGTGTTTATCTTGATTGATGAATAGATATAGATATTTTGGAAATTTGTAATAATATTTTCAAGTTACTGACGTAGGAACTCACCATTCCTTAGGAATATAGTTAAATTAATGTAGACACAACCCTGCACTAAACACTATTATCAGATTGGCGACCATACTAGGGAGTTGAATTTTCTTGAATTTTCTTGATTTTTCCTGAATTTTCTTCAAGTTTTTAGGTGGTCTTCCTTCATATCTGCTCCTTTGTAGGTTAAATATCATTAACAACACTTCAGATTCAGCTTAAATAGCTCAAGATCAACTTAAATACACTTCTAATTCATCAAACTAGCTCAATTTATATTCAAATCTGAGTTTCTTGATTTTTTAATTAGTGTGTGCCTGGAATTGTGGTGTTCAAACTCTGTTTTAATCTTAAAAGATGTGTTGAATGTTTCAAAGCTTCCATCTCGGCATGATGATTCCTCGAATGTTTGAAACTCTGCTTTAAATCTTTAAAAATTTGAGAGGTTTCTTTAAATTTTACCCTATCTATCTTACAGGTTGTAACACCTATGCACTTTCTGTCCAAACCTGCTACAATCTACAGTTTGAAAGATTTAAAAGATTTTCTTATAAACTCTGCCTTAAAAAATTAAATTGCAAAGAAGTTAAAGCATGAATTTCTCCTTGCTTCTGCGTTGAACTTTGTCTGAATCTTTATAGAATTCAAACTCCGGTTTAATCTTTTGCTGTGTTAAAGTCTTTCAAGGGAGTCGACCTCTATTTTGTTTTCTGTAAAAAAAATTACCAACGTTTTTAGCTCTGCATTTTAGATCTTGAAACACTGTAACAAGTATTCTACCTCTTGAAACCCTACGTTGAATGATAATTACGGTGAAAGATGATAGACTCTGTCCTTCATTAAACCTCTGCGTGTTAAACTTTTGCCTCTACCCACTCTATCTCTGCATGAAAAGCTTTGAAAACTCTACAACGAGTGTAGATCCCTGCTCTATTTCTTTTAGTCATTACCTCTTCCCGGACCTGCGAGTGCACTCATGTGATTTTGTTCAAATATGGTGCAAATCGTGACCCTCCCGTGGTCCAATCGATGCTCTCTATGTGGGCTTAAACCAGGTAATGACTCGGAGATGAGTTGAAATCTTCGTTCAAACCTTGCTAAGATGCTTTCAGATCTGTTAAAACTTGAAGGAGAGGCCTGGAATTAACCCTGCTACGGCGATGCCATATCTTTTAAATCGTTTATGATGTGGTGAATGCACCCAGTCACGATCTAGTGTTATCGCCATTAAACGCTGGAGAGGGAAGCATGGAAGGTTCCAAACCCCCTCCATGTTCTTTAAAACCTCTGCATACTCACTAATTGATTTCTGAGCATTGCTTTTCATTCTTAAACAAATTCTGTCTAGCATTTCAAAGTCTAAAGTCTCCCACGATTTGTATTTGTGTAGAGTTAAAGATTTTTCAAACTACTCTTAAACCCCCAACTCAAGATTTGCGATCTTAGTTTTCTGTTCAAAATGTTTTTGAAACTCAGCATGGACACCTTCTTTAACCCTTGCGTGAAAAGCCTGAGGGAACACCTCTTATACTAGACCTTTGTGATCAACATTAACACTTCAAATATCGGATTGAATGCATATTGCTATACCTCTGCGTAGCTGCGTTTTCAATTTTTGGTTGAATGCAATCTTTAAACCTCGGCGTGCATCTTGAAACCAGAAAATATTTGTATTGAAAGGTTAATACCTGCATTCCTCTTGGTCATAAACTAGCGACAATCCGAGTGCTTACCAGATGTCTGCGTTGAATACTTTTGAAGTTGGCCTGTCGATCTTGAGAGATATGGGTGAAAATTACTGAATCTCTGCAAACCTAGATGCACCGTTTCCTGCAAACCCTGCGCATAGGGTCTAACCTTTAAGCCCTACCCACCGTGTTAAACTCGACGGGTTGGTGAATGCATATTGGTAATCATTGAAACCATAATGAATCTGAATTTTGAAATGAGCCTTGAGCGCCAACATGTTCACAATTTTGTATATATTTTGATTTTAAATGAAAATTAAAATTTGTAAATTTTTGTGACAGAGTTCAAAGTTTTGATTTACACCTTTCATTTTGGATTAAAAAGAACTTTGAGTTGCGTTGGGAAAGGGTATAGATTTATAGGCCTTTAAACCAACTATAAAAAGTTTTTTATCAAATTGTTTTTCAAATCTCTAATTTTAGATTGGAAAAGAAAAAATTGTTGCAACATTTTTTAAATTTGTTAAATCTTTAATTAGATTAACCAAAAAAAATTTGCAGAATTTTTAAAGTTTTTCAATCTTTAATTTTAGATGGGAAAAGAAAAAAATTTGCAACATTTTTGAAATTTGTTAAATCTTTAATTAGATTAGCCAAAAAAAATTTGCATAATTTTTAAAGTTTTTCAATCTTTAATTTTAGATGGGAAAAGAAAAAATTTTGCAACATCTTTTAAATTTGTTAAATCTTTAATTAGATTAACTAAAAAAAAAACTTTACAAAACTTTACAAAACTTTTTAAGTCTTAAATTTTGGTTGAAAAAAGGAAAAAACAATTGAAATTTTTGTTTTTTGAAAAGTTTGGTTTAGGTTGAGATATGCTTGGACTACCATACACAATTGGAAGCATCATACAAACTTGAAATATCCTTTCACACACATTTGCATTTGAAAAACACCTTACACATCACATATTTGAGATAATTTGAGAATCATTTCTTCCCAAAAAAATAGAATTCAAACTTTAATTAGTTGCATTTTGTTTTAGAATTAGAATATTTTCATAATTTGCATGCACAATTAGAGAAAGTTGTACCTTTACATTTCAGTTTTCTTGAGATATATTGTGTAGGAGGCACTGTATCCTCTTCACTCGCATCTGATGATGATCTTGTGAATGAGAAACTGTATCTCGCGTGTAATAGTTTTGGGGTTGAGTTTGAAGCATCTTATATTGAGGCACCGTATCTTCTTCACTCGCATCTTATGATGATCTTGTGAATGAGAAAGTGTATCTCACGTGTAATAGTTTAGGATTTAATTCAAAATCATTCCAAAGGGATTTGTGTATCCTCTTCACTTGGGCTTTCAGGTGATCTTGTGAATTAGAAACAGGATCCCCCATGTAATAGAATTAGATTCATGGTTAGTTGAGATATCTGTTTGGATTACATTGATCTTTACACATCGATTATTATCTATATTTCAAGAAAACTATGCATGAACATAAGACATCTACTAGAAATTTTACATGTTTGAAAGAAGCTCATGAACCTCTAACCCTTCCTTCAGTTAGGATATTCATCGAACTAAAAGATAGCATCATGAGCATCTTGCATTGTGTGGTTCATTTTGTTTTCAAGTCAAAATACCATCAGTTTCACTTCCACTCCTGAGACTAAGCAAACTTCCACTAAAATTGGCGCTTAATCTAAAATTGACAAACTTTTGATTTTAATATCACCAACAAGATTAGGTTAGTGCCCTGGATTAGGTTTGGATAGTTAACACTCCTGGGCTGCAAAACTTTGAAACTAGCATTGATTAAAGAGAGTAAATCCATTATCACAAAAAACGCTTGTCGGGAAAGCACTTCTGAAACATGCATCAAGCACGAGGTCAATCTGGATAAGTAAGGGTGGTTCCCTCTTCTTTCTTATTTAGTGGGACATGAGCTTATCAAAGGGATTCTATGTTCAGTGACAAGTCCTTGGGGTGACATCACTGTTTCTAGAGTTTCTGGTAATAAGAGTTGTCCTCGACTTACAACTATCCGCCCGACTATCGATTGTGAAGTGGTAACTTTAGTGGCTATTCTTAGGATATCACATAGGCTGTTATGAGTGGGACACACTTGCAATACCTGAGACAAACTTTGGAACTTTTACTCCTTCGAAGGGTGAGTGGCCAGGAACCAACACTTGTACCCCTGGCGATTAAACTTTATTGTAATTGTTTCTTACACCTTCACTCCTAGAAATTGTATGAGGACATGAAATCCCTCAGCAGCTACTAGTTTCGGAAGGCCCTACAATCCAGCTTTTCACTGAGCTTCAGTTCTTTGGAAAAGTAAGTTTGCTTGCTTGAAATCTCTAGGGAATTTTTACTGTCTGGACACTTTATTTTGTTGAGTCTAGAAAGCCATAGGATTGTTTGACTCTGTTTTCAAAAATGTTTTAAAACATATCCTTTTATCAATATTCTTCAAAGTAGCTAATCTTTCGACCCGCCAGTCACAGTGGCATAGAGGCAAGTCACCAGATATTGAAGGCCCCGCTACATTGCGGAGACGACTACAAAATACAAGACACTTTGACTTTGAAACCAACACACTTCTAACTTCAATAAAGAATAGTAGAGCAGAGACACATCAAACAAATACTACAACACCACCTACCCAGGAAAACATAGAAATTGTTGATCCTCTTGCTCCAATTTCAATTGAAACATTAGAAGACAACACTGCAAATCCTGTAAATCCACCTCTGACAAATATTTCAGACCTAGTGGTACTCCACATCAGTGAACCTTTGAACACCATCAATCCTCTTGTGTCACACTTGGTACACATGCTAAATTCAACATCTAATCCCATGGCTTCATCAGGAGCACAGGGGACCACATTAGCACCATCTCAAACAAGTGTTGGAGGTAGCAATACTCCCAACATCCCTATGGCTTCATCAGGAGCACAAGGGACCACATCATCACAACTGCACACGGTTGCTAGAGGTAGTAATATTTCCAACTTGACCTCTACCACGACTCCACCAGTTAGTTTACCTGCTTCTACCATAAGTTCAACTAGCACTTCAGTGCTAGTTGGTACAGTTTTGGGTCCTAATCCCGGAAGTACATCCACTTTACCTGCAGGAATCCCTACTGGAGGGTATGCCTTACCAAAATTGGGTTTGCCATATGGTTTGGCTACTCAAGGTCAAAACAATTCAAGAGTCAACCAAAATCCCATTGGCATACCAAACATTTTTCCAAATCCTAACCCTGGGGGAATCCTTCACTTTGGACTCTCAACATCCCTAGTGGACTTAATGGACCATGGAACACTAATACTAATTGGGGTAATACTCCACAAGTTAGTGGAAGTGCCTTGGGAAACCTTTATCCAAACTTTCCTAGCACAAATCTTGGGGGCAACCCCATTCCCCCAACAGGTAGCACACCCGGAGGCAACCCATCCACCAACTTCATTCCACCATGGAGTGGGCAAGTTCTAGGAAGTACCCAATCTTCTTGGGCACCACCCCGCAAGGGGGCAATCAACCTTGGAACGCTTATCCAAACCAAGGAAACACTCAAGGGAGTGGTAATGTTCCACAAAGTAACCAATCTCAATGGAACATACCCCCGCAAGGGGGCAATCCACCCATGAATCCCAACCAATATGGAGTGGTAATGTTCCAACAAGTAACCAATCTCAATGGAACATACCCCCGCAAGGGGGAAATCCACCCATTAATCCTATGCCACAGTGGGGTGGCAATGTTCCACCAAGTATCCATCCTCAATGGAACATACCTCCGCAAGGGGGAAATCCATATATGCATCCTATCCCACAATGGAATGGACAATATTCAGGAAATAACCCATCTTTTTGGATGCAATCTCGGCAAGGAGGTAACCCCGCTTGGAATGATTTTCAAGCCCAAGGACCACAACAGTGGAGCCATCAAGCTTCACCTGGATATCAAGCATTTGCTCTGGCATCATCCAAGTCACCATTTCTAGATACATTGAATCTACTAGATTTATCCCGGCTGACCAATGACCCTGTTCTACATTTGAATGGGTGGCCAACCATACCAACCAAACTACCCTCAAACATACCCAAGTTTGACGGAAAACCAGGGGAAGATCCATCAAATCATGTGATGACATTCCATTTGTGGTGTTCATCCAATTCCCTAGTTGATGATAGTACTAGGTTGAGGTTGTTTGAGCAGACCCTAACCGGAAATGATGTGAAATGGTACATTGAGTTGCCCCGCAATACATTTACAGAGTTTTCATCTTTAGCTATGGCATTTTTTACACATTTTCAATTATCTATCCGCTATGAGACGTGAACTGAACTTTTAACTTCACTTAGGCAATCCACTGCTACCCACATCTTGGATCATATCCACGAGTGGAGGAGACGTCGAAGGATTATAAAAGCTGAAATCCATGATCAATTCTTAGCAGATTGGTTCATTAAATCACTATTGCCTACTCTTACTAAAGATGTAGCCATGTCAGGAGCCATGCCTAAATAACAACTCATTCAGAGTGCTCACCATAAGGATTTAGTATATTCCCAATCGAGCACACTTTATGATTTAGTACCCCATGTTGTAAGACTTGCGTCTGATCCAGCTAGGCGGCCAAAAGGACCTCATACCGATGTTGTGATTGGATCTGTGAACCAACTTGAACAGATTACCCAACAATTGGGACAAATGTCAGTTCAAAACCTACAACCTACAGCTGGCCAGGCAACTCAGCAAGCTGCAACTCTTGCCCAAACATCCGAAGTCCTTACGGTTCAAAATGTAGACCCAAAAGGAAAAAAGAAGAAGCAAAAGAAGAAACCTAATGCAAACCCTGCGACAAGAGAGGCACCTAAGGTGAATAACCCCACAGGAGGCAATCAGGAAAATAGGAAAAACAAATATCCTTGCAAAATTTGCAAAGATCATCCTACTCATCTTTGTCCTCATATGGATGATATTCATCACATGTTGGCACAACGAGGAGGGAAACAACCACAACCTACTGTCCTAACTCAACCCTTCCCCCAGCAACAACAAATGGTTGTTGTGGTGCCAACACCTCCAGCAAGAGGAAACCAGGCAAACCCCCCACAAGGGGGCAATCCACCCAACGCAAATATCTTCACAATTGGTTAACATAACATTCATATCTAAACTAGGGACCGTTCTTATGACATACCTTCAAAAGATGCTGAAGCAACTGGATCTCAGCCTAGTGGTTTTCTAAATATTGAAAAACCAACCATAGACATGGTGCCTCAACCTCCAAAAGGGGTCCTTCGCAAAATAACACAAAATCGCAATGCGCGAGCTGCTCAAAACTACAATGTGGTTGAAGATTTAGCTCAAGCCCCTTGTGTAATGTCTACCTTGGAGGTGTTGCAAAGTTGTCCCACTCGGCAGAAAGCACTATTGTCTGCCATCGGTGCTGTTGATCCATCAGATACCAATTTAATCACATTTGACTTAGAACAACCCACTGGTAGGCTTCCCTCACAAATTGCTTTCCAATTTAAAGTGACTTCACATGGGAAGAATATTTTTCGAACCATTGTGGATGAAAGAGCCTCCACTTGCGTCATGTCCCTAGCTTGTTGGAAATCTTTGGGATCACCCACCTTAGTACCATCCCAAACAATACTCAAGGCATTTGATGGACATTCGTTACCACCTCATGGACTCATCTTGGCTTGCCTAGTTGAACTAGGGGGAAAACAGTTCAAGTAGATGTTGAGGTAGTGGATGCACCCATAGACTACAATTTTCTATTGGGACGCAGTTGGATACATAAGATGACATCAATAGTGTCTTCTGTATTTCGAGTGATTCGGTTCCCCCACCAAGGGAAGATTGTTACAATCGATCAACTAGATTACTGCTCACCTGAAACTGGTATCCATTCGAATGTACCTTATGTAGGGGACGGAATGACGGTTATTCAAGATGTTGGGGTAGGAATGTTTAAAGACTCGTCCATTTTGGGAACTTTCCCACTTCCACCACTAATATTGACCCCTAACATTGCTCCAATTTTCACCATAACATTGGAGGTATACTTTCCATTAAGAGTTTTCTCTAATTCCGTTTCGGAGGTCGGTTCCACCTCGTCGGTTGGAACCTCCAAAGAAAACACCTTAGATGAAAATAATGATGGAAAGATACATGCTTCTGCACACCATGAGGAAATGGAGAGTAGTGTTCCCTTTTCTGACGCGGAGCTTGCTTATCAAGTTATTCAAATGGCTTCGATAGAACCAGATCAAAAACCTCCCAAGATGGAGGAGTATGATCCCTATACTTCACCTATTTGGGCCTTGAAATCGCAAAGTAACCATGATATCCTGGATCAAACCTTCCCTTCGGATGAAGCCATATTAGAGGTTATGAACATCTCAGAATGACCCTAGGAGGATATGCATCACAAATCCTCGTTTCTTCCTAAGATCGACTCATTAGAAGTTAAACCTGAAAATTTTTACTTCGATGGTGACAACCGTAAGTACCAATGCCTCGTCCGAATCTACGATGTGAATTCAGAAGCCAATTTGGTGAACATTTCAAAAACCATCCAAATTAATATCTCTATCAAACCTGGCATCGTTGAGTATATAAACATAGGTGCTGATTGTTCTCCTAAGGAAATAAAATTTTACACTGCTTTATTTAAAAAGTTTCGTGACATATTCACATGGTCTTATGCAGAAATTCCAGGCATCGATCCCATCATCGTAGAACATGAAATCAAAACTTATCCCAATGTTAAACCTGTGCGGCAAAAACTACATCCAATGAACCCTAAGAAATCATCTACCATTAAAGCAGAAGTCGAAAAGCTCTTGAACGTTGGATTCATCTATCTTGTTCCTTTGACTGATTGGGTATCCGATCCTGTTCCAGTTAACAAAAAACAAGGAACTATCCAGGTTTGTACCGATTTTAGAGATCTAAACTTAGCTTGTCCTAAGGATAACTATCCCACACCCTTCATTGATCAGATCATCGATTAATGCACCGGGAATGAAATCTTCTCGTTTATGGATGACTTCTCCGGTTACAACCAAATCCAGATTAAAAAGGAAGACCAACATAAAACAACTTATATATGCCCTTGGGGGACCTTCGCTTATAGGAAAATGCCATTTGGCCTTAAAAATGCTGGGGCTACCTTTCAAAGAGCAATGTCATACACATTTCACGATATTAAAGATATCGTTGAAGTTTACCTTGATGATTTGGCAACTAAATCTAAAAAGAGAGTTGAACATGGTGCACATTTACAAGCCATATTTGAGCGTTGCCGTAAGTACAACATTAGGTTAAATCCACATAAATGCATGTTTTGTGTGGACTCTGGGAGGTTACTTGGGTTCGTAGCATCCCAAAAAGAGATCATGGTTGATCCCATCAAGGTTGAGGAAATACTTCAGTTGCCTTCCCCAAAAACAATCACTCAACTTCAAAGCCTTCAAGGAAAAGCCAACTACTTGAGAAGATTTGTCGAAAATTTTGCTGAAAAAGCTAAAGGTTTCATGCGTCTCTTAAAACAAGATGCAACATTTACATGGGATTACCAAGCTCAACGCTCATTCGATGAACTAAAGAAAGCTTTGATCTCTGCCCCGGTGCTTAGTCCACCGAACTATAATCGAGACTTTCTGCTATATTTGGTTTCCTCTCCTACCACAATTGGAATGGTCTTAGCACAAGAAGATGAATCCTCTCGAGAACATGTTGTTTACTATCTTAGTAAGGGCCTTGTAGGTCTCGAATTGAGATATTCCCAGGTCGAGAAGTTGGCCTTGGCAGTAGTCCATGTTGTCCAACGACTTAGACATTACATACTTCCAAGGAAAACAACCATAGTGGCTAAAATGAACCCCATGAGACACATTTTGTCACGCCATGTCATTGGTGGCAAATACTCAAAATGGATAGTAATTTTACAAGAATTTGATCTTGAATTCAAAAATGCTAAATCCAAGAAGTTGTTGGCATTTGCCGAATTAATGTCTGAGTTACCCATAGAGAAGGAGGGTACTATATATGTTGAAACTTGGGCATATGAAAATGTATTCCTCATTGCAACTTTTAATCCTTGGTATGGAGCATTCATTATATATCTTCAAACCCAAAGGATTGATCCTCAGCTTTCTAGTATTGAACCACGTCGCATTCGACATCAAGCTCGAAGATACCTCATCATCGGGGATACTTTGTACCGTAGAGGAATAGACAAGATATTAAGACATTGTTTAATACACCAAGAAGCTGAACAAGTATTGAATGATTGCCATGCTGGAGCATGTGGTGGTCATCTTTTTGGGTTAGCAACTGCTCAGAAAATCTTGCGTGCAGGATACTTTTGGCCTACAATTTTCAAAGATTGCATAAATGCTGTCAAAAAGTGTCACCCTTTCCAAATTTACACAAGAAAAATGCGTGCACATCCTACTCCTTTACACCTTGTAGTAACCGTGGGTCCATTTTCAAAATGGGCCATTCATTATATGACAGTCAACCCACCTTCAGCCGATGGCCACCACTACATCATTGTAGCAGTGGACTACTTCACCAAGTGGGCTGAGGCAATGCCTACATTCAATTGCATGGGCAAAACTACAGCATACTTTCTATTCAATCATGTGATAGCAAGGTTTGGTGTACCCAAATAGATCACTACGGACAACGAAAGTCATTTCAGCAATTCCTGTATGGATGAACTTACAAACCGGTTAGGATTGCGGCAGGACTTTTCCTCGCCATATTATCCTCAAGCTAATGGACAAGTAGAAGCCATCAACAAGGTTTTGAAAGCCATGTTACAAAGGATGATTAATAAAAACAAAATCAACTGGCACTTGATGTTGTTTACTGCTCTTTGGGCCTACCGAACAACTGCTAAAACTTCAACCGGATTCACTCCTTTCCAACTGGTTTATGGAGAAGAAGTTGTGTTACCGATTGAATGTGAAATCCCATCATTAAAGATAGCTGTCAAACTCCTACCTAACACTTCTGCAGAAGAGGAAAGGCTTCTCCATCTCCATGCTTTGGATGAAACTAGAAGAGAAGCCTCTCTAAACATAGAAGTACACAAGAAGAGGGTCAAAACACAATATGATAAGTCCATTCGTCCTCGAGTCTTCTTTGAAGGCGATCTAGTTTTAGTTTATGACCAAGACTAAGATAAAATACGAGAAGGAAACTTTGTACCTAAATGGTTTGGCCCACTTATTGCCAAAACTGTGTTAAAGCTTATGAATTGGTCAATTTTGATGGGGAACCCATGTCGGAGATCAGAAATGGTCTCTATCTGAAGAAATACTTCGCGTAGGCATTGATGCCTCGCACCATTTGTTGTATTATGTTGTATTTTTTGTATAAAATTTTGTACATTAGTTATTTCGGGCACACACTTATCTTGCTTGGCATTGTCAATTTGGCAGATGGCACAATAGTCTTTCACATATTTGGGATATGCGAATGGTGCCAGCCGTAGCTCTCGGAACGTTGCTTCCGTCGCACGGGATTTTTTTCCACCTAATAACAAAGTTCTTAGTTCAGGAGGCACTTTTCTCGGATTTGCAACCAACAATGTTGCAGAATATAGCACAGTCATTGAGCTTCTTGTAGAGGCTATCACCCTTGGCATCTGACGAATAATCATCAAAATAGACTCATAATTAGTTGTATCCCAGTTAAATGGTCAGTATTAGGTTCGACATCCTACACTGTTTAGAAAGTTTCTACGAGTACGTCTTTTAGAGCATTAGTTCGCGTTTAACGAGTATATACACGTTCCTAGAAGTCTGAATAGTTTGGCTGATTCTTTGGCCAACTATGTACTTAATTGGCGTCTAAGTCATTAACATTCTACCAAAAATCAAGCATGTCCATTATTTCATGGCCAATTTAATTGAACACATCATTTAAAGACATAAGTGAAACCGAAATAATCTAGCTTACATCATAACCCAAAAAGTGTGTAAGCTTTGCACACACCAAAAAGAATAGTGTAAATACTACTTCCCTTTTTTATTCTTTTTCTTACAGATAAGACCCAAAAAATGTTCATACAAACAAAAAAACAAAAAATTTGGAAAAACTCGAAAACATGGGAAACTGTTTCAAAATTTTATAGTTCGACATCGAAACTAATCCACTACTGGCAGATCAAAGACTAAAGGTTCATAGCTTCTAGGAATTCAAGCTGAAAGGGAATGCTTCCTCTCATACATCGACTGCACAAAGAACACATGGTATATCATGAGTATTTTTACTTATCTTTTATTCATACATATACAAACTGTATCCTTTTGAATGATAGAAAGTTGCATAATTCCTCATTTTTGGCTATGTTTTTAGATTTGAACCAATTTCTAACTAAATTGTTGGCTAGTGAAATGGTTTTTGATTTCAGGACTTGAAGACTTTGACAGATTCGAACTATTTGAATCAGGTAGTTGAGACAGACCATGATTCATGATGATCTATGGTTTTGGCATTTTTCACAAGAATCAAGCTGAAGTAAACCTCATTGAACCATTCCTATTTGGCCATTTAACCAAATTGGATAACCTCGGTCACATGGTATTACTTTACCGTCCGTCGACACATAATCCTTCTTCAGATAGCCTACCTTGGGAAGGAACAACTGTAAGAGTGTACACAACTAGCTTAGCCCTTGTTTGTAATATGGATCTTTGCCTTGGACTACCCCATGCCCTTGAAGAATAGGCGTACGCCCATGCAACACTCATTCCCTCTTATGTATCATAACATTCTTTATTCTTTTTTACAAAAAATAAAAAGCATAAAAATTAAAAAAAACACAAAAATCCAAAAAGGTAGAGACTTGAATCACTTCATAGTATAATCCTTGGAGAAAACGGCAACAGTCAGTCCTTGTCACCCTTGAACACGGAACATAATTTGGTCTCCGCTGCCAGTACACCATCTACATTTGCCTTAGGAAACTGTACCAGTATTTTGAATAGATCTCCACCGATGGGTTATCCTTCCCGTCAACAATGGAGCTTTCGTTAATGCATCTGGCATTAGTGGATTTCATTAAAGGTTAGTTACTCAAAGTCCTGTGTTGCCAAGTGTCCATTCTGCATCGTGTTATGTGTTCAAGGGAAGTCCAAACCGAGTCGGCCATTCCTCAAATATTCCTGACCAGTCATGTCGGCCTTCCTTGTGTCAGTTTACAGTGTTGGATCTTGCAGTTCTACCAAATTATATCATACTATTGATCTTTGTTTCGTATCGATTGATGTGGGATACATCAATGGCCTCCTTCCGATGGATCTATTCCTATCGACATCAAATCATTATCTGGGACATGGATCTAGAAACCTAAGAGTACCTTGGATCTTGCAGTCATTAGTGGCAAGTTTCCTCGCAAATGACATCAGGTATACATCAATGACCCCTGATTGTTTGATTCTACAAGTGTTCGACTTTAGAACATTTATTCACACTTGTTAGTTTGTACTCAATACCTTAGAGTCCATCATCATTATCAGTGGGTCTCTTCGCATATGCTAATGGTATACATCAATGACCAATAATCAAATGGTGTTTTATTATGCTCGACATCAGATCACTTATTCGCATGATATAAAATCGTACTATCGTCGGCTTGTATTGAAGACCTTGGGAAAAATAGTTGTATCACTCATCGATGCACTGCCCGAGATGCGCAAGATTAGACCGCCATGTCAGAAGCCCCAAAAGACTTTGTTATCGCACTCATCAAAGAGCACATTTACATTTTCAAAAAAATTTGCTTTTGACATGGATCCACTGTGTATTGTTCGTGGCCATGCTTGTTTACTACTGAGCATGGGTATGCCCACCTAAGGAAGATATTATATATTTGAGAAATTGCTATGTTTTATAGGTGTGATCCTCAATCCATCGCATGTGAGCTTTCCTTCCTTTATCCTTGCTTTGAACGATAAAGAGTATCAGTATAAAGAGTATCCATATAAAGAGTATGAGTATACAGAGTATACATTTTAGTAATGTATTTCGGCCCTTAGCTCTGCTTCACACCTCACACATTAGGGGGCATCTGTTAACAATAAAATTAACACCCTTAGTCAAGTGACGGAATAAGCGCATTTTTACCATGCACCTGCAGTAGGAAGACATGACACAAGTTCATGCAGAGATGAATCCTCTCTAAGAAATGCATTAAAATGCATTAATTGTGCTTAAAATCATTCTAAATGGTGCAAAAAGCCTAAAAACTATGAAAAATGGGTTTTCAAGCTAAAATAATCTAAAATGGATTATCCCACACTCAAAAGAGAAACCTAAGGCACATTTCCCAATGCTATATAAGAAAGGCTTTGGGGCATGGTAAAGACACACAAAGGAAGAGCAAAGAAATGCTGGAAAGATTCTGAAGGAGGAGAAAGAGCTGAAATTCTTCAAAAGCAAGGGTGAAGGAAACGAAGCTCATATCAATGCAGGAAGGATTCTCATCTAATGCCATGGTAAGGATGTATTTCTCCATTGTTATACTATGAATAGATTCAAGTTTCTACCATCTATGAGTTTAAATATGATTTATCTTGTATGAATTTAATTCTTGGATGGCTTTAGATCTTAAGTGTGTTTATCTTGATTGATGAATAGATATAGATCTTTTGGAAATTTGTAATAATCTTTTCAAGTTACTGACGTAGGAACTCACCATTCCTTAGGAAGATAATTAAATTAGTGTAGACACAACCCTCCACTAAACACTATTATCAGCTTCTATAGTTGGCATTTTCCAAGGGTCATTGAAATATGAAGTTTTAAAATGGGATACCTTAGTTGTGTAAATCATGGAAACCGTGGATATTGTGTGTATCAAGGATGCATTTTCATGCAAGTTGGGTGGAGGGAGATTAAAAGTTCTCATCAGTGTAGGGTACATTTCCACGCCAACATTCTTTGAAATCCTTCTCGGAATGGGAAACCGGGCAGATTTTGGAACCATTGGTGAAAAATGGAAACTAATCAATGGTTACAATCTTCCAGTTATGTGGAAACTTAATGACTTGGAAGATTGAAGAAAATATATCCACCATTTCTTAGGTCCAACTCCTCCCTGAAAACAAATTATAATCTAGTGGAGAGTCAACCACTTCCACTTCTACATTAATTCCCCCCCCCAGCTCTATTGGGAGAGATGGAATTATTCTGTGAGCTTTGAATAGGTGGCCATCAAAAGCCTTTAACATTGTGATAGGATATACTACCTCAGGTGATCCAATGACCTTCTAGCATGATAGTGACATCACGCAAGTGGAGGAACCCTCATCGAGAACCATGAGCTATATAGTAGAGTTTACATAAATCACTTGGATTTGAAAAGTTGCATGATGGGGTAAGTGAGGCTTCCAATTCTCACAATCAAAAGCCATAATTTGGTTATCTCAGGAATCAAACGCACCTAAGGTTGAAAGCAGGTTCTTGCATTGAGTTGGGCAGCTTTGCAGGACCTCTAAAGTAGACATTGCACAAGGAGCTTATGACAGATCTTCCACTACGCTATAATTTTGGGTAGCACATGCATTAGGTTTGAATGTGGCCTTTTTTAGAACACCTTTCATTATTCTAGGCATAGTTTCATTTGTTGGTTACTTTATGTGCAATGGGGGTACTACAATTTTTGGGATTTATTTACCCTTAGGTCCAAACATATATGTATCATATGATCTATTTCTAGTATGAAGATGAATATCATGTTCACACATGAATACTTGGCTATGCACAAAATTTCCCCCTGTAGGGGAGGCACCCTGATTGGCCCCTTGTGAGGATCCAGGGTTGGATTGGGTCATAACTATTATCTATTGTTGTGCCTAAGGAAATGTGTTTGTCAGGACAACAAGTTGGTTGGAACCTTCTTACTGAGCTAATAGATTTTGGGCCATTTCCATCTTGGGGAATTTGTAATTTAGGTGATCTTCCTTACATAATAAGTAGGGAAACTTAGCTTTTCCTTTCTCTTTCTTATCCCCACTAGCATTATTTTTTTGGTTTTTATTGTTGTTGTTGTTCGTGTTATTACTACCCTTTTCCCAACTTTCTTATTCTTGTTATTTTTCCCTTTGGGATGTTGGTTTCCTTTAGGGATGTTTTCCAGAACATCCTCGGTAGGGTTGGGATTATGGATTCATCTATTGTTCGAGGAATCTACAGTGAATTTTGACTAACTAGGTTCGTACCTTGGCTAGATGAAGTGCTGGTGGCTGAACCAATCATGCCATCAACATTTGGTCCGAAGACCATCTTGGTTGGATCTAATTCTACTATGGGAGCATTAGGAAATATTTCATACAACATCCTAGACTGAGAGTAAAATAAGTCTAGTTGTTGGTCTTTAATAATAGCATTATCTTCATTTTGAACTCTTGAGAGGGATACACCTTTCGCAATACGTGGTTGCAAATATTTAATGAACCAGTTGATTAATAACTCGTCCAGAATCTGATTTTTAATCATGATCCTTCTCCTCCGCCATTCGTGAATGTGGTTGGAGATATTAGTGGACTTGTGTTGCCAAAAGGAGGTTAAGATTTCAGTCCCAGTTTCAAAATGAACTGGAAACTAAAAATGGTTTAAAAAGGTCATTGGAACATAATTTGTTTTTTGGAAAGAATCACGTGGTAATTTGATATACCACTTTTCTTCCATACTCGTTAAATTCTTTTGGAATAACCTTAGTCTTATAGGATCATCCATAAGAGAGTTGGATGAACACCATAGATGGAAATTCATCACATGGTTTACAGGGTCTTCTTTAGGTTTTCCTTCAAAATTAGGGATGTTTGAAGGTAACTTTGTAGGGAGTGGCGGCCATCCAGGGTCATGTAGAACTGGATCATCGGTCAACTTGGTTAGATCTGGCATATTTAAACTAGCCAGAAAATGAAACTTTGTTTGGGCCATGGTATTCCAAGATCCATGAGCATTAGCTTCCCATTGATTCGTGTTAACATTGGAGAAAAATGGATTTAAGTGACCAAAATTATTGCCAAATTAAGGCTATGAAATGGGTTGGATAAATCCTCCTGAAGTGCCATGCACACCTCTCATATGCTGACTGCCAATTATATAATTGAGTATAGGGTTAACCATATTTGGCCCACCTATCCCAGAAAAGGGAATATTTCCAAATGGAGGATTCTACCCCCAGGGAGATCCAACATTATTGCTCCCTTGTCCAAACATGATACTGTATGGAATGGTTGATGAAAAGGGGTTATTAGTGCCTATGCTTCCCATTTCTTGAGAAAGCAAACTAATGTGAGGCATCATGGAACCACCAACAAATCCAAAAACAAGGATGGGGTTGGAGGTGGACATGTGTCCACAAAAAGGTATTGATGGGCCACCACCTAAGGAAGTGGTATATGTAGATGTAGTATTCATGGATCCAGGTATAGATTGGAATCCTAGCAATATCAACCCAAAAGAAAAAGGGTTTGTACTTTGAAAAACATGAGAAGTTGCTCCCGTTAGAATCATAGATGATGTTGGACTCCAACCATAACCTACAATGGATGATGCATTTTCACCAAATCCTCCTACATAAGAGGTATTAATTTGGGGAGTTACCTCCCTAGTACCTGACACTTCACCAGTGTTTTCCATGTCATCCCAGTAGAATGATGGATCTCTTAGTCCAACATTATAAAACTCAATTCCTTGGCTAGAGTTTGGGTCTTGTAGAGGGTTTAACAACCCTGAAGGAGATGTAAGGTCCTCAATATCTAGGGAAAATATGGATTCTCCGCAGGATGAGAAGAAACTGTCGGAGAAGAGTTATTCAATTATTCTTCAAAATTACTAAAATTTCCTTCCTCTGATGAGGATTTATATTCTACAAAACTTGAGTTACTTTCTTCATTTGGTTGTTCATTGTTTTGACCTAGGTTTTCTTCCTCTACCCCCTGAGCGGGTGGATTATTATAATATAGTATTTTCCTGGGTATAGGGACTTCTCTCTGTTCAGGAGAGTGTCCTTGAATTCTTCGGGACCTGCGCAGAGGTTGATCATCCACGATGGGTCGCAGAAGACACGAAGGAGAAGTCTAAAAATATAAAACAACAAACAACACTTGCTAAAAAAGTTCCTAAAATATTACAACAAGAAAACAACTCTCACAATGAAAAGTACATGGATACAAGGACCATTCAATGAAGAACCAAATATGGAATATTTCGAAGATTAGCCTGGGATGATTAAGGCCCAAGTCCAACCAGGGAAGATAGAAAACAGTTACACTAACCTTTCAATCACCAAAGGTGCAAGTATCAGCCTTCCTCCAACACCCTCCAAAGGAGTTGAAGATTCAATGTCTGTCTCAGGTCCCACAAGATATCACCTTGTCGAAACCTAGGAGGTACCTAGGAAAATCAACTAAGGTTACCACTCGGCACTCGATAGTCAGGAGGAATGGTCATTGGATGGATCTTCAGTGAATGGGAAGGGAACGTAGGCCTTGTATAACAACTCCTAGAATCAAAACTATCAATATGTAGTGGTGTCACCCTGAGAATTTTCCACTCTTAATCAGTTCCCGACATGCATAACCCCCCTTAGTCAAGCAACATGGGTATTTTGTATACTTGAAAGAAGTTTACCTATCGCTTGACGCAGATGTTAGTGGCGCTTTCCCGACAAGTATATTACGCTACTAATGGGTTTTACACTCTTTAATAGTTTCCTAGTTTCTAATTTTATGTGATTATGGAGAAGTTAACTTTCAACTCCCTATCTCCAAAATCCTAGCCTATACTATTAAATGTGTTTCTTTCTAAGAAGAAAACCTAGTAGCCTATACTGATTGCTTTTGCTTGTTCAAAATACGATTTTCAAAACTTTGAAAAAGGAAGAAAATCAATGCACCTAAAAAGAAGTATAACGGATTGAATTCACAATTTCACTCCTTTGTAACTGTAACATGGAGCACCCTCTAATATGGACTTTTCAATTTTTTAATGTTTTTTATGCGAAATGCAAGCTTTTAAATGCAAAATGCAAGCCTAAATGCAAATTTCAAAAGATGTACAATGCAAAATTTTGGTCTTTTATGCCTAATTAAAATATGCCTCATATGAAAAATGCATTTTTGTCTTACATGACTACAATGCAAATGCAAGTTCAATTCCTCTCACACATTTACAAACTTGAAAGTTATGAATACAAAAATCAATTCTAATTCTATGAAATGAGTGAAATTTCAAATTCTACATGCATGTATGCTTGAAAGACAAAAATACAAACCAAATGTTTTGTTTTTTAATATAAATATGCACTTAAAATGATATTAAATGCACTCTACAAAGCAAAATTTACGATTTTGTTTTCATTTCTCAACATGCAAAATACAATATTCTATAAGCTTGCAAAGCAATGACCAATTCAACTTTGTAAAAGATCCAACTATTTTATTTGTTTTTTAGAATGCGACACAAAAAAACACTCTTGATCAAGTACACAAGCGAACCAAAGTAGCATACTCTTGACAACCCTATCACACACAAGTGAAAGCAACCTTAAACTCAAGATATTCTAGTCATACAATAATCCAAGCATGAGATAGTATATGAGGTAACTCTCAAGCACAACTAAGAAAACATGCCTACTTGGTTTCTAAGTTTGGTTATACTTGATTCTTGAACTCAACCTATGTAATCAGGGACTAGAAACAACCCAAAGAAATCCCTGAGATTTCACTTTAACGAGGAATCAGAAGCACTAGGTTTGGTAAAATGAAAATAAATCTTCATAATGTAAGACTATCTTCAAAACAAATTCACAATTAAATTGAAAGTACATACTGAGAAAAGACTGCAAACTAACTACAATACCTATTGAAGGTCTGTGTGATGCATAAACAATCTAAAACTTCACAAGGAGATTGACTAGAAAATGAAAAAGTAATGACACCAAATAGTGTTTAAAATATACTCTCCATTCAACAAACACTAACAAACTGATTGAACAACAAATGCAATGAGGAGACACTACCTCTGATAGATATTAACAGTCAAAGTTTTGAAAAATGAAACACAAATGCAATGAAAAGGATAAAGGTCACAAACACCACTCAAAGGACCTAAATCCCATGCAAGTGCAAAGATTCAATTGGAAATGACTCAAACAAGTGGAGAAATAGTCTCTACAAGTTCAAAACAACGTCTCGATAGTAAAAATTCTCCATGCTTCCAAAACAATGATGGAATCAATAAGGGCATAAAAATTCCAAAACAAGCTTTTAATCGAACCAAGTCTCGTAAACAAGTCAAACTGGACTTAGATGAAGCAAAACACCCCTAAAGCATCTCAATAAGACTCAAAGAAGCCATCAAAATCAAGAACAATTCAAGAAAATCTAAAAACTAAGCAAGTTTATAAGACAAATACCACCTACGGGAGAACACACGATTGTCTATTCTGCCAACAGTGTTTAACATGCACCTGTGCATACCACCAACAACGTTTTTGCAGGGTAATCGCAACTGTATGTGTTACCAACAGCGTTTATGTCTTGAAAATTTCAAAAAATAAAAAAGGCAAACTAGTAAAGGAAAGTCTAGGATTACACTGAGGGTGTAGGACCAAAGTAGATTTGAAAACAAAGGCAAATCAATCAAAATACTTGAAGAACAAGACTGGAAACCCCAATGTAAATAGGTTTCTACCTAGCAGAGTCTCCAACTCTGTTGTGGGGAATCATATCCTATGACTGGGGTTGAGGTCACCAACATACTGGGATTGCTAATTAGGACATCTAAGGTTTTGCAAATATCAAATAAGTGCTTGTATTCAAACAAAATCTACACTAGGAGTTTAAAAGATGAAATGATGCACCTTGTTTATGTCAGTTGATCCAATATTTTGCTACTCCTTATATTTGCTCCATATCTTTAACTCTTTGATCTAAGCACCTGCAAAACACAATAACACCTTCCTCAAAATCTTTTGACTATAAAACAATTAAAAGATTGAGAACAAAATCAAAACTATAATCTAATGAATCTTTTCTCAACATAAGATATTAATCATTCTAATAATCAAATCATAAACTCGGAAATATGGAAGGAAAGGATGCTCATGCTTTATTGATAATAGTAAACAAGTACAAAATTACCAAATACTGCTCTGGCACCTCACGAAACCTCGAATCTTGATTTCCTTGTTCTCTTCTCCAATGCACCAAATCAATCTCCAGGTCTACCAAGGGTATGATAGCATATACACAAGGTTAATGGGAGGGATATGGCACTATTCTTCTAGCATAAATTTGCTTGTGGAAAAAAAGGTCCTCATCATGGCCTTACCCTCATTTTTTTATACTAAATGTGGGTAGATAGGCTCGATTAAGGGGAAGTTGCAACCAAATGGGTGGTTACCAAAACCACTCCAACTACCCCATTTTCGAATTTTATTTTATTTTTTGGATTTTTGGGGGGAAAACGCTAGTGAGAAAAGTGCAAGGTTTGATTTGCACACACTTCATGCAAGGGAAAAGTGTGTTTCAAACATTTTTTTGAACACGCTAGTGGAAAATAGGCCATCAGCGTGTGAGACACAGTCTGCATTCCCACCACCAATGTTTTAGCTTTAACACTCAGTTGCAAATTTGTCTATGCTAGATATTTTAGTGAATGATCAAGGTCAACATATCTAACACCAAATCTAGGCTCTTCAATCCAAATTGTCCTTTTGTGTGATCAACAACTATAATGTCATCTTGGATGGAGAAGTGTTGATTTGGGTTATAACATTGGACCCAACCAACAGTATACCCCTGGCCCTAACAAAAGGATAGATATGACTAGGGAGGATTTGGAGCTCAAGCCAAGACAATGCTTTACATCATCTAGAGGAACCTGGAGGGTATTAAACATTGGTTACCTATGTAACAAATAGGTGATATGCCCAAGTTCCTTCAAAGGTAGGTGGTGGGAGCACTATGACCATGGATCTGACTCTTCCAGTGGCTATCCTTTGTTCTAGTTTTCTACCACATTCATGTTGGGGGTAGGCCTAAGGCATAACTTTATGGATATATATCTTTTGTATTCATAGGCTTATATCGCATTATGAGGAGTGTGGGAGCCTTATTTTGTATATAACTTCACCCATTTTGGACATGATGTAAACTTATTATTATTATTATTATTTTCCTAAAATAATATTACTATTATTATTATATACATATGGTTTTATAACTCTATTTATGCGAAAATAATATTATGCTTTATTTCATGATTTAGTAAATGCATGCTTCTTTTTCTTTTAGTGAAATAAATTCCAATCCAATACATAATTAACTACATCGGTTAACTCATTCAATATTCTTAGAATATGAATACATGTGATTAATGTAAAACTTCATTTGAGAAGTATCACTTGCAAATACTTATGTAGGAGCATAAGACCATGGACATGATAAACACCATTCACTTGTGACACTGGAAACTACAATTCGAAGTAATCTACTCAATGTTGAATTCCTAGTGCAATGTATTCCAACAATAGTTCAATAACATCACTATATTCCTTGGAATTATTGGTCACTCAACCAATACAAGCCCCGCTTGAACTCATAAGTCGACATGTGGGAGAATAAATCAGCCAAGTTGTGGAAGAAATATTTTGAGTACAATGGATGGCACCATCCACAAATCCCACATATACAAGTGAATCTAACAACATCTCATGCCAATCAAGCCTGAAGCATGATAAACAAAACAATAAAACAATAAAACGAAATAAGTAAACCACTTATAAAAACATGTCATAGGTATCACTTCTCCATTGTTGACTAGGCACAATACCTCTTTAAATAGATCCCCTTTCGAGGATCACTCAATACATTCCCCTCATAATCCACTAATTCATAGGCTCCTTTGTTGAGAGAATTCCTTACAACATAATGACCATACCACATGGGATTAAACTTACCTACTCCAATCTTATCTTTGTCCAAGTCATATACAAAGACTAGGTCTCCTTCAGAGAAAACCCTAGGATGGACAAATTTTTCATATTGAACTGTGGCACGCTTCTTTTGAGCCATATTTTTCATCACCAAATCTCTATGATTCTTATCAAGTTGTTCCAAGTAAAAAATACGTTCTACTTTGACGGTTTTGTTTGGTACAAGTTCTATATCTGGTTTTAACAAGGTAATTTCACATTCAAATGGTAAAACCACCTCCACTCTATGAACTAGTTGGAAATGAATGAACCAAGTAGCAGTATTAACTAAGGTTTTGTAGACCCATGGATCCAAAAAGATCATTAGATACAAAAAAAATTACTCTTATTAATTGTCATTTAGAGGATGGTTTTCAAACTTTTATTGATAGCTTATACCTATCCATTCACTTGAGGATAGTGAGGTAATGAGTGTTCTTGATGAAAAACCAACTTCAATATTAATTATTCCATCATCTTATTCTAAAAATGAGTGCCATGGTGTTGATGGGTCAAAATGACCACGTCAACATTAAGGAAAACTATCTTATTGCAAGCACCAAGTGAGGCTCAGTCACATTTGGTGTGATATTTTCTGACTAGTATGTGGGCCCAATTGCCACAATGATTTTCTTTGAAGTTATAAAAAAATTGTTTATTTTTTAAGTTTATTGGCCTAATTTAGGAATTAAATTAATATATTCTAAAAGGACAAAACATAAAATTAAACTAAAACCTATCCCAATTGGGAGTTGATCTTGTAATTAAGCAAATGCATAGCAAAAGAATAATATTGTTGAGATAAAGAAAATAATTTTTACTATCAACAATATATTGAAACATCGATGTAACAAAAATAACCAATAAATAATTTTATATCTTCTTAATGTTGTATACATTGCCTATAAATCTAGTTGATAAGGAGGAGTTAAATCAAATGACTAAATACAAACCTACAACATGAGAAATAATTCATCATAACAAGTAAACTTGCATTCAAAAATACGCATTGACACAATGAAGCAAATAATTACTCTAAGTATCACACATATCACTCTAATTTAAATGTAACTACTAAAGGACTAGATAATGCAATCATTCATACATAAACATAAAATAATTTATATTTTCATAAAATAATAACACAATCATAATATCACTGAAACAACGAAGATTAGTCTTTGATATTACGAAGCCAAAATATGCCTCCAACGATTACATCTCACTCCACTTCTTCAATCAATTCAGTACAATAGTGTACAAATTAAATGAAAAAAGGGTTTCGCACCACCAACCCCTTTCGGCCTCATAATATTTTGATTTTAAAGCCCAAAGCTAAGGAACAACTCATTAACTATTTAATAATAGTGTTTATATAAAATTACAAAAAATAAAATACAAACAAACTAATCTACTTAACACTGTCATGGAAGGATTTCCATTGAGCATGGAGTTCATATATTCTATTAACCCTTTCATTTCACATATTCTCCAGTTGTAGTTCTCCATTGATTATATTTGACTCAACTTATTTTTCCAACTCCTTTCTGACCCTATTGACAAATGGATATGATAAGAGTTGCGAGTTTGATCGGCCTATACAAGTAATTGTTCAGCAGTTCCTCATTTTCCTCTGTGAGTTAATTGACTACATCCTTTCTTCTATCTCGATCTTGTTCTACATTTGAAATTTTCAATTTGATCGGAACTACTTGTTAGAGCATTATTACACCTTAGGACATTAGTCATTATTCATATTATTGATTAAATGGTCCTAAACGTTAATTATTGCATCCCAAGGTGTGAACAAGGTTTTTAGAAGTTAGTTAGGCTCAATGATGACTTATCCACCAAAAATATGGGCCAAAGGTGGTCAAATGCCTGTAAGGTGCCCTAATTATGACCACCTTGTGCATTTATTGCACCATTTTGGCCTAAGGAACCTTGTTTCCCTGTTTTGTGGATCTGAAATTGACCAAAGGATCCCACACATTGTATCTAGTCATTTAGGCCCAAAACTAGTTGTTTTGGCCTCTCCTTGGATACCTAACTTCCCACCAACCACCTCCCTCACATGTGTGAGCCTCAGG
Source organism: Larix kaempferi (assembly GCA_027924585.1). Lineage (NCBI taxonomy): Eukaryota > Viridiplantae > Streptophyta > Pinopsida > Pinales > Pinaceae > Larix > Larix kaempferi. Next base: position 2,099,161 of record BSBM01000723.1, on the reverse strand, counting down.
TGAGTCTTCCAAAGCATTCCCAATGTTCACATGACCAATTCGTAAGGGTTTGAGGTGATTTGGGAGCTCCTTAGTCAACCTAGGGGGGATTGGGGGTCAAATCTAAGCTAGCCACATGTCAAGCCTCCAAGGAATTATATGTATTCCTATTTCTATATAAGGATGGTCCAAACTCTTTGTTATGTTGGACAGTTAATAAAATCTAAGATTTTATCATTTCTAATTTTGGTTTTTGATCATTTATTTTCCCGACTTTTTATCATTTGTAACTGGCTTTGATCATTTGTTTTTCCAGAATTGTTTTTGCACTTATATCTTGCATAAATAGTTAAATATTTCAATTGTGAGGCATCTATAGTAGCAAGATCCTACTATGATAGATATTTTACACTACTTTTTCTATCTCATCAAGGGAGGTCATGTCAAGCTTTTCGGGCATGGAATCAATAGTGTTCCAGATTCTACAGCAAGCCCAATATGCCATACTAGCGGTTTGATTGATTTCCACACATGAAATATTCCATGAATTCATCCATATCCCAGTTCTTGCACTTTCTTTCTTATCCATACTTGGTAGTATTTCAGGAGTTTCCATGTAATGATGTTGCTAATATAACAATTCATCGAGCTTGTCTTGAACTATCTTCCATTCATATTCCTATAAATTTGATTGGTATGATATCCCAGCGATCTTATTATAACACTAGTGGCATTCCTCCAATTGCAATAAGAATACTTTCTAATATTCTCTTAGTGATTCATTCTCTTTAGTTGCCTCTTCTTTTAGAACATCCAGTGTTAATTGGTTATAGCCTTGTTACCTCTGCAATTTATACATAACATATTATTTTTAAGCCTTTAGTGAAGAAGCTCTTTCTTCATGTTCCTTGGCCAATGGATTGATCTCTTCTGTGTGTTCTCTAGTCAGCTAGTTAATTTCCTCGTTGTGTTGGTCTTGAATTTATAATAATTGCTCCTTGAAGGAAGTAAGATACTCTTCATATTGTTCAATTAATTGATTTACATCACCCAATGTCATGGCATTGGCATTATCTATTTAACCCAATAAGGAAGTTGTTTCAATCGCAATCTCTGAAGTTGTTTCAATCGCAATCTCCTGAGAGTCTATTGGAAATATTCTATACTATCACATTTTATGTAGTGCCTCAAATCATCTACCTCTTGGAAGGAATTTTAGTGACACTCATTCTTGAGTCTGAAGTAATAGTCTCCTAGTGACACAACAGTGTCATCAACATCCATGATTTGTGAGGAAGATGATCTCCCTGGAACCATAGAGAGTGGGGTTCCTAGGTTGACTGGAGAAGAGAGTAATGCAAGGTGCCTTGATTTCTCAACTTCTTCTTTAAATATCTTCTCATCTTCTTCATTTTTCTTTTGTTCATCTTTCTTTCTTTGTTCTTCTACTGCTTGAGCTTCTTGTTCTTTCTTCAATTGTTTTGCAAACTATTGTTGCTTGAGTTTATCAGGTTCAGGTTTAGCTTCATCCTATTTCTTCTTTTCTTCCTCCTCTTTGTCCCTCTCTTATTCTTTTTTATTCTTCTCCTCCTTTGCAGCCTTTTGTTCTACTTCTTATCTTTTACTCTCTTCCTCGGCTCTTAAATCCTCTTCTTTTTTCTTTATTTCCCCTTCAACAACCCTCTGAGCTGGTTCTTGCCTCTTATTTTCCTATTAGGTAGTTCTATGGGATGCATCTCATTTTATCATTTCTTCTTCTTCTTCGTCTTCTTATTCTTCTTCTTCTTATTCTTCTTCTTCTTGTTCTCCTCCCGCTTTCAACTTTTCTTCAATTTCAATCTACTTGGTTTCCTCTGCGCCCTTTCAAGAATTTTCTTTTGCATCTTATCGAGCTTTTTCCCCAGCTTCTTTCCTAGCCTTCTATTCTACCTCTTTTCTAGCTTCTTCTTAGGCCTTTGATTATTTTCAGCCCCCCATTTCCTAACACCTTCATCCTCCTTTCAAGCTTTCTCTTCATCCTCCTTTTTGTCCTTTTCTTTCGTCTCCTTCCCTTTGGATTCCTCCACACTCTATTTTGTCTTTAATTGTCCCTCATCCTCCATAAACATGTTGACCAGTTATGCTCTTTTAGCCTTGTTGGATTCTTTATTAGTTGCATCTTGTGTAGTTTCACTGTCAAAAGGAACTTGTCTGTTGGCCTTGGCCACGTCCAAGACTGCTACTTGATGTATGTGGAGAGCCACCTTCTGTCTACCATCGGGAATTATACCCAACACATCATCATAATTAGTATCTCTTTGGAAAAGGAATTCATGAGGTTCAACTTCATTCCTGTATGTGGGTTTTAAACCCACAGACTTGAAATGTTCTTCCAATGTTCTCCTCAGGTCATGTTTCCTATCAATTTCCCAACAAAGCTTAAGTTCATCGAGAGTTGAGGCTTCTTTTCAGGCATGAGGGGCATTGCTCAAGGTGTCCATGCCTACTTTAATGGGGAATCTAAACCAACCTCTCTTTTCCAGGTGTGACATATAAGGGGCAATTCCTTTTACAATAGTCTGATAGAAAATATCCCAAAGGACCAGCCTATCGAGGACATATGTTGGCAACAAGTGTGGAGGGGAAAAACTGCCAAAATATTGATATAAGTGAAAAATTCAAGAATATACCAATCACCTATTTTCTACAAGGTTTTAATGGCCTCCTTAGAAAATCTAGGAGCAAGTTTATTGAAAATGATAATGTATAATGGGGCCAAGAAATAATCACAAATTTCATAGAAGTGGAACCTATAATTCGAAACCCATAATTTACGACAATAGGTATGCATAAGGAATGAGCTAGGGTTTCAATTCCATCCTATTTGTGGAAAAAAAATTGTAGAATAGATAGCATCAATAAGGTATGTGGAAATGAAAAAGTCAAGGAGTTTAGCTCTTTGTACCTCTTTCGATCGTGGACACTAGTCAGAATGTTTGCAGATAAGATACTAGCCCAATTGAAGACTTGGCCCATTTATGCAATGTTATAAAGCATGGAAGCCCAATCAATCTTGAAATGTGAGGCACCATCCTCTTAGTATATCCAATAGACCTTGGCCATGACCAGTCTGTAAGGGCACTTGAATACTAAACAAGATACTTTTGGTTGTCTTTTTTTGTGAAATTTCTCCCTTCAACCCACCATTCTTTGATTACCGATATTGAGGTAGTGTGTTCCTTGGTAAATTGGTCCATGAATTCCTTATTGATAAATACCTCTTGCTTTTCCAATTTGTACATTTGAAGGAAAACATCTATCTTTAGGAAATCTATGGAAGCTCCCTCCTGATAAACTACTGACTTGGAATTGAGATCGATGTGATCTTAAATCCATCTCGAAGCATCATTATAAAACATTACTATCGGTTTGGAAGCAATGGAAAAGAGACTACTCTTCCTTGTATTCTTGTATACTTCCAGGTTATCATAGTCTTATGGAAATTCACCCTTAGCACACATTATGTACATTTCATCCCATCCAAGGTCATCCTGATAACCTGTAAGCTAGCTTGTATTGGATAACTTTATCCCTTGATCCATACTAGTAGTAGATGGGACCTCCTCAACATCCTTCTACGTGGCCCCCTTTCGTCCCTGCATCTTTGACATTATACTTGCAGCAAGAAAAATTAGGAATTCAACTTTGTACACATGAGAGTTGGTCGAATAATTGGTAAAAATATGCAAGAATGAACAATACTTGTCAATTTTTTTCTTTCAGGCTTTCGAGATTTGAAATAGTACTATAATTAATTTCATGATGATGGTGATTTTATTATGGGCCTCTTCAAACACGTGGATCATTTATTGCACTATTTTCCATAGTGTCACAAATTACATATTAGATTTTCCCGAGATTGTAGGGTTTTGATTCAATGGCTATATCGTACACCTAATTACAGGGTTCTGATGCTCCACTAGAGGTAATACATTGGGATTTCATATCAGATATGTGAAACAAATGTATCGATAGATATCCCGAAGGGACAAGTCTATTATAATCCCTTTCGGAGTACGTTGTTCAAATTTTCTACAAGAGTGGATCAGAGACTATCTCAATAAGGCATGTCTAATGGGGAAATTTTAAGATATACATTTAGGAGGAAAGAGAAAGAGGTATCGAGAGATACTGATGGGGCAAGCGCAACAAAGAGATTTCAGGGAATTTTCATCGGAGGTGTGAAACTGTTGTATCGGGGAATATCCCAATAGGGTAAGTTCAATAGAGAAATATCATAGTTTGTCTATCAATGATTTGAAAAGGTATATCAGGAGACACCTTGACAAGGTAAGTCCGTTGCATTTTTTCAGATTGAGCCCATCAAGGATGTGAAATTGTTTCTCGAAGAATACCTCGATGGGGTAAGTCTAATATTGAGCCCATCAATAAAGTTGGAAGATGAACCAGCCCAAACTTAAATTAAATAATAAAATAATACAGTCTTGGTTTATGAGTCAAAAGTTGGGGGCTCAAGGAGGAATGGGGGGTTGAATAAAATTAATGAGGAGGATAGGGGTAGTTATGATAGGAGGAGTCGGTGGAAGGACAAAGAGGGGGAATAAGGTCGAGAGGAGAAGGAGGAGAAGGGGTCTTCTTCACCTTGCATATTTTGGATAGGAGATGGAGCAGAGATAGCAGGAGAGAGCAGCAAAGAAAGGGGTTTCTTGTTGGAGAGTTTGCAGAAGGGAAATACTGGTTGGCTTGTACTCGGTTTGGGCTCGGGGGTCCAAAGGGGTACCTTTGGAGCTGGGTGGTCGGCGAGACCTCTCTGGTTGGCAGGGTGGCAGCTTAGTTTGGGCTGGTTGAGTTTCAGGGTTGTGGGAAGAGTTTGATCGCAGGGCTACAACAGGGCAAAGGAAGCAGCAAAAACAGAAGGGATCTACTAGCTATTTGCAGGTATTTTCCTTACAGGTATAATGACCCATTCTAACTCTGTCAATATTCATTACTTCATGTTATAACATAAATTAAATTGAATGAGAAAATGCATTTATATATATACTGTACACCTACACAAGGGTAGTAAATGTTAGAAATAAATTTGACCTGCAAATGAAAATGTGTTATATTTTTTTTAAAGACATGAAAATTAACCAAATTAGAAAAACGGAAACAAAACAGAGATATGAAACACTATGTCAATAATGTTAGAAGGATCTTTATTTATGAACTTAGATTAACTAGGACCGGGGTCCTACACATGGTATCAGTGCCATGGTTCCAAATCTGGAACCAGAGGGCTCACTATATTGAACAGAACACTACATTGAACAGAACAGTAAAAAAGAAAAAAATTACTGGAAAACATGACTCTTGTGCAAGTGTTTGACCTGCAAGAAACACAAATAAGAGTTAGAGAATTACAATATTGTTTTTTTTTTATATAAAAAAAAAAACAAAAGTGTTTTACATTAAAAAACTAAACTACAGAAGAAGAAGAAGAAAAAAAAAACACTACTAAATATACGTGATATATACATACGAAATAGGCATTATATCGAAATGGGATGTATATATGAAAAAAAATAAACATATATACAACATTACATTTAAAAATATATACATAATGTTGTTTAAATATATATATATATATATATAACATTTACATGTAAAAGAGATACATACATAGTGTTTATATATAAAAATAACACTTATGGTTTTATTCCCTAATCTAAAAAGAAAACAATATACATATATGTATATAGAACTATATAAAAAAAAGGGGGATAAAATAAAATTTTAGGTGATAAACAAAATTTTACATAGATATAAAAAAAAAAAAAAATAGTTATTTATAAAATAACCAAACAAACATATATATATGAAATAGGAATTATATATAAAAAAAATAAAAAACATATATATAATTGTTAGACCAAAAAAATATATATATTAAAACATTTTTTTTATATTATTCCATAGTTGACCTTAAACAAAAAAATATAATAATATTTTTTTTTAATTAAAATTTTGTTTTCGGGCTGCTGGGCGCAGCCATGGCCAGCCTTGGCACGGCCAGGCTAGCAGACATGGCACAGCGAGAGGACCGCGGCCAAGAGCCTATAGCCTCTGTGCAGCCATGGCCTGCGGCCTTGGCACGACCAGGCCAACGGAGATAGCACGGCGAGAGGTTCGCGGCCATGGGCCTGCGCAGCCATGGTCTGCGGCCATGGCACAGCCAAGCCCGACGCCTCATCCAGGGGGAAGGCCCCGTCCAGGTGGGTACAAAGAGGAGCAGGAGGGGGAGCCCAGCTGGGCTGCCGCCACTCCGAGCTCCTCTGTGAAAAAAAAGAAAAATGTATATAAAAAAAATAAAAATAAAATAAACATCAAATACAAAAAAAACAAAACCCCTTCTTGATAAGTAATTCAATCTTCGGAAACTATCTCTAAATCTCTCTTAACTAAGCAAATATATGCGGCCATGGTAGCCTTGGCGCAGCAGCCGCACATGGCTGGGCATATCCAAAACCAGTTACTTACCAGCAGCATAAAGAAGCATGAGTATCTTAAGCATTATTTGAACCACTAGCAACAAAGGTAGTGGGAGTAGATATAGCATAGGTAATGGAGGTAGAGTAAGAACCTGGTAATCCAGTTTGTTAAATCTCTAGCCGTTTTTTTGGGGGGGGCATAAGTAGCCTCCAGTTTACTTAGTGTTTATCCATAAGCACCCGAAGCGGTTGGTCCTTAACCAATTGATCCTGTGAATCAGAACCACCAACCAAGGCAACATAGCAAGTGGCAGAGAAAGCACCTTACGCAGTAGTTTTTCCACCATCATCTCGCTTAGTTACAATGCAAGTTTATGACCAAGCATCAGATTATCTAGAAGTTGGTATAGTTTAAGATCCATACCGAGATCTTGTGTTAGTTTACTGTGTAAAAGCATACTCTATATGAACCGTTACCTTCCAAAAGGGTCGAAAAAGATTTATGATACAAAAGAAAATCTACATGAAAAAAAATATTCATGGCCTGTAGCCATGGGCCAACAGTGGGGAAAATCCCCGACCAACGCAGAGTGAAGGGAAGGAAAGGAGGGCACCCAGCTAGGCTACCTCCGCTCCGAGCTCCATGTAAAAAAAATAAACGAGTGACAGTAATAGTAAAAGAAATAAACAAGGTTGGGGAAGATTTCACCTGAGAAGAATGCTGTGGTTTGAGCTAAAAGAAGCTAAGCATTCCACCTCCCATGGCCGCTTAGACTCTCTCTTACGAAACCCTAAACTAATCGAAAACCCTAAAGGAGCTACATGTAGAGCAACACCCTCTTGCTAAAAGTTTGGAGAAGAAATGTCTCCGACAGGGAGAGACAGAGGGTTTTGATCACCGTCTCACGTGATTATTTAATTAATGATTGTATATCGTGGAGATATGAGGAGGGAACGCGTGGCCCCTCATCCAAGGGCCCGAGTTAAACTAGATAGGTTTAATACATTTAATGAAAACTATTAGTAAATTTTTCTAATTTGTTAAAATTAAATTAAATTAGTTGATATTTAATTTAGGTTAATTAAACTATGTATATATATATATCACATATATGTTAAATTTAATTATTTAATTTGTTAATTATTTAAATTGTTAACTATTTAAATTTAGTTAAATTTAAATTGTTAATATCTTATATCATGAGATTAAATTAATTAAGATTTAAGTCTTATGTTGGATTAAAATAGCTCTAATCAATTAAGTAATTAACTTTACAATTTAAACTTACAAGTTTATTACAAGAATTTTTTTTTAAATTATAAAGTTTTAAATGGAAAAGTAATTTGATTTGGATATATGGTTAGGAGGTGGCACCAATAAAACCAAATTTAAGTCAAATCGAGTAACATAGTAGGTTTATTCGGGAAACCATGACAAGTGTGGCCCTGACAGTAGATGCGGGCATAGACGACTACCTAAGCCATGAGGACAATGTGATACCCCACCTTTTTCCTGAGCCATAATGTCATACCCACGACTCGCGACATTAAGACTTAGTGTGTCATCATGAGTGAAAATCATTAATAGGTTATTGAATCTAACTGTGAACAAGGAGGATGTTCATTCTATCGATAATGGTAATTTGTAATAATTGTAATGAACTAAAGTATCCAGATAGGTACAAGTAAGGGGTTGGAGGCCATAAGTGGCCAGTGTCGCATTTGACTAAAGCTGTAGCTTGAGAATAAATTACTAAGGACAAGTCATTTTGTCAGTAATAATTGCATGATAGTAATTATATATTGCGGTCATGGATCCATGTAGGAAGTCAATTCTTAAATTTTATCTGTAGTTGTAAAATTCTTGTTCATGGGGACATGGTGTGCCTTAGATATGATGAAAAGTACCCATAGATAGTTATTTCTATATTTCAAAGCCAAGGAAATCATTGTATGACTAGATCTCAAGGGAACTTGGGATATGTGATAAGGACCAGGGACCATCGTGGTCAATAAGATGTAAGTATAAGGTATAGAGGAAACCATACAAAACTTAATTTAAGAGAATAATATATTTAATTGAAATAATAAGAGGTGCACAATCGTGGATATAAATTATATTAATGGACCTATGGGTAACTAAGTCGTATCTTACAGTATGTGTCATAGCTAGGATGAAGAAAAATCATAAACCTTGTCTTTGCCCTGTTAGAATATGAGCTATATTACTAGTAAAGAGAGCTTGATTGATAGGGACAAACAAGAAACTCTAAAGTCTCTATATTTGTAAATAACAATTAGAGTAATATCTTAGTAAATGTTCATAAGTTAAGGAATATGGTTGTATTCCAAACCATTCAAGGGTGTTCTATGTGTGGTATCAACTACCAACTAAAGGGAGAACCCCTTTCAAAGTTGGCTTAAGCAATAAAAGTTGTAACAAAAGACTAGTATATAGCCAATGGATAAGTAATTGGGTTGTTATTCAATGATAATTAGTCAAGTCTAGCATAGTGATGACCTCGAGTAATAAGGAAGGGCATATGTGGATTAACTAATTAACAAGTGGGCGTGCTAAAATAAAATGGTAATGAGAGATTCATTAAGATTATGTAGTAATCACCTTAAGACATTCCTAGTTTATAAGATGATGAGATTAATTATGGATTAGTATGCTTGTCTCATGACTAGTCATGTGTGTCAAGTGAGTAAACAAAATATTACGTTATCTAAAGGTTCCATTCATCTTGTAAGGATGCCCTAAGTTATGAATGTCAATCATATGGTTGTATGAAGTACCTATGTAGGGATAGTAGGTCGGGATTCATGGGACACATGAGTGATTTCATTGTGGGAAAAATTAGTAGTATTGCGAGGATATGTTTGAATTAATGAAAACATTAAAGGTGTGAAGATACATTTTAAAGAGAGTTAAGGGGAGGAATTTGATATGAGGATTATGCATGTAAATTTGTAAGGACTGAAAGGTTTTAAATTAATAATGATATCAATAGGTAAACAGTTGTGACATGATGTAGCGAAGCTAAATTAAAGGAGGCCAAGGACAATGTGTTTTAAATGAAACCTAATTACCATAAGAGTGTTAGTGATAGAAAGAGTGTGAATAAGTGAATTATAAATTTCGTTACAACAAATGATATGGCAGGCATGCAAGCTAAACGAAATAATATACAAAGTGTGGCCATTATTGAAGTTACCAATAAATATATGTGGTAGATGTGGGGTGACATTATAGAAGTAATAGGATATATGATAGTTGTAATGAAGGTAGAGAACGGAAGTAACACCACATCAGAAGATAGAGTTGTGGAAGAAAAATACTCGAAGGCATGGGTGGGATAGGAGTTGATAATAACATAAACGATGAGATAATCAAATAAGGAGCAGTAGTTGGCGAATGATGTACGGATAATGACTAGGAATAACAAAAAAAATAAGTGGCATTATCATTATGTCTAAAATGAGTAAAGCAAATAGATATCAAACCAACGATTGTATGAGGTAGCGATAGCGTAAGGTAACACAAATGAATTCAGACATTTAGCTTAGTCCCTAAATGGAAGAGTATAATGACACACGATATATTAGTGTGAGGTTGCGGCAACTAAAGTAGTTGGTAGTAATAATAAAGAGAAGATCGTAATAGAAGAATATGTGCATGTTTCATCAAGACATGGTAGGACATAAATTAATTTTGGTACGCCAAGTAAATACATGATATTCATCTTCACTCTATGAGGATAAATTAAAAGTTGATCAACAATAGACAGGATGGTAAAATTGTAAAATTTTATAAGAAACCTATGTAGTCATGCTAGGAGGAAATTCATGAGGGTGTGATGCTATCCTGGAAGGGAATGACCTTATGTCATAATTTAAGTTGTAAACAACAAAAATGATATGTCGCAAGATGCATAAGTCGGATTCTTGAAAGTGGTTCATAATGTAATACATTGATGGGAAAATGGTGTGTGATGTATGACTTAGAAGTAGTCGTTTACTTAATGGATAATTGGGATTTTGGAACGAATTCGAATTGATTTTAACCTAAGTGTTAGCCTTAAGTATGGTTATATAGTGTTTTGAAGGACATTGTTGAGTGTGCCTAGTTTGGAATTACCTAAGGTACCTCACGTTAGCATATGTTGTTGATAATGAGTTAGTTTCGAGCTTTCTCCTATTCATGTACACTTCATGTATGAGTAATAAAAGGGATCGCACAACAAATAATATTGGACATTGAATGAATTTATGTATGTTTAAAAACAACAACAACACAATCGCAGCATATCAATTATAGCCATGTCAATGACAAATGACCATTAAAATAAGTAAAGGGGTTAAACAACATGAGAAACAACCATAGTATTTGGTATGGTGTGATAAGATCAGATGATCTCATTCGCATATTGTGATGAGAGTATTGTTAATGTAGTATAAGTAATGATGAGTAAGGACTATAATGTTAGTGTGCACAAATAAGTAAGATTCATCATCTTATATAATTAATGGATTATAAATAAATAAACTAATAAGTGTAACTTAGATACTAAAGTAATAGAGTAGATAGGATTAGTGGATTAACCTAGATCTGTGAATGAAGGAAATGGATATGACAAGGTAAGGGATAGTTAGAGAAATAGTATCAAACACAGGACAATGAGGTAAGGATTACAAGATGAATGGAAATGCAGTCGAAGATAAGTTCTAGTTGAACTTGGAAAGTTGTTAATGATGATATTGAAGTTCTCCTTAATGTTTAAACTGTAGTCTCAATGGATGTATCATTTAAACCAACAACCTTTAAATAAAGAGCATGATGGCTTCATAATTGATCACTAATAATAAATCTTGATATAGAGAAATGGTGTAAGTCAAAGTGAAATTAATTAAAGATGAGATCCGATTAAAGAGTCATGACAATGACTAAAAATTAAATTAAAAGTTATATGTAAGACAAGGTGTTCTTATGAATCACATTATAGAACATGCAAATTAATTTAATTTAACAAGGATGTTGAATATTCTATGGGTTAAGTATGGTAATGAACCTTGAGTAGTCAAACTAACAACCTATGCGAATGTTAAACGAAATAAAGAACACCTCCAATAAGATTAAATGAATATAGACTTTGTAGATGTCATTATGTATATTTAGGAGGTGGCCCAGTAGGGCAGGTACACCCTAGGTTCAGCCACCTGGGAGGACGCACAGATCATGCATCGTGATTATTCCACGCTATCTTGACCATAACTTTGGGACGAAGTTTCCTGAAGGGTGGGTGTATGTAACGCCCCGTTTTGACATTACTACCTAAACTATTATTATATGTTGTACTTGCTTGATTATGAGACTTTGTCGGTTTGACGACACTGTGGACATGTGGTTCTATTATTTGGCTGATATATATGTGTGTGTGTGTGTGTGTGATGTTAGTATTAGGATACATAGTCATGTTAGATATGTATCATGTGTTAGTTATGTCTCATATATGCAAGTTAAGGAATGATGGGTACGTGGATACCGTTAAATTTATTGTTGAACGAAAGAATGTCATGCCAGGTGCATGGTGAAAATAATAAATTGATTATTGTGGTTATGTTATGACGAAATGTAAGTGTACATGTTGAGGATTTGTGCACGATATTCGAGATTGTATGTCGAGGACTGACTTACAGGTTAAAATGGCTAAGTGATAGCTAGATCCTATGAGGTGGGAGAGCCTCGGGGACATGGAATCCGAAAGATAAACGGTATGCAGGTGATGTATTATTTACTTTTGCATGATTATTATGTTGTTATTATGATGTATGGGTGGGGTAGGGTTTCAAGAAACTCAACCGCTCAGATTGATTATACGATGACAAACCGAGTACTGGTGCAATGCAGTTATTATGTCAGGTAGACATAGTCCTTTGTTCCATTAGGGGGGTGGAGGATTTACCCACCGTTTATCCCCGAAACCCAGATTCATGGGAGGGCTGTGCTACGGCGTGCTCCCCAAGGTGTGTGATGACGACTGGTGGTTTCCTGTTGGGGAAGCTTGGTCGATGTAGTCGAAACTTTCGCTTATGGGTTCTAGCTGGATTCGGTCATGGCTTGACACTTCAGGGTAGTCCAGTAGAGGAAAGGATAGGGTGTGGAAGTTAGTTGTGATTAGGTAGATGATGTAGGTAGATATGTGTAACTTGAAGCTGAAAAGAAAACGCGATCTAACTGTGTTTGTTGGAAAGCCTTTGATTGATTATGTGTCGTAACTCGGTAACGTATGAATTGTCGTAACTTAATAAGATGTCTTTCGGTAAAAGAATGTACCTCGCAAACTATGTTTAAACCTGTGTTAGTAAACAATAAGTTTTATGATTTTGATTGATGTGTGCAATTTATTACTGTTAGTGTACTTACGTGAGGTATGTAAGCAGTAGCTACGCTTACATAAATCACCTACATATTTATAAATTGCGTGAAATAAAACTGAACTATAATGTTTAGGCATTAATTACATTGTTACTACTTATCTAACTAGGAGATTAAGTTACGTTGAGTTAGTAAATTTTGGTTTAATAATTGAATAAGATAATAAAGTAAATTAGGTGGTAATGAAAGACGATTTAGTAATAGTGTTAATTATTGTCAATTAATGTTAATAACATTGATTAATGTTAGTCATTGTTGATTAATGATTAATAATGTTTATTAATGTTAAATATTGTCGATTAATGTAATTATCGTTGATTAATGTTAATAATACTGAATAATAATGGTAAATATTGTAGATTAATGTTAGTAATGTTGATTAATGTTAATTATTATCAGTTAATGATTAATAGTGTTGATTAATAAACGAACTATGGTTAATCTAAGTAGTAACTAATGTAATTGATTAGTAATGCTTGATTGATTATTAATGAATTTAATTAGTCAAGGGTAAGGGTTAAAATGTTAAATGGTTATTGTAATATTAATTAAAGTAATATTAATCTCATAGGTTAGTATTAATTACAAGGATAGTTAATTAATTAAAACATATGCATAAGAATTAAATTATAACTATTAATTTAATTATGATCATGTCTAATATAATTAGAACATAGGATAATTTATGAATTGATGTGATATGAAATTTATAAACAAGTGTCGGGTACACACTTTGGAATTATTCATGAAAATGATAAATTAATTATGATTTAATTATAAATTATTATGAATTAATTATAAATTGATTATGAAACATTTAATTATGAGGTCACCGAGAGATGACTAGCAATTAATGGGGTAAAACGTGTAAGTCTGAAACACTTATGGTTGATGTAAAAAATTTTAATTTTATAATATAACATTTTATTAATTATTAATTAAAATTTTGGAAGAAGGAAAGAATGCTAAAATAATGTCGATAGGTTGTCGGTTGAGTGTGAAGCACTTAAAGTTGGAAGATGAACCAACCCAAACTTAAATTAAATAATAAAATAATACAGTCTTGGTTTATGAGTCAAAAGTTGGGGGCTCGAGGAGGAATGGGGGGTTGGATAAAATTAATGAGGAGGATAGGGGTAGTTATGATAGGAGTCGTCGGTGGAAGGACAAAGAGGGGGAATAAGGTCGAGAGGAGAAGGAGGAGAAGGGGTCTTCTTCACCTTGCATGTTTTGGATAGGAGATGGAGCAGAGATAGCAGGAGAGAGCAACAAAGAAAGGGGTTTCTTGTTGGAGAGTTTGCAGAAGGGAAATACTGGTTGGCTTGTACTCGGTTTGGGCTCCGGGGTCCAAAGGGGTACCTTTGGAGCTGGGTGGTCAGCGAGACCTCTCCGGTTGGCAAGGTGGCAGCTCAGTTTAGCTGGTTGAGTTTCGGGGTTGTGGGAAGAGTTTGATCGCAGGGCTACAACAGGGCAAAGGAAGCAGCGAAACAGGGCAAAGGAAGCAGCAAAAACAGAAGGGATTTACTAGCTATTTGCAGGTATTTTCCTTACAGGTATAATGACCCATTCTAACTCTGTCAATATTCATTACTTCATGTTATAACAGAAATTAAATTGAATGAGAAAATGCATTTATATATATACTGTACACCTGCACAAGGGTAGTAAATGTTAGAAATAAATTTGACCTGCAAATGAAAATGTGTTATATTTTTTTTAAAGACATTAAAATTAACCAAATTAGAAAAACAGAAACAAAACAGAGATATGAAACACTATGTCAACCATGTTAGAAGGATCTTTATTTATGAACTTAGATTAACTAGGACTGGAGTCCTACAAGCGATACTACCTATTTAAAAGAATGATGTAGTATTAAAACTAACAATCCACTGTTACAATTACTAGCTTTACTTCTTCAATGTAGGAGCTTAAGGTTTACATAGTAAAATGAGAATGAAGTGGTTTATCCTACAAAACATATTAAGATGCATTAAATGAGGTATTGATTGGATAATCATATAGACGGATATTCCCGTAATTATGGGATGACCGTAAGTATGTATGCCATGTCATGATTTGAATCATGTAGTATGACACGTCCCACATAACCAATGGTTTTACTAGTCATTGCAAAAGTTGAAACTTGGTTTTGAAACTCATTTATGAATCTCCCAAAAGCACACTTAGTCTACACTTAGTTTTAATTATCATGCGATTTAGCTCCCAAAATTAATGTGCACCGTGATTTTTGGCTGCATAAATCATGATTAGATTTCAATTTGTTTTCCTTCCTAAATGAATACCCACCATTAGTTTTACACACGCTCACCATTATATTTGATTGTACACGAATTTTAAATTTCATTGTTTTAATCAATCACATTCAACTTTTGCTTAAAATACGATTTACCCATTGTGAACATGAACTCTTACCTTTCATTTGGAAAAATGTTCAATATCCGGTTGGGGGGTAATACCTTGGAAAACTTTACCGAGTGCCAAAACTTGTGTTGAATGAAACTCATGAAAAAATTGATTAGTGTAAAATTTAGTTACAACATTCGGCTCCACCTTAGGGATGATGCTTCTAAAGGATGCATCAAGAATCACAAATCATGATGCTTTTAAATTTCATTGTTTTAATAAATCAGAGTCAACTTTTCCTTAAATACGATTTACCCATTGTGAACATGAACTCTTACATTTCATTGTTTTAATCAATCAGAGTCAAAATCGGGTTGCGGTAGGAAAACTTTACCAAGTGCCAAAACTTGTGTTGTATGAAACTCATCATGAAAAAATGATTAGTGTAAACTTTAGTTACAACATTCGGCTCCACCTTAGGGATAATGCTTCTAAAGGAGGCATCAAGAATCACAAATCATGTGCCTTCTCTCTATTGGGCATGGAGTCACTATTCCATTACATTAGAATTTTCTAATAATTTATAGCTAGAAAAAAGAAATATGTTAAAGACAAATTCCCCTTTGTACATCTTCTCCACGCATCTCAAAATAGTTAGATATTTCAATTGAATAAATATGTGAAATACTTAATATCCTTCTGAACATTAAAAGATCTTTATGAAAATTCATGGATATTTCAGATTCGCCCAATTATAAAAACTACAAGAATAAAAAAAAAATGATCTTATATCCAAATAAATTATTTGGAGGGAAGCAAAATAAGAAATTTTTACTAATAATGATTGATTTTCATGGTTTCCTTAAGTATTTCATAAGATTTGTATCCAAGCTAGAGAAAATATTCTTCAGAAAATGATAATTGGCAAGTCACAATGTACAACTCTCCTTCTATTGTCATCAGTTAACTCATGACATATTTATATTATTTAATCAGGCTCAAATTAGCCCATTTAACAAATATCCAACAGTCAATATGACTTCAGAGACTCAAGATTAAATGTATTTCAAAACAACCAATGCTATGATTAGGACATCCATCTTTCCCATTTGGCTTATTGAAAATTAGGGTTGTTATGATAAAGATCCATACAAATAAATTGCTTCTAACTTTGTAGTGTTTTTCCATTTCCAGTGTGTCCATAGCCCCAATGGAGTCGCCCCAATACCAAAAACCGTGCTCTATTGTTAGCGAGTGTTTATAGCCCTAACAAATAAATTTGCATTCCCCACAAATTAAACTAATCTCTTTCTCATTTTTTTTTGAATTTATGAGGAGATAGTAGCTTTGTGAAGCTGGTGGGATGGTATCTATTTCTAAAGTTAGATAGATCATATATGAGTAATATAGTAATCCCGTGAAGTTTTTTCTCCGAAAGGATTGATGTATGTACTCATCTCATTAGAATGTGTTAATGATTTCCTCGTGGCCTTATGTATATTCCTAAGGCATTTTGTAATCTTAGATTATTAGGAAAAATTATTCTTCAATAACTACCTATCTTATAAAATGTATTATTCCACATGCATCACGAGAGATGTTCTCGTATCTCTCAAGGTATATAATAGAGGTGAAGGAAGCCTAATTGAATGAAATGTAATGTGATATATGTATATACGGGGATCCCAAGCTTGTAATATCGAAGAGTATCTCTCTTTTTTCTTGTTTGATTTACCATTTTATTTAATACTTTTCATAGGAGTTTAGACAGGTTAGATATTTGGTATTTAATATTGCAGTTATTTTCGTGATCTAACATAGTATCAGAGCAAGTTACTTAGCTCTAACTCCTTGAATAAATTCTATCTTGAATTTTGTGCATTAGACTTCAGTAAATCTATTATTTGAGCCCCCTTATCTAGTTGATTTGTAAACAGATCATATGTACAAATGCTTAGGTTTTCCCTAGAACTGAGCAATTTTCGTTAGATCAGTGATTTTTTCATCAAATCCAACTATACCATTGTTTCCTAAACAAAATAATTAGTCATTTTTTACTATTCGGTCATCAAAATTGGCTTCCATTTTACCAAAATTTAATTAATTTTCCTAGCCTAGCCTAGGATTTTTTTTAACCTAAATTTTTTTTGGAAAATTTTTTCCAAGCCTAACTTTTTTGGTTGGGTATCTTTCCAAGCCTTCTCCCGAACCTAATTTTTTTACCAAGCCCATTTTTTTCTAATATGGGGTTTTGGCACTCAAAGTTTTTCCCAAGGCGGAATTTTTCTTTGTCTGGGTTGTACGACCACCTTGCTCTCCTATTCATACAGTGTACAGAACCATACGTATACATTTTTTACTTGATGGGGTGAATTTTTTCTTTAAGGCTACCATTTTTCACCTTCTTCAGCTCATACAAACTCATTTTTCATTATTGGGTGCTGAGCAATATTTTTTTTTCTTAGACAAAGGATCTCTCTTCTTCCTCACATGCAATACATACACATTTTCCTCTCTTCTCTGTGAGTTTGAGGGTTTAATAGTGAGAGGGTCAATGCATCCATGGTTTACTAGTCGGGATCCAACGACGCCTTTCATTATTTATTGCAGTTGGTTATAATATAATCTTGGTCTTGATCTTCTCCCGTATCTTTTGGTTTTGTATATAGCAGAAACTTGATTTTTATTAAATCTTTCCATTTTTCATTTTTTCATTTTTAAAAAATATGTTTAATTTATTTAATTACTCTTATCAAACACTGAGTTTTTGTTTTAAAAAAGACTCACACATTATAATTATACTTTGATTAATTGGAGTAGTATATCTTCAATTAGTAATTTTTTAATTACTAATTTCCAATTTCCACGGATTCTCAAATATAATTATAATTAATTCTAAACAATGACATATGATGTAATATCCCAATCTTGACCCTATTGCATTAAAATTGTAAATGATGTAAATATCATTATTAAATCATGGTGAGGAGCTCAAGTCCAAGGCCCCGCCATCAATTTAATGTTTTATGTATCGGCAATTAAATGATGCATATGGTTCTTGTGCTAGCCACGCACAATAGAAATTAAGACATCATGTAAATATGAATTTTAATGAAATACCCACAACTAGCTATGCAATGCAACATGAGATGGGGGCATGATTTTTACAAGGAATAGGGAGGGAAAATATTCAAACCCTTGAGCCAATAGTGTTAATCCAAGTGTCAATGAGAAAACCCATAAACCATTAACTACCCATTTTGACTTATGCACCCAATCATTTAATTCTTCCAAGAGTTGGTTGAGGTAGTTAATGCATTCGGAATGGAGAGGTATGACTATCCAATTTCGTGTATGGGAAAGCCATCAATTTGGGAAATCATATTTTTGGTTTCTATGACAAGAAAACACCCACGAAATTGTTCCCAAGCCATTATTCACCCATGTTCTTTTGCTCCCTCACGCGGTATGATATAGCTGGGGCATTTTCATTCACGTTCTCCGTCATTTTCCTTCATTTTTTCATGGCTGGGAATTCGTTTTTTTGTTGCACAATGGATGGGAGGAGATGTGACATTTCATTTTGGGTTTTCCATGATTTTGGAAACTCGTGGAAATCCCATTTTGGGAATCCCACTGTCAAAACGTTTTTCTTCATGCCCGACACTTGTGTTTTGTTGTTATGTGCACCCCTATTTTGGTTTGAACTTGTGAGTAAGAAATTAGGAGTGGAAGAGGACTAGAATTGGCTTGATAAACCTAGTGAAGAGAGTAACCTCACAGAAAGATCAAAAGGGACTTAGCTACTCTTTTATGCACACCCTTAAGAGTACTAGAATGGAAGGTATGGCCCGAGGGACTGTGTAGCAGTGAAGTGAATACTTCCTTGTGTTGGGTGTGTAAGTACTATGGGGACCAAGCTAGATAGATCTTGTAGAGGTGTCCATAGCTTTGTGGTTGAACTCACTAGCTTAGCAATTCATTCCCTTCCATTTCCTTAGCAACCTGATAAACCCAATTGTGGATTGGATTGGCTGATTTTGGTGTATATTTGGCTATGTGTGAGTCTGTTGTTCCCTTTTCCCTTGTAGAAATCATTCCCAGAACGAGGGTGGCAGTTGTGTTGAGAGATTGATGAGCACAACTGGCCTATGGTTGGGTGGAACGTTGCAATTGCATAGCTAGTTTCTCAGGACTACTTTGTTTCAAGATAAGTACTCTCTTGTGTTAATTCTGTAATGTCTTTATTTGATGACTATCATGAATATGTTGAATGCATGCTAGATGTGTAGTTGAATTTACTTCCGTTGTCTTTCTTACATTTATACAGATGCATATGTTTTTTTATTTTCAATGGATTTTCTTAATGATCATGGGGCTAGATGCCCAGTTTTAGTGTCATGTTCTCTCCCTTGCTCGGGAACAATGGGAGGGGACATGACATGTGAGAATTATCATTATTGTTCAAGGTGTCCTCATTCCTCATCTCAAAATCCCATAACTCACTTTTATTTATTTAGGTTTTAGTGAATTCCTTTGCATTAGTTTCTCAGTTTCTTCATGTTTTTATCCTCATGAATTTAGAGGTTATTTATGTTCCCAAGTTAGCTAGCACTAACTATTGTTTGGAAGAGAAACATAATTGCCATTCTCAGGGGCAAGAATCTATGCCATATCATCAATGGTAACAATAAGAAACCAATCAACGCCAAATAATTAACTGTATGTGAGGAGAGTTGTTAACAAGAAAGAGGTCTCATTTGTGAAATTGCCCACATAAGATCCAAAGAGATGATGTAAACCTCACAATGAAAGAATTTAGGAATAATAGAAGAAGAGACGAGCAATAGAACTTAGATCCAAAGAAACTATGATTGAGGCAGAATAATTACACATGTTACATTAAATACAATAATAAACTAGTAAATATACAATGGTGAGTATGAGGATTCGAATTCACCAGGTGGAATTCGAATTGGCCTTCATGCACAGATCCATAATCAGTGGAGAGTCATCAATGCATAACTAGGAGTCCACCTTCTCATCAGTGAAGTCATCAATGCACAAGTAATGGTCAACCGGGAGTCAAACTGAGTCTAACTGAGTGTGGTTGGTGTAACTGGCACATGGAAGCACTAATGTAGTGAAGGAGGCTCAGTGGAGGGCGCAGATAGAGCTAACTGGAATCAGAACAGGCTGTCTAGTCACACTGGAGGTCCATCGGAGTGGTAAGGTCAGTTAGGAATCAGTTAATCCTTAAATCAAGGAAGGAACTGAAGATAACTGAACTAAACTGGATTGGTAGGTGAAGAAAGGAACCCTTCTCATGCAGTAGGTGAAAGGAGGGCATACTAAGCTCTAGGAGAGCTGAAACTGATCTGAAAGAAGCCCCGGGGGCTAGTTTGCTAAGGGCTAGGCGCTGGAACTGATGACTAGTATGAATGCAAAATGCATGCAAACCCTAATTTTGCATGCATGACTAAAAATGAAAATGACAGAAATGCTAGGAGGACTAGGATGGAGTATAGGAATATCCTAACACCCCCCCTTAATCCATCCTGGGCTCTGGTAACTAGGACCAAAGGTCACCCATACAATCAAATGAAATGATAGAAAAATAAAGAACTGTCCATAAACTGAGGAAATGGGGAAAACCTCATGGGAAAAATACCCCCCTCAAAAGAACAGTAAATAACTCAAAGAACCATCATACTATACAAAAAAGAAAGAAGCTTTCATCAGTGAAAACTTTTGCAAAAGACTTGGCAATTTTATCCCCTGTAGGAAGGTCTCCCACTGTGTGGAGAATGTGTTGGAGGAAGCAAGTCTTTTAGGAACTCTTTCTGTATCTGGAGCGAATGGAACATGAGGAGTCTTCCCAAAAAATGGAAGAGAGAACCCCATCATCATGTTGCATCTCTCATGGAGAGGTGGATGGCATAATGCAAGGTTGGCATGATGCTGAAGTCTAGTAGTTCTGTGAACAGATAAATCATCAACTGTGTTCTTAGTAGTAGCAAGTACTGTGTGAGCCCATATTGACCTTGGATCTGGACTGAGAATAAGTGTTGGTTCTAGATCTGAATCTTCTTGAACCATGATCTCAACATCCAAATCTTGATCTTCTTCTTCATTAGAAGAGGAGTCACTGTGATCTTCATCAGAATCTAAAGGAATAGTTGGAGAGAAAGGCATGAAGTGTGAGAACTCATATGCCTTTGAGGCATGATTAGCAATCCCATTTGCTATAACCTTTCCAGTGGAGATTTCTGTAATCTCTACTGTGTTTGGACCAAAAATTACTTATTTTGGTGATCCTATATGAGTCATTTGATAAACTAACAACAAATTAGTTGTAAGAGAAGGAACAAATAAGACATTTTTGAACTTACCATGCTCCATATGAACTGTTCCCAATCCTTTGGCAGAAATCTGAGAGTTGTCTCCCATGTGAATGGTAGGCCCATCTTGGCGATCCAAAGAGGAGAAGGATTCTTCAGATGCAATCATGTGGTTGGAGGCTCCAGAATCTATGAGGAGGGATTTTGTCTTTGAAAAACCAGCCATCAATGCATGACAATCATCAGATCCACTTCCAGAATCAGATATCTTTGCTTCTTTTGGAACAACAATTTGGTTTTGTTCAAGAAGCTTGGTTAGAAGATCAATCTTCTTGTGCATGCAAGCATTCTCAGGATGGTTTCCTCTCTTGCAGTAGGTACAATTTGGTCTCTTTTGTTTGTCATTCTTGGATCTTGAAGGTTTCTTACCTTTGTCTTTTTGCCTCCCTTTTGCATTCGCTCCACTTGCTTCACTAGCTAAAAGAGCTAGATCTTTGGAGGTTTTGATGGCCCCCATTTGAATTAATTTTCCCTCTTCTTGAGTGAGTGCTGCAGCAAAGTCTTGTAAAGTGGGAAACTTCTATCCAGGGATTGACATTCAAACAGAATGGAAGGTAGATACAAAGACAGAAAATTGAGATCCAAGTTTGCTCAATACGGAGAGTACGAATTGCTCATAACTTTTAGTGATGCCACAGTGCTTGCATTGTAAATTCAAATTGTGAAATTTTGAGAAGAATTCTTGGATGCTCTCGAAATTGCTAGGTTGAAGGGCAACCAATTCATTTTCGAGAATGTGGCCTCTTAGCCCATCTTGTTTACCAAAGATACTCTCCAATTTTGTCCATAAATCATTAGGAGACTTCATTCCTTCAACATGAAACAACAAATCTTCAGACATATGAAGACAAATGCATCCAAAGGTTTCATCCATTTTGTTTAGATGCTTGATTCTTTCTACAGTTTGATGTGGTATGGCATCTCTTTCCTCAACAATTCTAGAGAACCCTTTCGACTTCAAGTGGATTTTCATCTTGCTCTTCCATTCGAAATAATTGAAAGGAGTTAGGATTATAGGAGACGGAGAAGGAGGAGAAGCATTCGAATTGTTCATCTTGACTGCTTGAACAAGTGCAAATAGAAACTGCTGAATTTGCTGCTGCAACTGCTGGAACTTCGAAATACCTACAAAAAAATCTCAAGAATGGAGGTAGAATATACTCTCAAATGGCTCTGATACCATGTGAAATTTCCCACATAAGATCCAAAGAGATGATGTAAGCCTCACAATGAAAGAATTTAGGAATAATAGAAGAAGAGACAAGCAATAGAACTTAGATCCAAAGAAACTCTCATTGAGGCAGAATAATTACACATGTTACATTAAACAGAATAATAAACTGGTAAATATACAATGCTGAGTATGAGGATTCGAATTCACTAGGTGGAATTCGAATTGGCCTTCATGCACAGATCCATAATCAGTGGAGAGTCATCAATGCATAACTAGGAGTCCACCTTCTCATCAGTGAAGTCATCAATGCACAAGTAATGGTCAACTGGGAGTCAAACTGAGTCTAACTGAGTGTGGTTGGTGTAACTGGCACATGGAAGCACTAATGTAGTGAAGGAGGCTCAGTGGAGGGTGCAGATAGAGCTAACTGGAGTCAGAACAGGTTGTCTAGTCACACTGGAGGTCCATCGGAGTGGTAAGGTTAGTTAGGAGTCAGTTAATCCTTAAATCAAGGAAGGAACTAAAGATAACTGAACTAAACTGGACTGGTAGGTGAAGAAAGGCGCCCTTCTCATGTAGTAGGTGAAAGGAGGGTGCACTAAGCTATAAGAGAGCTGAAACTGATATGAAAGAAGCTCCGAGGGCTAGTTTGCTGAGGGCTAGGTGTTGGAACTGATGACTAGGATGCATGCAAACCCTAATTTTGCATGCATGACTGAAAATGAAAATGACAAAAATGCTAGGAGGACTAGGATGGAGTATAGGAATATCCTAACATCATTGGGAAAATTGTATCAGATGGTCAATGGGTACATACATAATGTAAAGATGAGCCTATCGTGGTATGGAAAAGTATATGATAAATATAATGATGTTCCTATTATATTGAGAATAAAATGCATGAACTAGATCCCAAGGACTTCTAATGAATCGAGCAATTTATACCTAAATTGAAAACTTATAATGAGAAGCTTAATAATTGTGGTAAAGAATATGAGAACAATGATACAACCCTCACTATTCTTGTAGAATAGAAATTGCTTTGAACCTATGATCTATTGATACAAACTAGGAATAGAACTATTGAAATGTCTAAGGGATTCATGAAACCTAATTTTGAAGAGTTTTGCAAAGGGTTTATTTGTGAGTAGGATAGGTTTCTCTCATTAGGTCAATTGGTCATTGGGAAAGTTCATTTGGAACGTAGTAAGAAGAATCAATTCAAAAGTTCTCATAAGAACACTGAACCTCATGCTACTAGTACCTCCAATCAAACTTCTAATGATGCTCATGTAGAGGCTTCAAACAAGAATGTATGGAAATATTGAAAGCATTGTGGAAAAACCAATCGCATTGAGAAGAAGTTATTTAAGCAACATAATGAACTTGAAAAATCCAAGAAGAAAACCTCAAAGGAACAACAAGCAGCTATGTGTTCTTATTCTATTCAATCAGGTAACTCCTCTTCTCCTCTAGGATGAATTATGGATTCCGGTGCCTAAAATCATATGACTGGTATTGCTTCATTACTTACCTCTTATGACAAACAAAAGAATGAGGCTCATAAAGTTTCAATAAGTGATGGTAAACAAATTTCAGTAGTTGGTTTTGATAATATTCGTGTTCCTAATGGTATACTAGAAGATGTTTTCATATTGAATGCAAGCCTATCAATCTCCTTTCTGTTTACCACGCTTGTCAAAAAGGATATAAATTTGAAGCATGACCTAATACATATCTCATGAAGGACATCAACAACAAATTTAAAATTGTTTCATCTAGCCCAGTTGATCATGAAGCAAGTTTGTTTAAGTTCATTGATTTTACTTCACACAACAAATAACCGTTATATTCCTATGTTGCACATGTTGATGAGAACAAGAAGGTGTGGCATGAAAGATTAGGTCATTTGAACTATGGTAAAAAGCAATGGTTATCTAATATGGTACTTGAATTACCTTAATCTCTTCCACTAAGGGTGTTTGTGAAGGTTGTGTTTTTGATCATTAGAGGGAAACGTTTGACAAGGATAAAGCTTAGCTTTCCCAAGAGAAGTTGTAGTTGGTTTATAGTGATATCTGTGGTCCTCTAGAGTCTCCTTAGTTATTAGGTGTTGTTTATTACATTAATTTTATTGATGATTACATTGGGAAGACTTGGGCTTATTTCTTGAAACATAAAAGTGAAGCATTTGGTGTATATCAAGCATTAAATCCCTAGTTGAAAAAGAATCTAGTAACTGTATCATGACTCTTAGAACTAATAAATCAAGGGAGTACACCAAAAAATGAATCTGCAACATATTTATCCAAGCATGGCGTTCAACATTAAAGCATAGTTCCTTACACACCCCAATAGAATGGGGTTGCAAAAAGGAAAAATAGAACCTTGGTTGAAATTACTAGATGTATGTTATATTCAAAATGATTGTATAAAATATTTTGGGCTAAATCTATCTATTGTGCTATCCATATTTTGAGTAGGGTTCCTACTAAAGAAGTGTTGCAAGTTACTTCTAAAGAAAAGTGGGGGGGGGACGAGACTAGGAATTAGCCATTTCAAGGTATTTGGTTGTGAATATTGGGTTGGTGTCCTTGATAAAAAAATGGAAGAAGTTGGATCCCAGATCTCATAAATGCATATTTATTGGTTATAGAAAGGATTCTAAAGCATACATGTTGTTTGACCCATCCATTCAATATTTCATCATTAAACGAGATGTATAGTTCAATGAATCCTCCCCACCACCCAATTCTACTAACCTCGTGTTACCTTGAACTTACCTCCACCTCCAGTTGGGATAGTGTCCATTACTCCTTCCTCGAGTATTGTGAAATACCTATACCCTCTTACCCCTATTGGTTCTAGTGATCCACTTGAACTTACTGAATATAAGAAAGTAGTTCCCACCACTACTCACACTATTCTAGTTTGAGCACAAAAGACACTTGGATTTGTAGGTTTTGAGGTTGGTGTTCCATTTGACTCTTGAAGGAGTAGATCTAATTTTTCTCTCATGCAAAAATTATTAGACACATACAATCCTTCTACATATGCAAAAGCGAAAGGAGGAGAAATCCATGGATACTGAATATGACACTTTGATAAAGAACAATACGTGGAACCTTGTTCCCCTTAGTCTCGGTGACAATATTGTTGGTTGCAAATGATTTTATAAAACAAAGTTCATTGCAAAAGGATGGATTGAAAATCATAAGGATCGGTTAGCAACCAAATGATTTCTTCAAAAAGAAGGTATATATAATACTGAAACCTTTGTTCCCATTTATAAAATGAACACCATCAAAACTATCATTTCTCTTGATGCATCATTTCAATGGGAAATTCACCAAAAGGATGTCAAGAGCTCCTTTTTAAATGGTGATCTTCATGATTAAATTTATATGTAACCACTTGGTTTCATCAACTCTGAAAATTCAAGTTTGGTATGCAAATTGAACAAGTCTTTGTATAGTCTTAAATAGGAACCTGTGGCTTGGTATGAGAAAATTGATATTCATTTCTTGAAGAGTGGTTTCAGGTGGTGTTGATATGATCCAAATCCATATGTTAAATTATTTGAAAATGGTATCCTTAATTTTTTTCTTTATGTGGATGATCTAATCCTCACAAGTAGCTAGTTTTTTGTAATCCATTAATTGAAGAATGATCTTAAGCAACACTTTGAAATGACAGACTTGATCCTATTGCAATATTTTCTAGGTCTTTAGGTATGGAGCATGGCCGATGGGATATTCTTTTCTCATCCTAATTATGATTTGGATTTGCTAGTGCAGTTTCATAATAGTGATTGTAAGTTTTCATCGACACCATTTCAGTCAAGGGTCAAAGTAACTATTGATTTTGAAACTCCCCTTGTTGATGTAACACTCTATTGATCAACTTGTTGGAAATTTGATCTATATGACACATACAAGGCATGATGCCTCATTTGTTGTTAGCATGGTCTCCAGGTTTATGCAAAATCCTCATGACATCCATTAGGAAGCAGCTAAAAGGATTCTTATATATCTTCAAGGAACTATACATTATGCTTTTTTCTATTCTAAGAATGATTTTGTTTCACTTCTTGGTTACACCAATTCTGATTGGCCAGGAGATACTACTAACATGAGGTATAGTACATGATATATATTTAATCTTGGTTTAGGTCCAATTTAATGGTCTAGTAAGAAGTTGAGAACACTTTCTATTTCTTCTTGTGAAACAAAGTATAGGGATGCTAAGGAAGTAGCTAAAGAAGTAGTGTGGATCTAGCATGTCCTTACTAAACTTGGTCTAGTTCAGAATGGTATTAGTGAGCTAATATGTGACAATAATAGTGCAATCCATCTTGATTATAATCCAATATACCCCTCCAAAACCAAACACATTGACCTTGATACTCATTACATTCGAGATCTGGTTGATGATGGTGTTATCTATTTGGAGTATTGTCCTATTGAACAACAAGTTGTTGATATCTTCACCAAATCCATGACAAGGCCAAATTTTTTCCATGTTCACAACTTATTGGGGAATGTTAGCATAAAGATATCTTCCTCCAACTATGTTTGATCCCTCTAGTCATCATTAAGAGTGAATAATAGATTGTGTTAATGATTGCCTCATGGTGTGATGTATATTCCTAAGTCATTTTGTGAACTTAGATTATTAGGCCAATTTATTCTTCCATAACTAACTACCTTATAAAATGTATTATACCACATACATCACAAAAGATGTTCTCATGTCCCTCTAAGGCATATAATAGGGGTGAAGGAGGCCTAGTTGAATGAAATGCAATGTGATATATGTATATGTGAAGAGCCCACATTTGTAAGACCAGAGAGTTTCCTTGAGGAATACAATTAAACTTCCATAGATGTTTGATATTTAATATTGCATTATTTTCTTGATCTAACACATTCAAGTCAGTGTTTCTAGTTAAGAAAACTTTTCTTAATAGGATAAGCGAGGAAGAAGTGTACATAGAGAAACCTCAAGAATTTGGGGTAAGTGGGAAGGAGTCCCATGTTTGCAAGTTGAGAAAGGAATTGTATGAATTCAAGTAGGTATCGAGAGCATGGTATTGTAGGATCGATGGATATCTATAGAGTATGGGTTTCACAAAAATTGAAAGAGTTCCTAACTTATATTATATATTTATTGGGATGGATCTGGTTGTTTTGGTGTCATATGTAGAATTATTTTTTCATATAGGTTTAGAGAAGCTCATTGTATGGTGAAAAGTAGATATGGTAGTTGTGTTTGAGATGAAGGACATTGTCATGATCCACTACATATTGTGTTTATAGGTTTAGTATAGACCAGGGAAGATATTCCTTGGGCAGGATGAGTATGCAGTTGAGATCTTGAAGAGATTTTAGATGGAGGACTACAAATCTATGGCCACACTCATGATCATTATTTTGAATAAGGTAACAACTTCAGATTGAAATATGGTAGGCCCTATGATTTATAGGTAGCTAATAGGTTCCTTGATGCATCTAGTCAACACTAGACCGTATACATATTTTGTAGTGAACACCTTGAGCCAATTCATGGTGGAGTAGAGATAGAAGAAATGGGTAGAAAAAAACATATGCTCAAATACTTGAGGGACACAATAGACTATGGTGTAAGATGTAATGGAGATGGTGAAGTGAAGTTATAGGGGTATACAAACTTAGATCGGGTAGGAAGTGTAGAAGATAAGAAGAGAAAATAACGGTGCTTCTTTACGTTGGGGTCAATGGTGATATCTTGGTTCAGTAGAAAGAAGAATTCCATAGAACTTAGCTCAAAAAAGGTAGAATACATAGAAAATGGTACTATTATCTATGAGGTCATATTGCTTTACAAGTCTGTTTGATCAAAAGTTACATCCTTAAGTGACAATTAAAGTTGCATCGAACTCTTTGAGACTCTAGTGTTTCAGAGAGGTCCAAACACATAGAGATCATATATCACTTCATATGAGACAAGATTTAAAAGGGAGAAGTAAAGCTCCAATATATTCCCACATATCAATAGGTAGTTGATATTGTGAGCATGGCCTTAACAAAAGGGAAGTTTGAAGCATTCAACTACAAACTTGGATTGGTGCAAATTTACTTCCTACTAAGGAGTGTTGAGAAATGTAGCTAGGATAGAAACTTCTTTCATAAGTTCCATATGAACATCTAGGAAGTGATTCGAGACATTTCAAAAGTATCCACTTAAGAAAATTTGGGTAGTTAATTCTATTTTTTAATTGAATTTAGGAAAAAGTGAAAATCCTTATGTTTTGTAGATGAGTCTAATAAAGTGTATTTAATACATTAATGACTTTAAGTGTATGGAATACATTAATGAATTAGTATATGATTTAATATCAATAATCAATCTAAAATGAGATTAGGTTTTGGTATATTACATTTTTAAACAAAGCATAAATACAAACAAGATAGAAATATTTTGACATAGTTGAACAATTGATTAGGTTAAGTGATTAAAGGAGAGAGTACAGATATGAGAAGGAGAATAAACCAACAGGAAAACAAGTTGAAGAAGCAGTTTGTATAGCAATTCTGTGAAGGTCCATGAGATAGAGAGAAGAGAATCTCTGAATTAGGTTGGTTTTTTCAATTAAGTGTTTCTAGTGTAAATATTTTTGTACTGTGTGCATGCGCCATTGTTATTTATTTGTTTAGACTCAGTTGATATTTATTTTCTTGTGCAGGTTTATAAAACTCTTTAGGGTGGGATAACCCTTCGTCGGCGTCCCCTTGACAATAAAAATAATCTAGAGGAAGGGTTGGATGACCCTTCCAAACTCTTCCCTTTGACAAGAATACTAAGCTAGAGGAAGGGTCAGTTGACCCTTCATCAGGGTCTCTTTGAAAAGAAATATAATATAGAAGCAGGGAAATATAATATAGAATAAGGGCCAATCCATCCTCCCCTGTGATCCCTCTAAATAATAATACTATTCTCGAGGGATGGTCGACCAACCCCTCCTCGAGATACTTATTAATGTGAATATTGTGCTCGAAGAAAGGTCAAATAATCCTTCGTTGATCTCCCCCCAATGAGAAATCTAATTTAGAGGAAGGGTCAGGTGATATTTTTTTAGGCTCCCCCTTGATAAGAATACTATGCTCAAGGAAGGGTTGACCAACTATTCCTCGAGATCCCCATTAACTTGAATAATATGCTTGAGGATGGGTTATTTGACCCTTACCTAGGCTCCCCTCAATGGAAAATATAATCTAGAGGAAAGGTTGATTGACCCTATCTCAAGATACTGCTCAAAAAGATTACTAATCTCTAGGAAGGGTTGACTGACCCTAACTCAAGCTCCCCCTCAATTAGAAAACGATGCTTAAAGAAGGGTTGATTGACCCTTCCCTGGGATCCCTATCAACATGAATTTTATTCTCAAGGAAGGGTTGTGTGAGCCTTCCCTAGGATCCCCTTGATAGAAAATTTAATATAGAGGAAGGGTTGGTTGACCTTTTCTTGAGATACTCTTTAACTAGAATACTATGCTTGAGGAAGGGATGATTGGACCTCCCTTGGGATACCCATCAATGTGAATAATATGCTGGAGCAAGGGTTAGCCAACCCTTCCTCGGGATCCCCCTCAATAAGGATATTATGCTAGAAGAAGGTTAAACTAACCCTTCACATGAAATCCTTAACAAAAAACTAATCCAGAGTTGATGAAGGGTTGGATGACCATTCCTTAGGCTCCCCTCAACAATAATACTAAGCTTAAGGAAGGTTTAGCTAAACCTTCATTAGTCTCTTCTTAAAGAGAAATATAATGTAGAGGAAGGTTCCACCAACCCTTCATTAGGATTCCTCTAGGATCCCCCTTAATGATAATACTATGTTTAAGGAAGGGTTGGTCGATCCTTCCCTACGATCCCTATCGATGAAAATACAATGCTTGAAGAAGGGCCGACTGCTCTTTCCTTGAGCTTGTCTTAATGGGAAATATAATATAGAAATATTAGTTGAATCTTCCTTGGGTTCCCCTCAATGGAAAAACTAATCTAGTGGAAAAGTTGACTAACCCATCCCCTAGCTCCACCTCATTAAATATATTGTGCTCAAGGAAGGGTTAGAAAAAACTTCCCCATAATCCCCATTGACATGAATGTATGCTCAAACAAGGGTCCTTTGATCCTTCTTAGGAATACCCTTAGTGGGAAAGGTAATATAGAGGAAGGGTTAATTGACCCTTTTTGAGCTTGTGAGGAACTTGCAACAAATAATTGATAAAATGCACAATATATGAGATCGTGGAATATTTTTATCGATCACGGGCCACTTCGAGGGGGAAACCTCCTTTGAGCAAGCTCAATACAAATAACTCCATGATACCTTCGTTGATCTCAACACAAACTTATATACTAATTCTAGGCGCTAATACCATGGGTCAATACCATGTGCCAATACAAACCATGGGCCAATACAAAATATGGATCAACAAATACTACGGGACGAATTACAAAGCATATGCGTCCAACAACAATAATACAAACTATGGATCAACAAATACTACGGGATGACTTACAAAGCATATGCATCCAACAACAATATACTAACAAAGTAAAGAGAAGGGTTGACACAGGTTCCTAACATCCCCTCTCCCTTAGAAAAATTTTTGTCCTCAAAGATTTAGATGTGGAAATTGATGCGGAATCTGAAGGAGTGGGTCCCCTGTAGCATCCTCGGGGTGGATTCTGTGCCACTGAATTAATGCCTCTGTGATAGATTGAGAGAAATGATGACGCCTTTTGAGTTCCAAGGAGTATTGCTTGGAAGGCTGTAGATGAAGAAGAACCATATCACTTGCTTGAAAAGTTCACTCAGAATGGTGTTGATCGGCGTGTTGTTTCATTCGAATTCTTGCCATGTGAAGATTGTCCTATAAAATGAGAAGAATCTGGTCGCAGTTTCGAAGAACCGAGTCAATTTCCTGAACTGGGGAACTGTTGAGGGTGTATGAAAGAAGAATTGGCGGTGCCTGTCCATAGATTGCTTCATATGGTGTCATTTTAGATGTGGTATTGTACCATTGGAGCGCATCATGGAAATCCACAGAAATAGTTGTCCAAATCTGTGTAGGGATGGGAAAGGGTTTGAACAGTCCTGGAAGGAGTGTCGTTTTAGCCGTGTTGACCTGGAAAGTATCACAGTCAGCCACCATCTGTTGAATTGTCATTTGCAGTCCCGACCAAAAGAAGTTACACTGTTCATGATCATACGTGTTGAGGAACCTAGAGTGCCCTGTCGATGGAGTAGCATGGATTTCATAGAATACATATCCCTATTGAACAGATTGCAACCAATTTGGAACAAGCATAGAAATAGATGAAAGAGAAACTGGGTCATGAATTGTGCGAGAAGGAGCATCCGCCACTAGATTGTCCTTACCCTTTGTGTAAGTGAGCGCATAGGTATAATCCATGAGTTGGCTAACCCATTTCAGGTGTGTTGGGGAGGAGACCCGTTGTTCTAGGAAATGTTTCAGACTCTGGTGATCAATCGTGATGCAGAAATAATTCCCTAATAGGGATGGCTGCCACTTCTGTACTGCATGCAAAATAGCCATCATTTCCTTCTTAAAGTTAGATGCAGCGAAATTCGTACTGGAAAGGTCTCTTGAAGGCGGCAAGCCCACTGGTTCAACAAAGAAACCTGCATATCTATCCAAGGAAGTAGTGGAGACCATTGATGGGTGCATCTAAATGGAATGGAGTTGTGCGATGACACCATGTGAATTGTTCTTAAGGATCTTTTCCAGGCGATGTGAACTGATGAAGTGGAGAGACCCTGGTTGTAAGCCTGTAAATTTGTGTTTTTTCCCATTGACTGAAAACTGCATCCAAAGTTTAGCAAAATCCCATAAGATGGGGCCAAGTGTACGTAACCATTGAACTCCCAAAACCACATCACATCCGCCTAGGGACAAGGAAAACGTGTCAGAGCACAGGTTATAATCTTCCAGAGAGATACGCACATTGTGACACTTCCCTTTGCAAGTTAAGGTGCCCCCATTGGCAACCATGACTTCAAAGTTGGAGCAAGGATGGATAAAACAATAAGCTTGTTTGGAAATCTGAGGGTCAATGAAGTTATGAGTGCTACATGAATCAATGAGTATTGTAAGAGGAAGCTTCTTGAATAACCCCTGACCGGCATTGTTTTGGGGGTGCTGATTCCGGATAAAGCATGTAGAGAGATATCTGGGTGGTCATCCTGAGACAAAGGGTCAATAGGCAGCTCCTGAATGTCGACCTGATCATCTATTGCATCTGGAGCCTCTTCACCAATTTCATAGGCAGGCGGAGAATCCACATCCAAGAGATAGAGATTTCGCTCAACACATTTATGTCCCCGAGTGAATTTCTCATCACAATTATAACAAAGCCCTTTTTCTCTACGTGCTCGCATCTCTGCTTCAGACAAATGCTTGATAGGAGTGGTGTGAGGAGTTGGCAGGATAGGAGGTCGTTGAGAACCCAAATTTCTGAAGGGTACAAAATTGGGTTTGGAGTGTTGTTGGGCTGCAATCTTGTCTTCTAACAACTTAGCTAACCCCAGGGATTCCATCATGGTGTTGGGACAGAACATTTTGACCTCTGAGCAGATTTCATTCTTAAGACCACTGATAAAACAACTCCTATAGAATTCATCAGACAATCCTTTTGTGTGATTGGCTAGTTTCTCAAATTTTGTTTGATACTCTCGCACAGTGCCAATTTGGCGAAGTTTAGTGAGTGCTCCGGTGAAGTCATCAAAAGCACTAGGGGCAAATCCCTGCAAAAGGATCTGGCAAAAATCTAGCCATTTTGGCTCTTCATGAGCCTTGATGTACCAACGGTACCATGGAAGAGCTTCTTGTTCCAGATGAAATGATGTGAGTGGCACTTTGTTGACATCAAAAGTATTATGCAAACTAAAATATTGTTCTTCCTGATTGATCCATCCAGTTGGGTCAGTACCATTGAAGCGGAGAAAATCAAGCTTCGGACCACAGAAATTGCTGGAAGAAGAGAACCCATTATCTGAAGAAGACTCTGACTGTCGTTTTTTGTTCATGGCTGAATGCTAAAGATGAACGCCAAGAAATGTTTTATACAGATCCTAGAATTTGGTTTGGATGGCTGTAAGTGCTTCCTCCATGGTTTTTTCTCCCGCGCGGGTGACAACCAGAACCATGATTTTTTTTTTTTGAGTGGGTAGAAAAACAAAAACAAAAACTGTTTTATTAAAGGAAAAGTTGGATTTGGGAAAAAATTTGGTGGGTAATTTGGGTTTGAGTAGGTTTTGGACATTATCGAATAGACAGGGAAGCATAAAATGAGGATTTTAGAAGTGGTGTGAAAGAATGGGAAAAATTTTCAGAGAGACACAAAGAAGTAGAAATAGGGAATAAACACATCGGCAAAATTTGAAGGTGATTGGGTGAAAATTGAAGAAGTTATGGCAAACCCTAAAAATAGACAAATGTGGGATTTCTGGTTGTGGGAATTGGAATTTGGGATAGGGTCCTCAGGAATGAAATATGCAGAATGGGATTATAGGGAAGTCAGTGAAGTTTCAAGGAAACAGAGTGAAAACAAAAGAGATATGGCGAAAAAACAGTTTTTTTTTTTGAGATGGGTCTGCAACGATGCGGAAGGGATCAGTCATAGATGGATCTGCAATGACGCGACAGAGATCGGCAACAGATGGATATGCAACGGTGCGGAAGTGACCGACAACAATTCTGGACAAAGGAAATATGCGATTTAGCAGCTGAAAATAGATATGGACCCTAAGTATGCTCGACTTCCTAACAGTTCAGGGGATTCACTCAGCCACCAATGTTGTCTGACGGCTTGTATATTGGGGCAGTACCCCTCACTCCACAGCTCAGGTAAAACTGATAACCGCTTTTCCACAAACGACAACTCTTGGTTTACCTCGCGGGTGGGAACTAGTCAATTAGGTAGGGGTCGTTGCCCTTTTCGCTAAAAGGTCCTCTCAGTGGGCCAACTACTTCGGGGTTCCTATGGTACTCCTCACAATGAGTTTTAGGGATTATGCCCAAGTACTTCCCACAGTTAAGCGGATATGGATTATTCCCAGATCCAAACCTGCAACAGATGCGAAATTATTTTTTTTGGAAGATATTTCACCCAGCGAGCCCAAGAAAGTGCTCTGATACCAGATGTGAGGAACCTGCAACAAATAATTGATAAAATGCACAATATATGAGATCGCGGGATATTTTTATTGATCACGGGCCACTTCGAGGGGGAAACCTCCTTTGATCAAGCTCAATACAAATAACTTCACGGTACCTTCATTGATCTCAACACAAACTTATATAATAATTCTAGGCGCCAATACCATGGGTCAATACCATGTGCCAATACAACCCATGGGCCAATACAAAATATGGATCAACAAATACTACGGGACGACATACAAAGCATATGCATCCAACAACAATAATACAAACTATGGATCAACAAATACTATGGGACAACTTACAAAGCATATGCGTCCAACAACAATATACTAA
Organism: Larix kaempferi; assembly: GCA_027924585.1. NCBI lineage: Eukaryota > Viridiplantae > Streptophyta > Pinopsida > Pinales > Pinaceae > Larix > Larix kaempferi. The sequence goes on along the minus strand of BSBM01000723.1, from coordinate 2,063,757 downwards.
CAAAGTAAAGAGAAGGGTTGACACGGGTTCCTAACAGAGCTCCCCTCAACAAGAAAAATAATACAGAGGAAGTTTCAGACGACCCTTCCTTGGGTTCCCCTTTATGAGAATACTGTCCTCGAGGACTCAGGAGGTGTCGATTGACTCTTCCATGGAATCCCCATCAACATAAATAATATGCTTGAGGAAGGGTTGTTTACCATTCCCTATGTTCCCAATCGATGAGATTACTAAGCTAGAGGAAGTGTCAATAGGTTGTTCCTTGAGCTCCTCTTGATGAGAAAACTAATTTAGTTCAAGTTTGTCTAAACCTTCATTGGGATCCCCCGAATGAGAAGAAAATCATTGGGATAATAAAATCTTCTTTGATATAGGTTTACGTAAACGTTATGAACCTCCATTATGTGGTGGTGACATCACTCTAGCATTGACCAACCTCATAATGAGTGACATTAAACTTGAGTAAGTGTTCTAAAACAATCTAAAACTTGTTTCTATAGATATTTTTTTTTAGTGAGCATTTGTTTGATCTTGTCACATCAATGTAAATATACATGCCTTTATCAGGGTTCCAAGCCTCTCCCAAAGATAGTTACCCCTAGAAATTAGAAAATTTGCATTGCATGCTACTCCTGGAACAACTAAGGATCGAATGAAAGTAGAATTTACTAAATCTCCAGATATTTGAACCCTGAAACTATCCCTTTTAAACCTAATTGCCTAATTCGCATAAGGAAAAATATTCTCCTCATTTTTTAAAGAGATATCTTTTTGTAATGAATGGTCACAAGCCATATTCCAATTTATCTACAAATTTAATGCACTATAAGTCCAAAAGCATCAAAATGCTATGGCCTATCATTTTTCATCATAATTGTATGTGGAAGGGAATGCATGCATATAGATGTAGTTTCTTATAGGTGAATATGTTGATCCATAAATAGGTATTGGCTTGCACATGCAATATGAAGTTTTCTTAGTTGTAGGTTTATTTAACTTTTGATGGTTGGAAATTAGGTAAATAACACATAATAGTTGAGTGAATGATATACATTTCAAAAATAATCCTAGAAAGTGTTTCATTTTGTCTACAAATTGCATTAATGCATATCAAGTAGGAGGTGTCACCACATCCAACAAAAATGTAGCAGCCCATAAATAACTCATAATATTCTATGGATTTAATAAGAATGAACTTTAGAAAACACTCTCAATAAAAACTTCTTCATATTGGCTAAAAGTACATAGACCTCCCCAAATAAATGACACTACAAGTCCATAGACCTCAACAAAACAAACATATCAACCAATCACAACAGTTGCCATAAACTATAGTTAACTAATATTAAAATCAATATCATTACCATTGAAACAAGATAACAACAATGAGATGCTAAAAATAATACCAACATGCACATGATAACACACCAAGGTTTGAGTGGGAATCAACTCGAGTCATTGGGAGGAAAACCCATTGTTGAAACACAACGCTTGATTATATTTTCAAAGGAACATGGCACATTGATACAACCAATAGATATGTTGAATAGATGATAATATCGAACATATCCAACTCAAGACTAGGCCTTTATATAGGCACATGTCAGTTGACAAGGCCAGTCTTCATTAAGCTCCCTATCTAATCGCTTGTTTAATCTTGTCAATATTGATCATGCATATCATTTATGCATAATTCTTTGCAAATATAATTTCCACAAGAAGAAAGGCATGCCAAGGTTGTATTAAGGAAGATAAATTAGATTGGTTATTTAAGAGGAAAACTAGCAATTGTGTCATTGGATGCTATAGGTAGAGACATAGGAAGGAAGAAGAATGACATGATGGAAGATGCAGATTCCAATAGCAAGAGAAAAAATTCAAGATAAGATAATGTGCAAAGGAGCAATGCTCAACGGATGTAAGATATACAAAAGGAAGTAGGTTGAAGAGAGGATGTTGAAAGGAAATGTATGTTTATGACATGGCTCAAGCATATATGATGTAATATGAGAGTGAATAATGGGAGTTATTATACATTTTTGCATATTTTGCATTGTATCTTATATTCTATCTTGTGTATGAATTGTATTTTGTTATTTATTCTTTTGTTGTAAATTATTATATAGCGCGCTTGAGTTTGGGTTCATTTCCTTCCTAGTTGCATTATTTTAGGTGTCAAAGAAAGATAAGGCCCTGGGGAAATTGAAGATTGAAAATTTTGATATCATAAAAGTTTCAATGGTTGAAAAAAACCCTAAAGTACATTTTGATTTTGTAGAGACAAGAGAGTAAGAAGTGCATCAAGGGAAAGAAGTGGTATGACTAACCCATAAATAGAGAGATACAGGAATTGAGAAAGAAAATTGAGAAACCAGAAATAAAACACAAAGTGGAGAGAAAAATTGTACTAATTGAAAAATGGAACATATAGAGAACAAGAGCTGCATGCAGCTTAGTCCCTGCCTTTAATAATTTGAAATATAAAAAAAAATAAAAATAGGTGTTAATAATTAAAAAAAACGTTGACGCCTCCGGGGTTAGAGAAATTGGTAATGAGTAATTGTGTTGAGAAGTTGTAAATGAAAGGTTGCAAGAATGCTCATGGGTACTACTTACAAAAAAAATTGATATAGACAAACTTCACATTAATTTATTAATTTTTCAAACAAGAGTCTATATATGTCAAGACCATCTTTTATCTCACAAAACCAGATGCAGATATTAATGCATTTTTTCTCTTTAAAAAATTCCCTAAAATCCTGCTTAAAACATTCGCATCAAGGATCCTATATTGCTTTACAATTTGATTATGTGTTATCTCTCATTTCAATTCTCCATCACAAGAAAGCAAAGGAACAAAATGAAATTAAAAAAAATTCAGATAAAACCATGTTGAGGATATTACTATATTAATGTTGAGATTGAATTTGAGTGAAAAGCAGGTGATGAAGGTTCCATAACCATGGAAAGAGTGCAACAATTTACGGTGACGTTCCTCAATATCTTTAGAGTTTCCTGTGAGATAACTTGGTATATAAGATAACATAGATGGAATGATAATTTATTTGTTTATTGTTTGACAGATTAATAAATTATTGTGAAGTTTTTCCATGTAGTTGGCCTGGAACTTAATTGTCAATGTTCATTTTGTTTATGAATAGGAATCTCGACAAAATTTAGTTTATTTATCAATTTTTTCTTGTAAGTAAGTACCCATGGGCATTCTTGCGACCTTTCATTTACAACTTCTCAACACAATTACTCATTACCAATTTCTCTACCCCATAGGTGTCAATGTTTTTTTAAATTATTAACACCTGTTTATTTATTTTATTTCAAATTATTAAAAACAGGGACTAAGCTGCACACATCTCTTGCTAGTGATAGTATACATTTTATATAAACTTCATTTCATCACTTCAATTATTATTTTTTCCATGAAACTCCTTTTTGGTATATCAACTTGGAAAACAAATCTTATCGTAGGTTAATATAAATGTGCTTATTATCATTTGTGTTTGTGTAGACATGTAAGTTTATATTTTCATAATAGGGGAATGTTAACTTTATTATTTAAAGAATTATTTTTAAAGTTTATTTATCTTTTTATTTTTACATATAAACTTATATTATTATGACTTGTTTCTGAAATTACCATTGACTTGTTTTTTAAATTACCTTTATATAAATTGGACAAGAAATTTTTTGAAGATTTGACGTTGAATTTTATATGTAGAAAAGGATAATGCACCAGCCACATATGATCTCGACTAATGAGCTTATATTCAGGGACCATTGGTAACTAAGCTATCGCCTCACCAAGTTGAGAAGATATTGCATGAATTTCAAACAGATTTCATTCACTCACTAGGCTACTGATATTCTTTTCCCACAATTAACATGGACCAGCTTACAAATGAACAAGGCACAATATTCGTAATGTAAAATTGTTTAACATTGATATGAGTGAGGATGTTAACCAATTTAATAAAAGGAGACTGATCCAATTTAACCAAATCATTGATGACACGAAAAACCCCAATTTATTAGGTTGAGAAGAATATTAAGTTTCTAGAATGCATTTATTGAAGAGGTAAAGGTTAATGCCAGTTGTCAAGATAGTGTCAAATTCTCAAAAAGTGCAAGGTCACAGTCGGCCATGATGAGGGTTTATAATTTACGAATAATTCAATGATTCATTATTAGAAGATAGCATGCCATTACGTAGGTACCAGGTAACTCATCAAAATTGCTGAGGTAATTACACCATTGAAGAGATAAATGATTGCATCATTTAAATTGCTATACTGAGAAAGGTTAGATCATTATCAGGATGAGATTGGTGATCACAGGTCAATATTCCAATAGTTTGCTGAACCTATTGCATGAGCATTGCGTTCAAATAAAGAATATGGAAATGCCACGATCTAGAAGTTTCACCAACCTGTTTCAAATTCATACACAACGAGATTATTGTTGTTACGAGATGCCCAAAGGATAAAATCAGCTACTCGGTCAACCGATCATTAGATTGCCAATATCAACGCAAAGTAAATCGTAGAGAATTTGGGAAAGTGTAATTTCACTCTAGTGCTTTGTGGTTGTTCTGTTGAGTCATCACCGATCCATTTTCTTAACAGTTTATCATGATACCTAAGCTAGAAGAATCAAATATCCACGTTGCTACATATCGATGAAGTTGAAAGGTCTGTAGAAGTGATGGTTGAGTATGAAGATCATTGGATTCAACAAAGGTTGTCCCTACTAGATTATTCTCAATAATGTTACGACTCAGTTGGAGAAGTTATCGTGATTCCTCACTTAAATCATAAAAGAGCATACAAGATTCCGAAGGGAGATATTTTTAATCGTTCAATACTTCTCATGTTTAACTCATTGTTTTATATTTTGCAGAAAAATATTTTATCTATTTTTTCTATCAGGTTATCTTTAGCCTTTATTCTGTTATTTAATTTATTTCTTACTTTGCAGAATTTACCATGAAGGTGGAGAAACTCACAATGGAATCATTTCGGAATGGATCAATTCATCATCCAAAACTCGTAAAGGAAGGAAACATGGAGTGGATCATGAACCCTAGCTGTCATAATTATTGGTTTTTCTGTTTGGCAAACATGGGATTGTATGCTTGATCATGAATTATTGAATCTAATAACCATATTACTAAAACAGGTAATGAGCAGTAGATAAGCATAACCCTAGAATGGAATAATAAATAGATATTGGTTGCAAACCCCAACACTATACCACAATGCCTGAACTGCATGTAGCCTTAAATAAGGAGGGTTTGCAACTCAAATAATGTATATAATATCGCCCAGAGACACTATGGAGAACATAAGTCCTTCCTCTGTCCATACTAATGGAAAAGAAGAATTTACTTCAGCTAGAGAAAAAACTGACTGACGGCATGAAAATAAAACAATAGAGAGTGGATCATGTTCATTCATAACCCAAAGAGACTATAATAGACTAAATACTCTGCAGAGTTTTCTCTAACCGACAGCATGAAAATAAAACAATAGAGAGTGGATCATGTTCATTCATAACCCAAAGAGACTATAATAGACTAAATACTCTGCAGACATGCCACTCTTCTGATTATAAAAGTGAAGGAAAGAAAGTCACGCCCAAGAAATACTAAATAATTATAGCTAACTAACACATGAATGCATGCAGTGCTATTAATATACAAGAACGACTTCGTAACATTGCTTCATTCTCTAGTCAAAATGACCTACAACTTAAGTGAGGTTGACATAAAGACACCATGTCTTGGCTAAATCGTTGGGGAGTTGAGGAAGATGTCACTTTACATAATAACAATAATATTAAAAGTATTATTACATCTAAATTTAACAATAAGTTGCAGTGAAATAAATAATTAGATGATAAGAGAAAATTAAGATATTATGGAGCTGATGAACCCTGATCCATAAGATAAAAAGTATCTCTCTATTTTAACAAGTATAAAGAGAAAATCAATTGTCATAATAAGAGAAAACTCTCATGAACTGCATTCTAAAACAAGGCACTGAACAATTTCTAAAATTTCATGGGATGAAATAATTTGTTGAATCTTTGTGTTACTAAGAGGGTTAAAGATGAAATCACTTTCTTGTAAAGTGTCATCTGTACACTCACATTAAATCACAATTTCGGTGTTACAATTATGACGTTCCCAAATTTTTAACTCATCTCAAGTGCAATAATATAGGAATGCTTTTCGTAAAGATTTTCAAGTACATCAATAAAATTTGAAAGAAAGCAAAGTGATTCCTTAGCTTTTTAGAACTTGTTTATAATAACACCATTATTATTATAATTATAAAATATAAAAACTTAATATTTTTATAAAATAAAATAATTTAGTATTATATTTTTTAATATTTGAAAAAAATAAAAATATTTAAAATAAAGTAAAAATAACAAAAACATTACATAAATATATACATCTATAATAAACATCTATCCAAATTTAAACTATATAAAATAACATTATTTTTATTTAAAGAATGGGTTTCTTGTCCCTCACAACTAGTACATTACCTTTCCTTCGTAATATTTGAAAGCAGTTAACATCATGAAATATTTAGAGTCTGAAATTATTATACATAAATTTTGTTGCATTGAACGTGAACTTTATCACATTCATGCCAACTTTCACGGAAACAATAATTAGAAATCACTTGATTACATTCATTTCAAGACAAGATATATATTTCTAATCCGTGGATTAGCATATATTTATAAATATTATTGTAATATTAATCTCATATATTTAATATAAGGATAGGTTGTAGTATTTTTAGCGAGTTTTGGAGGAGGATCGAGCAAATCCAAAAGCCTTTTATAACTTATAACCTCGAAACTAAAAACAATACACCTTATCCTATTCTTTTCATAGAAGTGGGTCTTTCCCCCACCGAGAGCATGGATATGCCTAGATACCTGATGTACAAACATAAAGTAAACAACATGGGAGAGGAAAGACTTCCAAATATTGCGTTAAAATCAAGTCAAAACCAACTATGCCTCAAGTGGGGTTGGTATAAAGATAACATGGCTTGGTTAACCTATTGGGAAATTGACGAAAATGACATTTTGCAGAATATTGATAATGTCAAAAATATTATTAAATATAAGTTTAAAGAGAAACTATGGTGCAAGAAAAATTTAGAGTTTAAACGAAAATTAAGATTCTATGAGGAGGTCGTTATTGTAGGATCAAAAGTATCTCTCAGTATTAATTAGTCCAAAGAAGAAAATTAATATATCTAAAATAAGAACTAACTTCCATGAGCTCCATAGAGAAATAGGGCGTTGGTCTATTCCTAAAACTCCATGGGCTTAAAGGGTTTGCCATCTTTGTGAGCCTATGAGCATTGAGGATGAAAATCACTTTCTTTTAGAGTGCACTGCTTACACCCACCTTAGATCAGAGCTTCATAGTATTTGTTATAATACAAACTTTTCTAACCTCACTTGCCAAAAATATAGTGAGCTAGGAAAGCTTCTTGCCAAGCTTTTTTGAGCATAGAATTTTTTTTTTAAAGAAAACCAAGTAATACTTTTCTTAGTGTCGATAGACCAAAGTTGGTCTTAGTGGACCACCACCACCATCATCATCATCATCATCATCATCGTCGTCGTTGTTTAGTTTAATGTCTTAGTGGACTTTCATCATCATCATCATCATATAATGTTCAATTAAAAAAATTGGTTTTATATAAATATATTATAATTGAATTTGAATTTTAAAATTGAGAAAAAAATGAATTACTGATATATAATTTTAATGTAAACTTTGAAAACAATTTGACGTTTCATTTTGAGATACTCTTGTTTAGTGTGAATTTACATGTGGTAAGTTTTAAATGTAAATAATATGAAATTGAATATTATTAGATTCTATAATTTTAAATTGAAAGAATTGATTTTTTTATAAATATTTTGTAATTGAATTTGAACTATAAAATTGAGAAAATGATAAATGATGGATATATAATTTATTGTAAAGTTAAAAAAATTTGATATTTGGTTTTGGGATAGGTTAAAACATGCAAAAATAATGAATCAATTTAGGTTTATTTATACGAGTATAGAAAACATGATTTTTTTTTTATTTTTTTTTTTTGTGGGGGGGGGGCCGACGAGATTTTTTTTCCGTTTGATTATTCGGCCGAATAACCTTTGCTGTAATTGACGGTGCCGTTACGGAAAAAGTTTATTCGGCTGGATAATTATTCGGCCGAATAATCTCTGAAACATGGAAGCTTCACAATTCTGCAGAATTTTCAGGTTTCTCCATTTTCGCAAGGGAAAAACAACCTCTTACACAACAAAACGAATGTCGGACATAATACCATTAGATTCATCATTGAATCTAGTTTACGTGGGTATAGATTTTGTTGTATATAGATAAGAACTGATATTTTTTATGTTTTATTTTCGTAACATGTGTCGAGTTTGGATTCATCTCTTTAAAAAAACAGTGAAAAGAAAAATCCATAACTTTAAAAATACACCACCAAAAAAATCAAAAAAAATGTGGGAATCTTAATTGGCGTGTCTACTTCAAAAGGGTGTTCGTAGATTTTTTATTTTTAGAGCCGATTGAGAGAAAAGTGGCGCAACAAAAAAGATGTTGAAAATCGACTTAGTTTCCCCATTGATCGACTTAAAAAAAATATAATAATTAGTATATAGATCCATTGGTTACAAACTTACAGTCAGGCACTAGTACATTGTGTGTAGATTGTCGTAGCATTTTCTGTTTTTGCAAAAAACAAGTCTAACAACAATTTTAGTGGCGCAACAAATCATAACTATTTTGTAGTCTTTTCATTTTATAAGAACACACTGTCAAACATTTGCGAAGTCGACATATCAAATCTCAATAAAAAAAATTGAAAAAATTATGAATAGAAAGCTACCATAATTCTCTAAAAGTTTTATTTTTACTGCAAAGTGAAATTTTAAACAAAAATATCACTTTTGTTCACCCGAAGTTGAAAAATATGAAAAAACCAGAATTATTTTCTCACGAGACCCCCCAAAATAGACACCCATCTTCATTCTTTTTGTTTTGGTTGTGAAGTTTGGGGTTATAGAATCTTTAGAGAGTTCGTGGAGAAATGATAGAAAAAATCCAAAAGCACTTTATACCTTAACATTTTTTTTTGTTGGCTAATGCTACCCCTTACTTGCATGGTTTGCCTTTGGCTAAGAAACCATGAAGTTAAAAACACCCCTGGACCACACCAACCCTTAACATGGTTGGAATTTTTGTGTGTCTTAACTTCACCAGCCACCGTTCTAGTTCTACATCTAGCTGATATAACTTATCATCTTAATATGAAAGGCAATACACCATATCCTATCCTTTTCATAATAAAAAGTATTTCCCCATTGAGAGCATGCCTATCATTAGGTATGTAATGTACAAGAACAAGATAAACAACATGGAAGACAACAAATTTCCTAACTGAAGTAAGCTTGTGTTGACATAAATATAATAAATCTTGGCTAAATCATTGTGATGTCAAAGAAGATGTAACTCTACATAATAACGATAATATTAAAACAAGATAACAAAATATAGAACAAAGTGTCACACCCTCCTCGACAAAAAGAGAGTGTTAGACAATGGTTTAGCAAGAAATACAATTCTAAAAAGTAATTTACCTTATCTTTTGAATTTTATTAAAAATGTAATTGCATCATTTTTTAAGAATTTTATTAAAAATATATAATTGCATTATATTATTATGATGTATTGAATTAAAATTTATATAAATGAAAATTAATAATCATCATTATCATTAAATAAACAAAACAAATATTAGTAATTAAACAACACTTGTCATTAAAAAACAACTAAAATATGTATAAAAACAAACCATATCTATATTGGATAGGAAAGAGAGTTCAAAAACTATGCTTTTAAAAATTTAAAGTTTTGGTTTGTAATTACAAGACATTGTTAGTGTTGCCTTGATCCGAGCAAATTAATTTCTGAAACGAAGCAACGAGAAAGACAAACCAACCTCGATGATAATTTTCCAAAACAAGTAAGTGGAGTAAAATTTTCCAAAACAAGTAATAATTTTATGATTATTTTCCAAAAGAAGTGATTGGAGTGGATCTCAACAAGTGGGAAAGCTCATTGTTCTTTGGTGCTATTGCTCCGTATGCGCACTTCTGATTTTGAACAACAATTGTAGCCATGTTGATTCTGATTTACCTGACAAACAAAATGTTAAAAATGTGTTGAAGTCCATTAAAAAAGTAATAAGAGGACGACAGTGATAAGAGTTGACATTTGCGGCACTAAAGTAATGAAATCTGAGAGGCTGACTGCATTAATTAAATTAAAATTTGGGAAGATCTGAGGTAGACCTAGACCAGACGGCTGCTACCTCAATGTTAGAAGTCCCAAAATGCCCGACAGGCGTACGTTTTCCCGTTGCACCTCCGTAGAGAGAAAGATGAACTAGATAACTCATAAGTTATACCTATTATAAACTCCTCATTTCCGTCCAAGATGGGGGAATCTCTTCACTACACTCACTGTTCTACTGCCCGGTTAGTGCCATTATAACTGGGAACTAAGAACATATACGCCTGCAAGTCAAGCTGGCCTGCCTACCTGCCTGGTCTATTTAGTAACCCTAATTACTATTCTCCTGTGTTCTTAGAGAAATACTTCTCTCTTTCCTGTGTTTATTTTTGCTGCGATTTACCAGTAGCCTTCTGTGAATAGCTATTGCTTGAAATGCTCATATCTACAAAATCAGATGGGCTTGTTTACTGGAAAAAAAATTATATGATTAGGGAAGTTCCAGGACCGTAGTCATTCCAATATAGAGAGAAACGTTGTGGTTCTTTGGGTTGAGCAAGAAATTTGCGGATGGGGCATGGGAAAGTAGTTGTGAGATGCATTGAGAACAGTACGAGCAAGCAAGTAACGGACTACTGAAGAAGGCACGAGAGTTGGGGCTTTTATGCGATTTGTTTTCTTTTCAAGTCCTGCACATATACACCAATATATATCATCAATCTTGAAGATAATAGGCTTTCCAAATGAACCATCAGTGCATTATTAATCAATTTTCTCAATTATGCCTGCTTTTAGAATAAATTTAAGAAGTTCCTGCCGGTCACGGCGATAACGCTGCAACAAATCCACTTCTGATTGCCTATAAAATTCAATTCATAATTCCATATTATTTAGCAATATGCTTGAGTGTATTGGATACCTTGTTCGCAACCAGGTATGAGCAAAGATAAGAAACACTTACCTCCTCATGATTCACAGGGTTTACTTCCTCGAAAATAAAAGTAAGAATCAAAATGCCATGTAACTAAAGCTACAGCTCCACGGATTCACATAGATTTAGTATCTAGCTCAATATAACAAAGAGAGAAATCTTGTCATTAATGTGCTTGAAACTGTCAAACCTATTCAAACGCCAAAATGAAAGAGATATAGCCTAAGCCAAAAAGGAAGTCTGCATCTAAAAATGAATAACAAATAACCTTATATAGTGCCATTAGAAATAAAAACAACACTAATAAATGAAATCACCTAGCATGACCCGTCGATGGGAGGCAATGGCAAATACACCAGCCTAATATCCATATTCAAACCCTGGACTTGAGGATGGAACCGTTTAGAGATCCCGGGAGTTGTTATATAGGAAACAGAGAGGCCATGCGAGGCGAGCAGCTTGGCCAGTTCCATGAACAGAATGAGATGGCCCTGCGTCAACAATGGGACCAACACTATATGGGCTTTGCTTTCTCCCATTAGAAAATAGCAATAATAAAAGCTTATACACAACGAATAAATGCGTCAAAGCTTCAACGGTGAAATCGGCCTTGGGCTTTCTGGGCATCTGTCACAACAATCAGACGATGAAGGGGAAAATTTAAAGCAAACTTTCAAATATAAAATTCTATATCTGAAGATGAAAAGCAACACCATAAAATACGACGTGGCTTCTTACATGCATCTTGACACGCTAGTTCATCGACTATAGCACAAACAGTCTTCCCGATTACAACCTGCAGCTCTTGTTAACCCACAGCCTCTGTTAGCCCACAGACGGCTACACTTGTCATGAGTTTCCGTCAGAAATATTACTATGGCATTGTCAACCAAATCCCTATGTCATTATGCTCAACTATTATCCACTATAAACAAAATATTTAGATTTTAACATTTGCAAGTTCAAAGTCGTTCTATTTTTATTTTATTTTCATTTTTACTATTCAACATTGGATCAACTATAAGAAAGTTTTAGAAATACTTTTATACAAATCAAATTAATACTAAAAAGCAGAACATATAGTCTATGCCTATGGCATGGACTAACAAAAATTGTATGTTAAATAAATCTAGTTCTAATGGTTGCAAGAAAAATTGTGATCCTACCGACCTTGAGTAACATCCTTCATATAATGAAAAACATAATTATAAAAAGTTTATGCGGAGTCCATTTGTCCTATATTTTCTCATTTTTACTAGTTGTTATTGCAATATATCTTTAAAAATAGATTTTTGAGAATTTGAAAACTTTTAATAATTTTATAATTTCACAAAGAAAAAGATAAATTTTAAGGTGACTATGCCATGTAAGTTTGGGTTTGAACATTGAATAGACCTTTTAATAACATTATATGATTCATAAAATGTTATTTTATATGCTATGTTTTCAAATAACCTTGTCTTATATATATTTAGACTAGATTTGTTTTTTCATTCTTTTAAAATTATGATAAAAAAATTTACACTTTCTAATAGGAAAAGGAAACTCACCTTTTTTATATGAAGGATGCTTTTCCTACATGGATAAAAGCTAACTAAAATGTTTTTTTTTTTTGGTGAAAATTTGTTAAAAACTGGCTAAAATTGTTCTTGGAAATTTCTATTTCCAAGATTTTGCAATTTTAACAATTAATTTTTTTTCTTAGATTAAATACTCAATTTTAAAACTACTCAAATCACTAAAATTGCGATCTAAACACTCTAAATTATAATTTTAACAACAATTTCTCTACAATTTTAACAACAATTTTGGTTAGCCCTTATCCTGCTCCTGGACGGGCCACTTCCACTTCCACATGGGGTGAATGACCATAAAACTTGTGTGACATAAATTGAATGATGCAGTTGTCGGTCAGGACGTTTCCTTCGCTAGTTCCGGGTGGACAACAGCTCACACTTTTGAATGTAGCATTAAAATACCAACCACGTTTATTATTTTATTATTTTATGTGGGCTTTTCGTACCTTCCAAATTGGAAAAGTTGTTGCGACAGAGCTTTCACAAGTCAAGTTGGCCTGTGGAATCTGGATCTTCAATCCATCAAAAGTTGAATATTAAAAATTTATAACTATTCGCTCTTCTTCTCAATAAAGTTCACTGATCGTGGAAAATTGTGGAGGAGGATAGCATGAATCCAGTTGGTAGAATATAATTAATAACTAGCAATTGCCCCATAAGGTGCAAAGGAATGTCGAAAATAAAATAAAAGTAAAGTAAAGTGAATGTGACTAAATGAAAAACTAGAATAGTAAAATAGATGTTATGAAGAGATCCCTCATCATTAAAATATTATGAAGAAAGCAATAAAATAGATTAAATCTTGAGTGGTTCAATTCGTTTCTATATTTGAGCTTATATTCCAACAACAATATTAAAGAATATTAGGAAATATATGCTACTTTTGTTTGTATTTAATGAAAGAGGCACTTGATAGCCAGAAAGCTATTTGGAGCCATATTTCAAGAAACTTAGCAATATAGTAAATATTAAATGGCCTTTCATACAATAACAAATTTAGAAAATGTAAGGCATACAAAAAAATCCATTGACAAAATCTCAAAATTTCAACATTTCTTAGCATCTTCTATGACACAAATTCCAATGTCCAAATTTTCAATTTACCACTGCATAAATGATGATGCAAAAAGATATTCTAAAGCTAGAAAAAATCCAAAATTAAAATGCCATAATATTAAAAAATAGTAGGAAAAAGAGCTTGTGGGGTAGAGCATTTGGTAATGAGTAATTGAGTTGAGAAGTTGTAAATGGAAGGTAACAAGTTCAAATCTGCTTACTTACAAAAAAAAAAATAGTAGGAAAAAGATTAACTTAGTTATTCATAGGTAATAAAAATTTCTTGGATACACCAACAAAATATGACATTGGTGCTTCAAAAATAGAAAATGCATTATTTATGTGTGGTTTGACTCATTGTGTAATAATATGATTTTAAACCTAGATAATAAGGGTCATTTTCATATACATATAGAAGTAACCCTTAAATTAGCTAAGATTGAAATCTTAAGATTGAGAAAGAAGTAAAAATACATTACTCATTAACATTGACATTGGTCTATCTTAACATTATTTATTTATTTGAGAAGACATTTCCATCTTTAACTTAACTTGATAAAGTATTATTATTTTTTATAAATATAAACTAACTATCAAACTATTGTGCAAGAAAAAAAGGAAATCCTATATGTCAACAATAAAATGAAATTTGAGAACAAAGCACAATGACTTCATTTGGAAATAAACTCACCTCCATCGAACAAATCAGAAAGTTTGAATATGTGTAATAAATACCAAATTTACAGCATTTAATGTCCATGGATGAGGATTTCAAGTGACAATGAATTTGTCTACACCAAAACTTATGTATAGACACAACACATGTTGTCGAAATTCCGTCAAGTTTAAACAAACATTTAAATATTGAGCCCCCGCCAATGGGAAGCTTCATATTGTCAAGAGACGTGTAGTATGTCCTCCATGTGGATCCCATGCTTCAACTTAACAAGAAGCCTAAAGTAGGTCCTCTACATTGTGGCCATCTAAAGTAGGTCCTCCACAGGTTGGATTATTGAGTCGATAAGTGCTTTCTACAACTCAATGAAGATGACGTGTGATTCCTTCCATGCTCAATGTGGAAATGACTCTAAAGTTAAAATCCTCAAACATAGAAATAAATAAATTTATAAGGAAATTTAAAGATGGATAAATTTATAAGAAATGTACATTGTTTTAATGTTCTTAACTAAAGCCTCAATCAAATGTCCATTTTCCCAATCAGTAAAACTTTTCCCACATATATTTAAGAGATAATCATATATATTGGAGGGATCACAAGCCTAAACCCCTCCTTGGTTGATGTGTTTGGATTATGTATAAAATGGATTGTAGATTCCCTTCTATTGCAAATAAATCTACTTGTAATTAACCTTCAACGATATTATTCTTGACTACTCCCACACATAAACCAAAGTAATATTCTTTATAGTATGGAATACTAATCTACCGGCTCTCTTTGTTTGACAAAACCTTTCCCCAATCAGCTTAACAATAAAAATAACAAAAAAATTGAATAGTGGAGAGTGTCATTTTAGAGGTTTGGGATTTTTTTTTAAAATATGTTCACATGATTATAGGTCATTCTCCAAATTAATTTGAACTTATTTTACACTTTTAATGTTTTAATTTAATATATTTTCATTAAATATTTTGAAATGTACAATAAATTAAAGATAATGATTATATTATATAATTTTTTGAATTAATAAATAAAAATGATAATTAAAAAAAACTTTAAAGCAATTTTCATTTCAAATACTATACAAATAAAAAGATAAATCTTAAAATGTAATTCTAATTTTAATTAAAATGAAAAATGTGGTGTATTTTTAGCTAAATATTTATTTGTGTTAATCAATTTATATATATATTTTTTAATTTTTAGCTATACTTAACTATTTTTTCTCACATTTTTTTTTAAGATACTTTTACTAACCAACTCTATTGTTGATTTTAGTTGTATTATAATTATAATGAAAAACATTATTATTTTATTATATATATAGATGATTATTTTTTTATAAATACTTATTTACGTAGAAATGAAGACAAAGAGCATATTAAATTAAATTTTTTTTTATAAAAAATATATTTAAGCATAACCTATTATATAGAAGTATAATTAGGAAAGTTATACTTTTATAATATTGTTTCAAAATTTGGTAATATACAAAGTTAAACATAGAAGTATAATTAGAAGTGGTATAATTTTGTAATATTTTTTTAAAATTTGGTAATATAAAAAGTTAAGGTTTTTATTTATTTAAATTTTATTAAATTTTAGATAATATAAATAAATTTAAAATACCACAAAACTTTTAAAATGTTATTCCATCCTAAAAAACTTACATATCATGGTAAAACTCCAATCATACCTAAAATTTCTAATTTATAAAAAAATACTATGACAAAAGAAACCATTTTACTATAAAATTAATTTATATTTTATTAAAAACAAAATATAATAAAAAGAAATTTTACCAATGCATTTTATATTACATTACAAATTGACATTTATCAAAATCATTGGGTAACTCTAACTAAATACAATCCCCATTAAATAATGCATATGACAATGAACCTTCCTTAAAAAAGCATGTGTCTCCCTCATGAGTGAAATATTTCCATTTACTCACAATCAAAACACTAAACAATCCACTTATATCAAATTCCACTTTGCATTAGAGTGGGAAATGCTAACTAAAAAATTATCATGTAAAAAGAGATTAAAATATCATTTGATCTCGGAGTCTTGGGTTTTCTATATTAGGGTGATGGACCTCGATTTGGTGGATTATTTTTACGGATCCCATAGAGGCCCATCATATATGGGACACTCGAAATATTTTCACGGGTCTTCTCTCACAAGAAGATAAGTTGAAAAGCACAACTTTCAAAAATAGGTGAGAGAGGACCTTGAAAAAAATGTAGATTTGGGTGATCGGAAGAGAATTTCTAGCCATACTAAGTTGGACAACATTTTAGTGAATCAGACATCAGTTAAAGTTATCAATCCAAGAAGTGTAGTATGAATTAGTTATGTCAAGTGGGAAACTAGTTTTGGTTGGATCTCCTTTTGTGTGGGTGGATTGCACGAGTGATTTTGCATTTAGTATACATCCTAACAATAGTAAGGGTGGAGTCGATACATTTCTCAACACACTGAAAGGTATGGGTTTATCATGTTTAGGTGATGTTGGTAATTATGTTTGGGGTTTTGATGCTAGTAAGGAGCATTTTTCTTCTATATCGAAAGAAAGTTGTTGATACTTGTGTATCCAATATGAGGATGAGCTAGTAAGACTGTTGATTTTGGAGTTACTCAAAGATCTGGTGGTGGATGCTACTTAGGATAGTTGGTTTATAAGAGAGGCATCTCAAAGATGATTTAGTTTGAAAAAGTGAAGGGTGGCTACAAGAAAAGGGTGGATTTGGAATCCCAAAAATAATATTGTGAAAGGAGGGAGGTAAGGAAGCACTTAATGTGGAAAAGGGGGGGGATCTTATAAGAGAAATAAAATCAAATGTGTCAAACAAAAAAGTTAGTCAATGAGTTTAGTATTGGGTGAAGATGTTAAGATGAATGAGGTGGTTAAATTGGCATTTCAAGTATTAGTGGATTGTTTTCATGGGTGTAAGGTGTGTGAAGTATCGGTTTGGGTTTGGTTAAGAAGAGAGTTGGAACCTTGTTTAAGACGTGCTAACACACTATGTGTTGGATAGAGGATGGTTGGTATTTGTAATTTGATCCAAGGAGGAGGTGAGAAAAGTGTGGTTGCTCATTGAAGGTGGAATTATTCACCATTAATTATTAAGATTTGGTCACCTTAATTTTCCAAATGGATGCTTCATTCTGATTCTATGAAGATGGGTGAAGTGTCCACTAGAAGTCAATTCTAAAACTACTACACAGTGAATATACAAAAACAATGACAATGTTCTAACCATTGTGAAAGCATCCATACTTAGATGGTAGTTAAAATGTTGATTTTTTATTCAAATTTGAAATTTTGAAATCTAAAGAATTTTTTTGTTTAAAACATTATTAAAAATTAATCCATTGGTGAGAATTATAATCCAAATAATTTATGAAATGTGCCTATAGTTACTAAAAAAACTAGATTTAGTTTATTAAAAGTTGATTTAGTGACACAACTACCTAAAGGGGATCGATGAAGAATGAAATAGACATTTGTCAACATAAGTGTTGTTGGAGTGTTTGAATTCTACTAAGCCCTAGAATGCATCTCACACACTCTGTCTTCAATGATACATTATCGTTTATGATGTCTTTATTTCTTCCTTCAACTTAACAAGGTAGGCTTTGTTGCTACCCTATTCACAATCCCATCTACCTTCTGATAGGTCAAAGGACACAACAATCATCATCCAGAATACCCATTATAATGTTGGAACTCAGCAAGCATAAGCATTTAAATTTTAAACATGGGGTGTGGGGTTCTTTTCCTAAAAAGAGGCACAAAATAAGCATTTAAATTTTAAACCACATTTTAAAAAAAAATCTCAAAATTTTTAACTTCACAAATATGCATTAGAACTTAGAAGTACATGTAAACATTCTCAAAATATACAATCTGTTATTTGAGATAGAGGATTTAATGATGAAGGTAATTCAATCTAGGTAATATTGATGAGGATGTGAATGCACAAATGGGTTATATTCATTGGCAATATATGAAAAAATCTAATGTGCACTTATAAATAGTTACCAAAATCGTTGCCTATATATACACAAATAGATTCATTTTTTATGAACTAAATAATTTGATATAATTTAATATTGCTATAAGAAAACTCCCTAATATAAGGAGTTCAAAAATATCATTATGGAAATTATCCCTAACAAAATTCTTAAAAGGATCCAATGCAAAGACCAAGATTCTTTCAATACCTTAACTCCGTGGATAGTTACATTCATCCCTACCGCTGGGGTCTAACCATGCAAATTGTGGATTTGTCCATTGCTTCATCGTAAGGAATTTACTCTCATGAATTGGAAAGATGTCATCTACACAATACATTAAGATGCCATCAAAGCAATAGAAAAAGTAGAGTAAATAATGCAAATGGAGGTAAAACATTTCCAAAAGGTGGGTACAAAAAATGAGCATGAAACTAAAATGTTGGAAAAGCAGAATGATGCTTGGGCCTTATCTCCTCAAGCTATTGGATGACAACCTTAATATATAGCCTCACCTAGGGAGAAGGTGCACAGCATCCTATAGCATGTTGAAGTGCTCGAAGTAATACATCATCTATAGTAATTCTCATTCCACTCAAAATATCAACATCAAATAGCTCCAACGTACTCTCCTCCAATAAAACAGTCTTAACAATAAAAGGAAAATCCATAAATTCAACAATGTTCTCACTCTTGTGTGGCCTCTTGTAAATGAGTATTTATAACAGGAGAATGCCAAAGCTGTATATATTAGTATTGGTATTGTCCTTCTTCATCTTTTGGAGCTCAAGAGATTTGTAGCCTTCAAGAGCAGTTGCATTCATCATCTGAGCAACAGATGATTCATTAAGTGGTCTAGACTATAATCAATCATATGTGATACATAGTATTCATCCACCAAAACATTATTGGGTTTGAGGTTTCCATGAATGATGGGTGTTTCAAGCCCATGTGAAGGTCAGAAAGTCCTCTTACTGTTGTAAGAGAAATCTTGTGTCTGTGAGCCCATGTGAAGGTGGGAAAGTCCTCTTACTGCTGTAAGAGCAATCTTGTGCCTGTGATCCCAACTCAAAGTTGGCCTCCCACCTTGAGTATCTGCAAAAAAAAGGATATTTTTGAATCAATAAGACAATGAATTTTCCATATGGTTGACCTCGTTTGAATTTTCCATATGGTTGACAATGGTTGACCAAGGTTGGCTACAGTTATTTGTGGTTGAACATGGTTCACTATGGTTGACCATGGTTAGCCATGTTCAACTATGGTTGACTTTGGTTGGTCATAATTGACTTTGGTTTACGTTGGTTGACCATGGTTGACCATGTTCGACTTATTATATAACCTATAAATTGCTGCATCATAGCCGCCTTCTAAATTGCTGCACGACTCTGCAGATATGAAGTCACTATAAACAACATGATCCCTCAAGCCGTGTGGTGAAAGGAGGGAAGATTCGGGCAGTCTCTCCCGGCTAAACAGATCAATACCGTTATACATATTGTGTTGTACGTTTCCTGAATAGTTTGAAGTACTGAAAGAGGGTGATCTATGAAACCTCGTCATTACCAGGCACAACTCTCGTTTGTGGGCATTCTGATGGCCACCCAAAGCCTGAGACATCGAGAAAACCCTATAGCAATATCAACATTCGAATTTCACACATTCAGCGGATAATATTGCCTTCTTACCTTCGGGGCCATATTCTCCTGAACCAATCTCGAGAAATATGAGTCCATGGTTGATTATCTGTTTGGAGTTTTCGCGTACAACATCAACGCACGGGGATTCTATGTCCTGGATGGATTTTCCTTTTTCATTGATTTCTATACCGGAGATCTTAACTATGGGTTTCTCCTGAGAAATCTCTAGCTTGAACAGTGCAACTTTTAGCTTGAATCGATTGATCTTTCATCCCTCCTGTGTGGCAACAGAGTTTGATCGCTTCATTTGCAATGCGGCTCAGGTTCCTTATGTGGCGGGATGGATCGCTTGAAAGGATCCATACGTGCCAGGAGGGATGATTAATGAAAAAATGCATGATTAGCAAATGATCTTTCATTAGGATGTCCACCCTCATGAAATCTACGCCATTGGATCTTTGTGCTTGACGAATTTTCTTAAGGTATATGCTATTTGATTGCATCCGCACTGTGCATCGTTAATGAAGGATTAAAAGAGCGCAATCGCCCTCTATATGCATTTGTTCATTGTAGCGTCCACAACATGACCGCCTTTCATCTTCACACGCCATTACACCAAAATAAGAAACTCAACTCAACCCCTTCTACACTGTCACTGCTTGAGCAGAGGAAATCACTATGAACCTAAGGCACTATCTCTATTCAACTCTGTAAAAAATCACCCATTCTCAAATTAAAAAACCCTCATAAGAATCTTAACGACATCTTTGTGAGTGGTTGCTTTGCATCAACCTCGCTAAATTTGGTCACATGGATTGTATTTTTGAAACCCTAATTAACAAGGTCGGTCAATGTGAGCAGGACATGGAAATGGTCGGCAACACACGGGAGCAAGCAGTATGTCCACTCAACTCCACCAAAAATCACCCAGAAATGCGTATCAAGATTAATTCTCTCGAGAAATTGAAGAACTTTGTACTTCACACGGACCCATTGTGTGTGATTTCCAACACTTCCTCTGAACTTCGTACTTTTTCTGACCCACTTCGAGCTTGTTGCGTAGCGCCTTAGGTCCCTATTTCCTGTGTCGGATGAACAATTCTCGAACTGCAGACGTACAAGTAACGTGGTGACAAATGCTAAATGCGTGGCAGTTTTTAATTGGAGTTATAAGTGAGGAATCTATAATAGTGTTTTGAAACCAGTTCTCAATGGGTTGATGGTGATTTATGGCCTATCTTATGGGTTGATGGTGATTTATGGCCTATCATTTTGACATTTAGATGTTTCATCGTTTGATGTTGATTTTATGGTTCCAAATCCCGCGCTTCTGTATTTTGCCAAAATATTCGGCAAAAGGGAAGCACCATTGCCAGGATGTTGAACACATACAGATTCCTCCTTACGTTGCTCCCAAGCCCATTGAGGCCCTGTGGGATGCTACGTATCTGAAGTCTAAGCGCGATATCTGGGTGTTTTTTAGAGGAAAGATGGAGATTCATCCCAAGAACATCAATGGCCACGTATACAACAAGTAATATCTAGAGTAACTGTTAGTTGAGCTCTGAATTCCTAGAGTTGTTTTTATGGTTTTCAATTAGTTAACGCGTTGTATGTGATTTGCAGGGGAGTGAGAATAGTTGGAAAAAGTTTGGGCATAACAGGAGATTCTACATAAAGAGGAAGCGCTTCGAGTGATACTAGACAGAAATCCTACGCTCTGTGCTTTGCATATGTCCGTTGGGCCGGGCGCCCTAGAGCCCCCGCATCGTGGAATCCGTGGCCCTTGGCCGCGTCCCAGTCATCGTCGTGGACAACGTTTCCTTGCCTTACATTTACCATATATGAGCTTGAACTTATATGCCTTACATTTTTCGCATTTTGCTTGAAAACAAACATGATTTCTTACATCTACCTGATTGGATTTCCAAATGTAGATTGTGAGTTCATCCAAATCAGATGTTACAAGCATGCCACTCTTATCAGATTCATGCCCAAAGAGCTCATTATACTATCTTAATACATAATTCTCCTTTGAATCTACAAGATTCGAGTGCTTGATCTGCATCTTGTGTATCCAATTCTTCAATTTCATTCATGTTTGCTAGAACAACCCTACTAGAACTCCGTTATCTGCTTTCTATGCTTGGTTGAATACTAGGTCTGTGTTTACTGAATATTCCTATGTTCATGTCTACATGTTATAGGCAGCTTCCATCACCTATTGAAGTTAGAGAAAGTTAATCTTCCTATGCTTGAAAATCAGTTGTATGATGTAGATGCAATGGAATTCTAGGTGCAGACTACAGTGATGGTTTCTTCCAGGGCATCACCCTCTAGCACACAGATCGAACAGTGAAATTTAAAGCAAATCCCATTTGGATTACATTTTTTGAATGCTCATACAATAGCTCTCTAAAAGATAGCATGCCTTGTATTGCCTGCTTTTGTACCCTATACAGTTGTTTTCCATGTGACTGTTGTGGATATTGGGGAATGATAGTAATATATTCCTGTATATATTCCCATATGTTTTTATTGAATTTTTTTATTATTAAAATGATGTTTTAGGTTTTTCAAGTTTTATTGGTCATTTATGGAGCCAACAAAAAGTGATGTACTTATCATAACACAGTCCAATTGGTAACAAATGTATGTTCTCATAGTTTTTTGATTGAATTTTTTGTTGTTAAAATGATGTTTTAGGGTTGTCAAGCTTTATTAATCATTTATGAAGTCAAGAAGTGGTGTGCTTAAAATATCTTTATTTGACATTGTTTTGGGGTTCACGTGGTAGGGAACACACATTATCCCAACTTGTTGGCAACATTTAGAATGATTAATGTGATCAAGGTGGAATAGACTTGACCGCAAAACTCCTAAAACATTTTCTAAATTTTTGGAACTCCTCCCACCTAATCCAAACATTTCATTCTAACTCCTAGTTTCCAAGCATGAGGAATATGTTTCCAAATTACAAAAATAAATCTCATGAAACTATGTAAAACAACCAATGTAAGGGATACATTATCTCGTTGAGGAGCATGCCCCCAAAATTCCAAAGTTTTCCCACTTTGAAGAGAAGAACTCTGAGGCATTTCCATGACTTTTTTTTCAATAATCTTTAGAAAAACTATAAAAGCAAAACTTTAAAATAAATATAAATATTTGGTTTATATTTTTATTGTTCAATAAATATAATCTCTAAAGTAAATATAAAGTAAACATGAATATTCAATTTATACTTTCATTATTAAAATAAATAAAATAATCAAATTTCATATGGTCAAATAACCACTCTATAGAACATCTTCACTATATGTTCAAATGAACTCCCCTATATGGAAGACCTCCACATTTCCTAAAATTTGAAAATATTTCTCCACAACCCCAAACATGTTTTCCTGTTTGCACATCCTGATTAAACTCTAAAAACAACAACTTATTATATGTTAATATTTCCATGATACTCTTTATTGTAATGCATTGCATTACAAATTTAAATTAATAACATTATAAATACACTATACTACAGGACTCGGAAACAATGTCTACTCATACAAATGTAATATACGTGCCTAAATAGTGTTTTGCATTCATAAATGAAAGAGAGAGAAGAATTACAATCCATCCTAGCCATGAAAACAATTGAAGACGACATATGAAAATTTGGAACACACCCGAATTCCAACAACCAGGAGAAGAAATATAATAAAAGAAAAAAGTTTCATTTTTCATTGTCATCACCTTCGTACACAACTAGTATAAATTCTCCTTCCCTGTGAAGCGTCACCATTATTGATGCAGCAGAAAGCCATCCATTTTCTCCAGCAGCTTCAAAACTTCTCAATACCTCGTCAATTGAACTCCTGCCAGCCATACCAAGAATTTCACTTTCGCGGATTTAAACTTCCGAGTACCTCTTCAATCAATCGAAACCAGCCAGAGCAACCAAATGTTTATGCTACGGACTTGTCCAGCACTCCGCAATGAAATTCTCCCTCTGACAAGAAGAGATAAAGAGTTGGAGTATAACTTTTAGCTGTTTTTGAAGAATCGTTCTTCAACATCAAGGCCCTGGCAGCATCAAGCCTCGGCTTCAGTCTCTTTTCCATGCTCAAACCCAAAATTCTTGGATACCTTGATGGGCGCGGCCTCTTCTTTCATTGCGAGAATCGAACCCTGCTCTTACAGATATGAACCTAAACACAGATCCCCAATTCTTCCTCTACCTGAACTCCATTTTGATTAACCATCAGTAACACTGGAGGAGACAACGAGGGAAACGTTAGTAACACACCAAGATGTGGCACCTTTTAACTGGACGGTAGACGAGGAACACGTGGAAAATGTTAACTGGACGGGTAAGCGAGGAATCCCATAACAGTGACATGAGATCATATCTCATAGAAGAAATGTCTTCGACGTAATTAAAAAGAAGTAAAAAACATGCTCATTCAATATCAATGCCGTGCCTTTATAGACCATCGACTTGACCCAATGTTCATGCACTTTTTGTCGAGTCAAATTCTCGTGTTTAGACTAAAGTTATTTATCAGGATTATAGAGACATTGGATTTTATGGCTTCACTGAAAATCCATAGAATCTTCGCAGCGAAGCAAATGATGAAGGAAAGGGTAGGCTGCATCCTTTTTGTCAAAATGGACAAGTATTCAAGTTTAGCAAGAAAGAGTCGGTTCGTAACTATATATATATATTATTTTATTTTATTTTAATAATTTTTATTCATTTTGATTTTTAAAGTTTTTTATTCTCTCATTTTTATGTTCCCCGTAGCTGGATATATATGGATCAAATTGGGTGATAAAAATAACAAATTTTTCCAGTGATTTGCAAACAGCCGGCGCATCTACAATACTATATGGGATTTGAAGGACAGTAATGGTGAACCCATATCGAATCTTGAGGACTTGCAGAGGGAAGCTATTGCACATTTCCAAGAATATTATAGGGATCCTGGAAAATCCACCATTATTGATCAGATTGGGATTATTAAAGAATATCCGCGTATATTCACTGAACAAGAAGGTATGGATATTATGCTACCTGTCACCTTACTGGAGATACAAAAAATACTTAAAGGTTTCGCAAAAGACAAGAGTCCAGGTCCAGATGGCTGGACTGCGGAACTCTTCCTGGAATTTTATGACATTATGGGACCTGACATACTCGAAATGGTGGAAGAATCGAGGACTCTGGGGATGGTTGGTGGGGCTATCAATGCTACTTTTTTTACTCTCATACCAAAGATCTCTAACTCTACTTCATTTATGGATTTTCGCCCTATATCATTATGCAATTTGGTTTACAAGATAATATCCAAGATCATAGCTATCCAATTGAAACCTGTTCTATCTAGGGGTCTTTCATTGGAGCAGTATGGATTTTTGGATAATCGGCAGATCCTGGATGCTGTCGACGTTGCTCATGAGGCAATGCATAGTATAAAATCAAAAAAATTACGGGGTCTTATTATGCAGCTTGATCTTACGAGGGCCTGTGATAATGTGAACTGGACATACCTCCGTTTAGCGTTGGTTCAAATTGGAATTCCATGGGATGCCATAAAATGGATATTCGCTTGTATTACATCAGTCAATTATTCTGCATTGATAAATGGTTGTCCGACAGAATTTATGAAATGCTCTCGAGGCCTTCGTCAAGAGTGCCCACTCTCACCCCTTTTATTTTTGATAATGATTGAGGGGCTTAGCAAGATGATACATAAGGCAAATGACAATTGGTTGTTCTCTGATATTCAGGTATCCCCACATCACTCTATTACACACTCCTTCTTTGTTGATGATTTTATGATATTTGGTATTGCGGATGCTATGGAATGGCATCAGATATGGCAGATATTACTCAATTTTTGCAAGGCATCAGGTATGTTGATCAATGAAAAGAAATCAGAATTACTAAAACATAACTTGGAGGCATTGGTATTAAGTGAAATTACCAATATTATTCCTTTTCCAGTTGCGAATTTAAATGATGGAACATACTATCTTGGATTTTACTTAAAGCCAAATGGTTATAGAGTGAATGATTAGCATTGGCTGGTAAAAAAATTTGAAAATCGCATTAGGAACTGGCATTGGAGATGGCTCTCTAGTGGATGTCGTTTGACTCTTGCTAAGTCTGTACTACAAAACTTAGGGGTGTATTGGTTATCTCTTTGCAAAATCCCAAAATCTAACTTGTCTAAGATACGCCAATTGATCCACCAATTCACATGGTTTGGAACTGGTCGTTATAGGATACATCTGGTGGATTGGAGATCTCTAGCTCGGCCTTATACATAGGGCGGCTGGGTCTTACAATTTTTTTTTAAATTTTCAATAGCCCCAAGGGAAAAACGTATGTGGCGCACTATGGTGTGGATTGCCTCTGGGGTGATATCCTAAAGGACAAGTATTTTGGCAAGCATACAACAGTTAGTTGGATCTGATAGGGACGCAAATCTCAGAAAGAGGTATCTAATATTTGGTCTGGTTTTCGTGATGCTTTTCCTATTGTTGTCGACTAGCTTGCATGGTATCCTGGTGACGGCCATAATATAATTATTGGTGTCAACCCTATTATTGCAGGCCCCCAAACTTCAAATTATCACCGTATTTGTTACATCATTTAAATGTCATAGGGTATTACAGCTTGTATCATATTTTGGTAATGGACAGGGCTACGAAATCATTTAATAAATGGATCAGTTTGGCACAGTTGGGTCTCACCGGATCCTTGGCAAACGAGTGGGATACATATACTCTTGATCTATATCATACAAATATCAGGCTCAGATAGGAAACCGACCAGCTGCTATGGTCATGGAATACAGCGAATGGATCTGTCACAGCCAAATTGGCATATATGGCACTCTGTAATCAACCTTCTGATGCTGCTCGATGGTGGAATATATAGGTTTGGAGATGGGACATTCCTCCTCGGGTGAGAATTTTTATATGGTTATTATTGGAGGAGAGAATCTTGATATGGAGCAATCTGCATAAACGTGGTATCCAAGGCCCGGGGATATGTTCTATATGCTCAAATGCTCTAGAAAATCTCCTTCATCTATTTGTCTTGTGCCCTTTCACCTAACATGTCTGTAAATTTCTGGATCATCCATTTCATAAGATCAAATGACTTAACTATACAGACTTGGTTCCATAGTATATATTCACAAAACAAACAATTGACTCTGAAAGCTTGTCTATTATCATGGATCATTTGGAAATTGCGGAACTTGGTAATATTTGAAAATAAATTTCTGGAGGTCTACAAGGTGGCATGCGAGGTATAAAACATTTTTATTGAATATGGTTTCACTCAGATTATAATCCCAGGTAATACTGAACGTGTCCATAGGCCATCTAATCTCCTCGGTCGGGGAAACAGGGCCAGATTGATGGGGTTGCACTGCATTCTACTGGTCTATGTGGTGCTGGGGCATTTATTGAGCTTCATAATAGGGATGTGATCAAACTTTGGATGCATGGTGGTGATGGGACCAACATGAAGGGGGAACTTGTTGCTTTGTGGCTTGCTTTATATTTTTATGTATTGGCCAATATTCATCTGGATCAAATTGCAGGTGATTCGATGCTCATTGTTGACTGGGAAAACTCTAATGTGCCCATCAATGCTCTGGCACTATCTTCTTGGCTGGACCAAACGATGTTACTTCTCCGTAACTTTATGACGACTTCTATAGTCCATATTTTCCGGGAGCATAACACTATGGCTGATCATATTTCCCGTCTTGGACTTGATGTGTTGGCTGGAAGGATTTTCTATGAGATCTTGGAGGGATCACTTACCCCCTCGAGGGGGTTCTGGAAGCTTTTTGAAGTTTAAATTTTGCATATCATTTGGCGGCTCTATTATCAGGCTTTATATTTATATTTCTTTTTTGCTTGTTACCTTTGAACACTTGAGACCTATGGTTTGTATTTAACTTTATTGGGGGATGGTTATATCCAGTTTTTAATTGGTTTACAACTACATTTGGAATATTGGCATGGATTCAGTACCTTCTTGGCTTACTTTGTATGTACTGGACATATCTGCCCACTGTACCATTTATACTTGTAATAAAGTATAGTCTTTTTCTTGTGAAAAAAAAAATATATGGATCGATCGGTTTAATTAGTTTAGCCTCTACGTTAAACAATTTTTTACAAAATGTAAAGCTTATCAAAGTTTGAAAATTTAATTTATTAAATGGAAATTTTAAAAAATATTTATTTAAATTTTGATTGGCGTTACACAATGACTTTATTCTTGGAATCTATAGCCCAGGAGGTGGCAGCGAGATGAGATCATCACTGTACACCTTACATTCAATTTCTCTGCAGCATCATTAACAACATTAACTGGAGACATCCCATGTTCACTACATTGTTTAAAATTGATAGACAGTTAAATCTGTCTATGCACAGCTGCATTGGGTAGCTGAGAGACTCGGGACAAGAGCCGAGCCTCAAAGTTTCGACTGCCTAGTTCATTCATCCAGACGGTTCTTCTTTCCACCCTAGAGTTATGCTTTGGAGATGTAGTGAAGGGTTAGGCTCTAATGGAGGTTTCAAGGCTGAAATCAACCACTCAAAACCATGATTGTAAACTGCTTCCAGGTAAACCCATGTTTTCTTTTTAGCATGTGCATCATTCTCATTTAGATATTATTATAGTTAGAACAGTCTGGGGCGATCAGTGTGAGCAACTCGATAGCCAGCATCCCTTCAAGTTACATATCCATCCTTGGTTCCTATATAGTAGCTTATCCCTTTCTTAAATTTGTCGTCCCTTTCTTAGGTGTTCAACATAATATCTTCATTTATAGAGGTTTTGAGGGTCATTAATACTGCCTAGATTTGTCACTATTTAGTGCCAGATTTTACCATTTTTTTTTGGGTTTTTGGCACATTTAAAGAAAGAGGAGGTAAAAATAGAAGTGGAAGATGATCGAGTTCTATAGATAAGTGGTGAACGCAAGAAAGAAGAGAAAAAAATGACAAGTGGCATCGTATTGAGCGTTCTCATGGTAAATTTCTTGGGCGTTTCCGCCTACCAGAAAATACCAAGGTGCAGGAGGTGAATGCTACAATGGAAAATGGCGTGCTCACTGTTACAGTGCCCAAGCAGACTTGGCCTAAATTTGAAGTTAGAGCCATTACAATTAATTGAGAGGAAAATGTTTGTATATGGTGGTCATGTATCTCAGAGGTCTACCCTTTATTAAGTGGTTGTATGCAAAGGTTTGGTTTTTAAAGTCGTAGTTGTATATCTGTAAATTTGTGCAGAGAAATTTGTCCGATGGGCTTGGAAATGCAGCGCATAGCAGCCACATCACAGTAATGACGCAACCACAAGTTTTGAACTGAGGTCCGTTTGATTTGCATTAGTGGCTTCCTCATAGTCATGCTGGCCACTTTGCTCTCTACTCACCTCTTCCTGGATCTGTAATCTGTTTTCCGCTCTCATCACTCCTCGAAGCTTTACAAGTTGCAGATAAAGGTAAGATATCATCTTCGAGAGGCCTGGAGTTCGATTCCTAGATCCCACAAGTTCGTGATTTTAGATAATCTTCTTGACCAAAAGCGCTTTATAGAATAAGGGGATTCTAATACTTTTAATTCTGAGGTAGTTGTCATTATGATGAATGGATAATACTCTAATGTGCCACCACTGCAATTACTTACTGGAAAACACTAATAGATAAGATTGATTGCAAATAGAGGGTCTAAGGATTAGATCTTGGATTTTGATTTTTGTATGACTTGAACCATTGGTTTTTATGTGGTCTTCTGCCAATGGAATTGGTAAGCGGATTTCATTACTACGTATGTGTTTTATCAAAATAAATACTTATATCTACAGGGGAAAATGGTTTTTATTAAAATAAATACATGTATGCACGGGAAAAAATGGTGCAAGAAATAGGGCTTATCAAAATAAGAGTTTTAGAGCAGGATAGGGGGAAATGGTTTTTATCAAAATAAATACTTGTATCTATAGGGAAAATGGTACAAGAAATAGGGTTTATTAAAATAAGAATTTCAGAGCGGGATATTCATTTAATGCATTTTTTTTCCAAACCCTGTAAAATAGTTGCATAATATTGCAATCTAACTTAATGTCCTTCACTGGAGGAGGTGGAATTTGAGAAATTTGGTTCATAGAAAAAAGTTCTTTAAGCATTTTAAAGATTTATATGGTTTATCAAAATAAGAATTTTAGAGCAGGATAATCATTTAATGTAATTTTTTTTGGTTCCAAACCCTGTAAAATAGTTGCAGAATTATTGCAATGTTAACTTAATGTTCTTCATGCGAGGAGCTCGCATTTGAGAAATTTCGTTCATAAAAAGAAAGCTTGTTTAGGCATTTTAAAGATTTATTTTGGCTCACAATGTATCTAGGATCCTTCATACTCAATGGGCGTGCGAAACGTTGTTCATAGTGGTCTAAGAACACTGGCCTAAATGCTTTTTAAGTAAGATACTGTTAAATTAGTATGGGAAGAATGATTGCAATCGTTCTATGGAGTCATCTTTGGTGAAAATGTATTTGGCCAATTTTTGCAATTATTAGAATATTATATCTTTTTCTATTTATTAGAATATTATATCTTTTTTCTATTTATCTTGCTTTTGAAGTTGCTATATATTTTGATTCATATAGCAGTGAGCTATACTTTGAAGCTGAATTCTCTAACAATATGAAAAATTCGGTTTTGTTTCTCTGTAATGCAAATTGCAACTATTACCATTTGACTTGTTAACCAACAGTTAGTATTAAGTTCTTTTATTAGCGTTTTTGCCTATGTTGTATATCATTGTTGCTAGTATTTAATCAAACTTCTCTATCTATTTCATTTGTGTTTTGTTTCTAACTTTCTTGTGAAAGGATTTCGGTAGTATGCTGCTGGAAGTTAAAACTTTAAAAGTGCTCTTAGGTTGAATCACATTTTCATGTTTTTGAGAGGAGCTTCAAGTATGATATTTGCTAAGGAAGAGAGTATAATGAATTAATCACGAGAGGGGAAGCTTCATGTGTCACCATAGTCGAAGAAATGACAAAAGGTGGTTTGGTGTTTTAAATGTCCCAAGCATTACTATGTATGTTGCGCTCAAATATGGTATCCATGCTAAATAACCCATTGGCTTGGACATAAACCAGACTACTAAAGCTTGTTGAGCTTCTTGTCAAAATCGTGAATAATCTCCGCTTCTTCCTAAAATAATAAATAAGCTCATTTAATCTAGCATATATTTAGCATACAATTGAAAAACATCACTACTAGCGTAGGAAGAAATTATGGCACACTCAATGATTACTTGTATTTTATGTCCAAAATAATTGGAACAGGCTGACAATGGGAAACTTTGATTTGTATCTAGTTTTTTTAAAAACAAATTTCAATAAAGATGATGTATCTTTCCCTTTCAATGGAAATAATATCTTTGGATTTGTAAGTTCATTTATTTTGTTTTGACATTTCAAATGAAAATCCATTTGATAGAAAATTTTGGGAGTAATTCAGGCAGAGAGGCTAGTCTACCTTTTACTATGTTGTTTGTTTCATCATTCCCTCTTGAAATATCCTCCCCTCCAACAAAACCTCCTGCTTCAAATCGTTATGCATATATAGGAGCCCAAGGGCCTTTTGAACTGCTTTCCTGGAACTCATTTTCTATAGTGTATGATATTCTGTCAACCCCACAAAACAATCATATAGTTCATGTGTTGTTTGTTTCATCATTCCATCTTGAAATATGCCCCCCCCATAAAAACCGTGAAGTGCTCTCCTTGAACTCCTCTTCTATAGAGTCTGATGTTCTGTCAACCCCACAAAGGAATCATAGAGTTCATGTAGTATATACTATCTTGCTAAAACTCATCATGTAGTATGTAGTTCTTTCCATTGGCTACACCCCAGTTCCTTTTATCGATGCTTATTGTTATTTAACATGCCAAAAATGATTGTGCTAGATTTATTGAGTTCTTGCCACTGGATACATCCCAAATCCTTGATTTGATGCTTATGGAGTATCGAACTGGTAACCTTACGCAAGGAGTGCCTTAACTGTACACCCATTCACCGTCTATTCTACACCCCATTGGCTTATTAATGCTTATGATTATTTAAAACCAATTAAGTTATTTAATGCATGTAGGCTGTACAAAGATGAAGACAAACAATTCATTGATGCATTGGTACTTGGTATATAGTTCTTATCACCCAGCATCAAAGCACTCTCTAGACAATGCATTACAATGACTATATACTACCCTCTTACTGGAACTAGACCTTATCACTAATGTGAAGGTTCCCATCTAATATACATTATTTCTTAAAAACTTTGGTACTATTCTAGTCATTTAATACCTTATGGTAATGAACACAAAATCATTGAATTGGTCCTTTCATTGACAATAGAACTCCAAACCTTCTGCTAAGCTCTTTTTCATTTCTCTACAAAATGATAACTCCATAAAACAACAGTTATTGTTGACCGATAATACATTTAGAGGCACTTGATTTGTTAAGAATACCAATGTTAGTGGTGCATTTGATTCCATTTATCAAAATGGTGCATTGAAATTATATTCAATGTCTTTTTTATTGTCTTATTTCTGCCTCATTGTCTTACTAGATAAAATATCTTTTTGGATGTACTATGTAGTAAAAGTAGGCCATGTACCTTTTATATATATTTTGTGAATTTACATACAAGGCCAATGTTATTCATCAATTAATAACAAACGCCTCTGTTAGGAAGTGGTACATTCTTGCTGAAAAAACACTTAAAACGTAATATATTGGTTTTTCATTTTTAATAGAATGAAACTGCCATCCAAAGATATATTCTATTTTTTTCAAAAAAACTACCAATAATTATCATCTCCACAAGAGTCTAGTGTTTATACACAATGATAAACAATTCATAAATTTGGGGCTTCGAGCATTCAACCTTTAAAACATTTAAACTACAAAGCTCCAATTAGTCTATAAGGTTGTTTATTTTAAGTCATATTGATAGCAATGTCGATCAAGCCAACAAAATGCAATAATGATTTTAAGGTTTCTCTCCTTGTTTAAGGGCACTTGGGATGGCCCCGGGAGCTCCCCTTGTCCCAATAACAAGGGCATTCGTTCTTGTTACCTTTCGTGCCAATGGAACACACTTGCAGAAATCACAACAGATACC
The DNA here is from genome assembly GCA_027924585.1 of Larix kaempferi. Taxonomy (NCBI): domain Eukaryota; kingdom Viridiplantae; phylum Streptophyta; class Pinopsida; order Pinales; family Pinaceae; genus Larix; species Larix kaempferi. The sequence continues at coordinate 2,030,256 of BSBM01000723.1, read as the reverse complement.
GCAAAATTTGTGACACGCCTTTGGTCGATGGGCCACCTTACATCTTCGATCGCACTCACTCTTGCAATCTGTTCGTCCCCAAAATAAACACACAAAATGTCAAATACAATATCAAAATCATTACCGGTGAAAATGAGTTTATAAGCAGTAAGAGTTTATGTATACCCGATATGGATTTATACCTATCAGCGGTGGAGCAAGTGCAGGTGCAGGTGAGCTTTGAAAAACCGACATATCCCAACTTCCAATATTTCCAATACCCTACACATCTATGCTAAGAACAACCTCTATAACAAATGAATACAAACGTTTAGAACAATATACAAGGGAATAATGATCCCCACATTTTCCAGTGACCTGAATAATATCGTAACACTGACCTGCCATTCTATGGCTATAATCAGGACCAACACAGGGCACAAATACACACAAACCTTAGTCTTCCTCATCTTTTCTAGTTAGGGATATCGTTGAACCCTTGATACACAAGAAATTGGGGTGGTGTGGGTTTACAAAAGAGAGAAGGAGAGAAGCAAGATGACTTAAACACAGGTTGTTGAGAAATGTGTAACGTCCCAACTCGCATTTTTGAGGTGCATATATGGTTCTGGTCCACATTATTGAATTCACAGTACCTACATAATATAGATCGTAAGCATAAAAAGTCATTTTTCTTGGAGATAGGTTAGAAATTTGGTCATAATTTCACTTGATTAATGGCTTGCCTCTCTATGAATGGACTTACCTACCCATTTCCATCTTCCGTCGGGAAGCTTCATCCACAACTCGTGGAAACACACATACCAATATTTCAGTGCATACAATTGTCAATGTGTACCTGTAGATACACATCATGGCCAACTCCAGTGATTCTCGAGAAGTCTTATCTAAGGGACGCAAAGCCATACTCCTTTTCAATGACCACAATATAAATACATTCTTATATCGTTTTCGTTTTGTTCTTGATGGAATTTTCCATTGCGAGTTTCGTTGCCTAGACCTTACACTTTATGTGTTGTTTTTTCCATCCAGAGAAAGTAGATGACATGGTTTGTATTGAAACAATAGGTGTTCAGGCTCCGTTCTAAAATTGGTATTGCATTAGAAGATTCCATAGCTACAGGTATAATTATTATTTTATGTCATTTCATTATGTATTCATTTTTTGTTCAAATCTTTTAATAATAGGCCTAGGCAATGTAATTTAATGTAGGGCTTTGAGCAATGGGTTTCCAAATGAGAGACTACCTAGCAATGGGCATGCATCTTTTTATAGGTCAAGTCTTGTACTTACAGAACAAACGAGCTTTCAATAATAGTCTAGTCCATGTGCACTTTCTGTGTGTAGAATATTTTTTCTTGAATAAAAATTGTAAGAAACAAACAATATTTTGTCTTCAATGTTTTATATTTTAAATGTTGGGTTCTTAGTGTAGTGCTTTATTACATTAGTGTAAATATTTCAACTAGATACTTATGCCCTTATCTGGTCTTCACCTGATTCAATTAACCAATGTACTTGTGGATTGAAAACTTGAACTAATCATTGTAATTATGGATTGAAAGCTACTTGAACCAAACTAAAACAAGCAGAACCTCAATATTCTCACATTGTAGTACATGAATTTTGATATAAAATTGTATTTTATTTCTTTGCTTTGGGATTAAAATTAGACACAAGATGGAGGCAATTTTAGTGTTTTTTTCTATATTGGTTCTTCTTAGTTCAACATTTCTTCTCTTGGGTTTGTAATTTCATCAATTCAGTGGAAAACAAAGTTAAATTAGTAGACTTTCAAAGATATTTCAGCTTCATATTTTGAAGCTATCGTGGAAATGGTTTATTCTAATTTGCTTTGTGTTTTTTTGTGTTCAATTTAAGCAAATCTAGAGGGGATTAACATTATTCTTTATTTTCAACTTAGTATTGAAGCATTATGGAGTATGGTCTTAAATTGACTTCGGGTCTTTAACTAATCAATCTCAATCTTAACCATTTTAGAGCGGGATTTTGTGTATTCATCGAATGTTTTTTTGTTCTATATATTTAATGGTTACTTCGGTGTAAAGAAAAGTCTATATTTCATACATGTGCTCAAATACCTGCGCACTGTATTGAATGGGCCTCTCGGGAGAGCCAAATAAAATCATAAATTGATTTTTGTGTTCATGCACTGGCAATCTTGTGTGCAATTTAGCCTTGAAATTACTTTTCAACAAAGAAATCATTCATCGGCCTCTTTGTGTGTTCGATCAGGAAAACATTCTTGTTGGACCTGACAAAAATTCTTTAACACATAAAATTCATCAATACAACTGGAGTTAAATCTATATTAGAAGTTTAAGATTCAGACAAACGTATCTTCAATATTTCATCTAGAGGTAAGATTTCAATACTTTAAGCTCATCAATTGAGTACAACAATTATGAGGTTCGATATCTATCATCTTTTCTTCATGGATTTGAAGAATCAGAGTATTCATTGGCATTCAAGAGAATTTATTAGACTTGATTTCACATATCATGAAGTCTTAGAATATTTGAGATCATAGTAACTAAGCTTTAGTACTTTGAGCTAAAATTTAGCTCTTTTGGAGGATATGTTTATTATTGCTCAAAGATAGGAGCTTAGAGATGCAATCCCCCTATACGTTAAGGTAAAATTAAGTCTTTAGAGTCAATAATTATTTAATTTTGTACTCTGAGCTAAATTTAATCTTTGTTTCAGTTTCTTGTCGACAATGCTTCTTATTATTACTCTGAATATAGTAAACATAAGAATATAAATGTACAACCTTAATGTACTTAGAGCCAAAGCTCAGTTGGAGGAGCTTGAAAATGCTTCTTTTAAGCACAAAAGGATAATCTTTTGTTCTAAAATCTCAAAATTTGTTGAGGTCATCAAGTTTTAGAATATGATGCTAAATATATATGATAGGAACAAAGTATTTTACTATTTACGAGAAATTTTGGTACTCAGAGCAAACAGATTTGGGAAAAAAATCTTTTATTTGTAGCTAAATTTGTTTAAAATTAAGTCTTATTTAAGCAAATGGTAAGATTTCGAGGTTGATGAGATAAATTTGTGGTATATGGAATGAACGATTAACTTGGGCTAAAATTTCAATTTTGCAGCAATATTGCTTCCTTTTTGCATTGGTATGCTATGGTATGCTACCTTTTTATATTGGTAGCTTTTCAGTCCTATACAAAAGCATTGCTAGCAAATGGAAAAATCACATGTATTCTCGACTACAATGGTGGTCTTCCTTCGTATCATTACGGAGGGTCATTGTCAGCTCGATTTAGTAGTGAAGATAGAATTCAGCGACGGATTTGTCCCTAACGAGATTTCAATGGTTAAGCTTTTACTTTATAAGATATAGGGTCACAATTTTCTTTGCAAATCACTTTTTACTTTTCATCATTACCGAATTTTTAATTTTGGCCATGCCATACTTGTAATTTGGATATGCAACGGGTATATGGCACAGGAGTATGATATGCAAATCACTTTTTACTTTTGTGTCCTCCACTTTTGTGTTTTTTTTTTCCAGTTTTTTTTTAGTTTTTCTTTTTTATGGAATTTGCAAAGAAATTTGACAAACGTCACTTGGGTAATATCGTCTTTTTTGTTGTATGATAAGCATTGTTTTTTGAATGATGTTTTTAGATTTCAAAAATAATGTGCAATTTGTCCCATTATTGTTTATTGCTTATAATAATAACTACAAGGTGTTTAAATAATGATTATATAGTTCTTTCTTTGTAGCAAGTCTCCAAATTTCAAGATAATATTTTAGCAATGGCATGGGACATTGTCTCCTTGTGACTCTTGTTTTAAGCATTCTATACTTAATATTTTAATGTATTATTATTATTATTATTATTATTATAATTATTATTAACAATGATTTGAAGAAACACATTTTAATAACAATATTAAATACATGATTAATAAGAATAATAATACTATTAAATACATTATTAATAAGTATGTATTGTTCATCCTAAATTGTGGAAAGGATGATAATCCACTTTGTAGCCTATTAAAAAAGTCAACTCATTTTAATTTAAGAGCATTCCTTGCTTGCATAGACCATCAACATGAGTCTTGATTTGTAACATATTGTACATATATACTTTTCCTCAATAGTTATTCTCACATTCACACTTATAAAAAAAAATGCCCAAATCATAAGACATTATTTTCCAGGTAACCCAAATCATACTAGTATATGCAATTTTATTATCATTCGACTTTAACATGGGAATCTAATCATTTTGAATGCACATTCATAAAAGTATATGAAGAGATATATGAATCACCATCAAAGATGTAATCACATTAGTCATATATGTACTTCTCTTTATAATATGTAAGCATTATCTTTAACACTTCCCAATATTTTTTGTGAAGCCTTTGCATATCTTCAAGTTTGCATCTCGGACACAACTATTTTTTTAAACCATTTACATTTCTTCAAGTATGTATTTGGGACACAATTATTTTTTGTGAACCCTTTGCATTTCTTCAAGTCTTCATTTGGGACATAACAAAAATTCTCCCTAAATTTTTAAGACTACTGCTAATTTTTTATGAGTTTTAAAAAATATGGTCATTCTTGATTTGAATTTCAAGACTACCTTGTAATTTGTTACGAGTTTTAAATAATGTGGTCTTTCTTGATCCGAACTTGGTGTTGTGTTTAAATGTAAAGCATGGTGATCCTCTATACTAAAATGCATTACCCATAATTATTTTCTAGCATCCCCATTCCTAGAGTAATTCATCTAGTTCTTCATGTATGACTTTAAACTTTCCATAACAAAATTTGATAGCTTCCATAGATCCCTCATGCATCAAGAACCAAAGCATGAACTGTGACCTTAACACAACAAATAGACACTTATGTTGTGAAAGGTTATATTCCCCATTTATCAAAATACATAGGCATGCTACCCTTGAAACCCTTGCACAAGAATTCATATGGTAAATATTACACTTTCGGTATATGCATAAATCAACTTACTGTAATGAATTCCACCATTATTTACAACTAGCTAGAGAACCCTAATCATAACCAAATGCTAACTAGCTAGTGGGTCGTATTTAATGAGACCACACTACATGTATTTAATGGTAACTACCCAATGGATCTTATTTAATAATAACTAGCATTATGGACTTAGTCGAAATTACATTAAATGTAATGTACCAACTAGGGATGATGATACACTAACTCAATCTCCTACCAGACTCAACTGAAATCAATGGATTCAGTGGGCTAGTTTTACTGGAGGTAGGAAAAATCAAGCACTCTAGATGGTAGGAGGACTATGATAGATGATAATACCTTTTTACAAAGCACTGGGACCATTGATGGTTTGACATCAACAAGGCTGAATTCTACTAAAATGCTTCTGGGAACCCCAGCATATGTAAACTAGTACTTCACTATTCATTTACTGGAAGCTATGGGTGAAGGTATCTGACTTTAGGAGGCTAAATAACATCAATTTACAGTAAATATAGAGTCAATTTTCATTCCATAAAGTTATATAAATGTTAACACAACAACTATCGAAAGGGGTTCACTTCGCACTGTCGTCAACAAACATCAACCAAACTCCCTTAAACACCAACCCAAAAAGGTTTTACCCTTTCCAGCAACACTCGCAAAGCGAGTGAAGTCTCACCCGAGATGGATAAGGGGGCTGCAAGAACCAAGTTTCCGCAGTGGGAAGCGGACATGCATCAAACACACATTACAATCACAGAAATCATAGATTATACCTTCGCATTATGTTAACAATTCATTATTCGCATATTCACCATTCCCAAATTCAATACATAATGAACATTCGCATCAACATGATCAAACTACTCATTCACATGAACATCAATTACCAAACCACATAGTATTAAAAATTTCACAAACAATTGTATTCATCATTTAGCAGAAACAAAGGGGTTGCTGCAAGCTAATGTTGGCCACTAATGATGCGTTAGTCACAATGGATTTTTGGAAAAACATAAATCTGAACATCAAAAAGAAATATTAGAGCTACCTACACAACCTTTTGGAATATGGCGCAAGAAGATGAAACGTAGACAATCGGATTACCTTCCGGAATATATGAATACTATTTATGGAAATTAAGTATAAATGCCCAAAAATGGGGTTCTCCTAAGGTTGGTATGTTATTTAAAAAAAAAACATAATGAATATGTTTGTGTTAGTCCCGTGCTTTGGTATACAAATGGTGGAATTTTGTGGAAAAAATTATATACAGTCGTAGATAACAGGCCGTTCTAGTGCGACGCTATTTTTCCATATTTATTTATGTTAATTTTATTTTATTTTTTAATTAAGGAAGTTAGCCAAGCCCTAAAATGACTAGGTCGAGCATTAGTCCCCGATATCATGGTCCTAACATAATCAATGAACTTTTTTTTTTTTTGGATGTAGGTTTTTGTGTGTACTTGTGCGGGTTCTTTTCCATTTTCAAAATAGGTGAGCCAATCAAAAGTTATAGACGAAAGAAATAACCTACTTTTTTGTAAGATTGATGTTAGTGCAATTAAAATTAATTAAAAAATAGAAACAAATATTAGATTTAATAAAAAATTAGATATTTGGAATCTGCACACATGGTTCTACAAGTGTGTGCAATTTCATTAGTAGTGGACAAGTGTAGCATACGCAAAATCATGCTCGAAACAAAAGAAGTTATAGAATAAGATGTATTTTGTTATAAGATGTATTTTTTTATAGTATTATATGTATTTTGGCAACCCGGACTTAAAACCATAGCAGCCAAGTCATCCACCACGTTGGTGGGAAAGGAATTACCCGCCAAAACTTAAAAATTTTAATGGCGCGTGCACATTGATTTAAATGCGCGCACGCATAAATAACGCATATGCACTAATAGCGCGCACGCACTAATATTGCGTGAGCGCTATTGAGTGCGTATGCGCTATTTAATAAAATCGGACCAAACCATAGCTCAAGCACATATGCATCCATACAAAAATCCTATTGAATGGATGAAGATGATGATGATGAAGATGATGATGATGTTGTTGACGATGACGATGTTGATGATGAAGATGATGACCAAGATGATGATGATGATGTTGAGGAAGAGGGTGATGACGATGATGATGATGATGATGTAGATGATGATGATGATGATGGCGATGATCATGATGTTGATGATGAAGATGATGACCAAGATGATGATGAGGACGAGTATGAGGATGATGATGAGGAAGTGGGTGATAACGATGATGATGATCCTATTCATCATCATCAGCATCATCATCTTCATCTTCATACTCATCTTCATCATCTTCGTCATCATCATCATTATCAATGACGATGATGATGAAGAAGAAGATGACGATGATGAAGAAGATGATGATGATGATGAAGATCATTATCAATGATGATGATGAGGAATATGATGATGATGATGATGAATATCATGATGATGATGATGATGACGATGATGATGATGTTGATGATGAAGATGGTGGCCAAGATGATGATGATGATGATGATGAGGATGGGGATGATGATGAGGAAGTGGGTGATAACGATGATGATGACAATGGAGATGATGATGATGACGAGGATGATGTTGATGATGAGGATGAGGATGATGTTGATGATGACGAAGATGATTATGATGATGATGAGGAGGAGGAGGAGGAGGATGACCATATTTGTCATCATCTTCATCTTTGTACTCATCTTCATCATCATCATCATCTTCTTCGTCATCATCATCAACATCATCATCATCTTCTTCGTCATCAATGATGATGATGATGAAGATGATGATGACAAAGATGATGATGATGATGTTGATGATGATCATGACGATTGATAATGATGATGATGACGAAGATGATGATGATGATGACGATGATGATGATGTTAATGATGATGATGACGAGGAAGAGGGTGATGACGATGACGACGACGATGATGATGATGATGATGATGATGATGATGACAACGACGATGATGTTGATGATGAGGATGATGACCAATATGATGAGGATGAGGATGAGGATGATGATGAGGAAGTGGGTGATAATGATGATGATGATCATATTCGTCATCATTGGCATCATCATCTTCATCTTCGTACTCATCTTCATCATCATCCATCATCTTCATGATGATGATGAAGAAGATGATGATGTTGATGATGATGATGACAACGATGATGATGTTTATGATGAAGATGATGACCAAGATGATGATGAAGATTATGATGATGATAATGATGATGATGAGGATGAGGATGATGATGAGGAAGTGGGTGATAACGATGATGATAATGATGATGGAGATGATGATTATGACAAGGATGATGAGGATGATGAGGATGATGACAATGAGGATGATGATGATGATGTTGATGTTGATGATGACGAAGATGATTATGATGATGATGAGGAGGAGGAGGATGATCATATTTGTCATCATCAACATCATAATTTTCATCTTCGTACTCATTTTCATCATCATCATCATCAATGATGATGATGACGAAGATGATGATGATGATGATGATTGATGATCATGATGATGATAATGATGATGATGATGAAGATGATGGATGATGATGAAGCCGATGATGACGATGTTGATGATGAAGATGATGACCAAGATGATGATGAGGAGGAGGAGGAATATGAGGATGATGATGAGGATGAGTATGATGATGAGGAAGTGGGTGATAACGATGATGATGATGATGGAGATGATGATGATGACAAGGATGATGACGATGATGAGGATGATGATGATGATGATGCTGATGATGAAGAAGATGATTATGATGATGATGAGGAGGAGGAGGAGGAGGAGGAGTTGGAGGATGATCATATTCGTCATCATCAACATCATCATCTTCATCTTCCTACTCATCTTCATCATCATCCATCATCTTCATCATCAGCTTCATCATCATCTTCTCCATCATCATCATTATCATTATCAATGATGATGATGGAGAAGATGATGATGATGATGATGATGAAGATGATGGATGATGATGACTGTTGGATTTACCTATTGATCTAGAGGTTTTTCAATATAGACCCAGGTTCTTTGCGGTTTAGCTTAATCAACAAAACCCCTTCTCACCGACCCTTTTGGCAACAGCTTGCGAACAGGCTGAAGTCTCACCCGAGGTGTATCAATGGGGGTGTTGTGGAATCAGGTTTCCACAACGATGTGATGAGTTGAATGGGTGAATATACTACGCAGCGCGCTACAGAATCGCACTGCGATCAGGGACTTGCACAATGACTACCTTCATCATGGGTTGACACTTTTCCAAGTTACAAAGTTTGCGCACCTAGCGCATCCACAAACTGCGCGGGTCGGGTTCCGCTCACTCAGCAGGATAGCATAATAGAATTATGCGCTTCCTGTTCAAGGATGGCCAATCTTAAAAAAAATTCCTTAACAGTTATTCATACATTTATCGTCATACTTATTTATCTTATAACTGATGAAACTAGCAGAATATGTAGTACTGCGCACCTCTGGTGTTGAGCATCCAGCGACTTAGATGATCCAATATTTACATACACATGTGATTATTTATCAACGAATACATTCACAAATGTAGAATACTTCACATTCATCATTCATCTGGTTATGCAACACTTAACATATTATTCTCATTCTTCTCCTATGGCGAATACATATATAAAAGCATTAACATTACAACTGAGAACTGAGAATTCAAGCATACATTTATAAGTAAACACATAATTGAAAACACACAAACAATCACACTACATAGTATTTAACATGGTTCACCCCTCGGATGGAGGCTACGTCTACAAGAACTGTTTTTATATTTGTATTTTGGGAAGGGTGCAACAGTTCTTAGCCTGCGCACTCAGCTGCAGACTCTCTTCTCTCTCAGATAGGTCTCTGCGCACTCAGCTACAGAGCCTTTACAATAGATTCCACCATTATTCACAACTAGCTAAAGAACCCTAATCATAACCAAATGCTAACTAGATAGTGGGTCGTATTTATTGAGACCACACTACATGTATTTAATGGTAACTACCCAATGGATCTTATTTAATAATAACTAGCATTATGGACTTAGTCGAAATTACATTAAATGTAATGTACCAACTAGGGATGATGATACACTAACTCAATCTCCTACCAGAATCAACTGAAATCAATGGATTTAGTGGGCTATATTTACTGGAGGTAGAAAAAATCAAGCACTCTCGATGGGAGGAGGACTATGATAGATGATAATACCTTTTTACAAAGCACTGGGACCATTGATGGTTTGAAATCAACAAGGCTGAATTCTACTAAAATGCTTCTGGGAACCCCAGCATATGCAAACTAGTACTTCACTACTCATTTACTGGAAGCTATGAGTGAAGGTATCTGACCTTAGGAGGCTAAATAACATCAATTTACAGTAAATATACAGTCAATTTTCATTCCATAAATTTAGATAAATGTTGACACAACAACTATCGAAAGAGGTTCACTTCGCACTGTCGTCAACAAACATCAACCAAACTCCCTTAAACACCGGCCCAAAAAGGTTTTACCCTTTCCAGCAACACTCGCAAAGCGAGTGAAGTCTCACTCGAGATGGATAAGGGGGCTGCAAGAACCAAGTTTCCGCAGTGGGAAGAGGACATGCATCAAACACACATTACAATCGCAGAAACCATAGATTATACCTTCGCATTATGTTAACAATTCATTATTCGCATATTCACCATTCACAAATTCAATACATAATAAACATTCACATCAACATGATCAAACTACTCATTCACATGAACATCAATTACCAAACCACAGAGTATTAAAAATTTCACAAACAATTGTATTCATCATTTAGCAGAAACAAAGGGGTTGTTGCAAGCTAATGTTGGCCACTCATGACGCGTTAGTCGCAATGGACTTCTGGAAAAACATAAATCTGAACATCAAACAGAAATATTAGAGCTACCTACACAAATTTTGGGAATATGGCGCAAGAATATGAAACGTAGACAATCAGATTACCTTCCGGAATATATGAATATTATTTATAGAAATTAAGTATAACTGCCCAAAAATGGGGTTCTCCTAAGGTTGGTATGTTATTTTTTTAAGAAAACATAATGAATATGTTTGCATTAGTCCCCTAGTTTTGTATGCAAATGGTGGAATTTTGTGGAAAAAATTATATACAGTTGTAGATAACAGGCCATTCTAGTGCGACGCTATTTTTCCATATTTATTTATGTTAATTTTATTTTATTTTTTAATTAAGGAAGTCAGCCAAGCCCTAAAATGACCAGGTCGAGCGTTAGTCCCCGATATCATGGTCTTAACATAATCAATGAACTTTTTTTTTTTTGGATGTAGGTTTTTGTGTGTACTTGTGCGGGTTCTTTTCCGTTTTCAAAATAGGTGAGCCAATCAAAAGTTATAGACGAAAGAAATAACCTACTTTTGTGTAAGATTGATGTTAGTGCAATTAAAATTAATTAAAAAATAGAAACAAATATTATATTTAATAAAAAATTACATATTCGGAATCTGCACACATGGTTCTACAAGTGTGTGCAATTTCATTAGTAGTGGACAAGTGTAGCATACACAAAATCATGCTCGAAACAAAAGAAGTTATAGAATAAGATGTATTTTGTTATAAGATGTATTTATCTATAGTATTATATGTATTTTGGCAACCCGAACCGAAAACCATAGCAGCCAAGTCATCCACCACGTTGGTGGGAAAGGAATTCTCTGCCAAAACTTAAAAATTTAAATGGCGCGTGCGCGTTGATTTAAATGCGCGCACGCATAAATAACGCATATGCACTAATAGTGCGTGAGCACTATTGAGTGCGTGAGCGCTATTTAATAAAATCGGACCAAACCATAGCTCAAGCACATATGCATCCATACAAAAATCCTATTGAATGGATGAAGATGATGATGATGTTGTTGATGATGACGATGTTGATGATGAAGATGATGACCAAGATGATGATGATGATGTTGAGTAAGAGGGTGATGACGATGATGACGATGATGATGATGATGATGTAGATGATGATGATGATGATGATGGCAATGATCATGATGTTGATGATGAATATGATGACCAAGATGAGGATGAGGATGAGGATGATGATGAGGAAGTGGGTGATAACGATGATGATGATGATGATGATCCTATTTGTCATCATCAGCATCATCATCTTCATCCTCATACTCATCTTCGTCATCATCATCATTATCAATGACGATGATGATGAAGAAGAAGATGATGATGATGATGAAGATGATGATGATGATGAAGATCATTGTCAATGATGATGATGAGGAAGATGATGATGATGATGATGAAGATCATGATGATGATGTAAATGATGATGATGACGATGATGATGATGTTGATGATGAAGATGATGGCCAAGATGACGATGATGATGAGGATGAGGATGGGGATGATGACAAGGAAGTGGGTGATAACGATGATGATGACGATGGAGATGATGATGATGACGAGGATGATGTTGATGATGAGGATGAGGATGAGGATGATGATGATGATGATGATGATGACGAAGATGATTATGATGATGATGAGGAGGAGGATGATGATGACCATATTTGTCATCATCAACATCATCATCTTCATATTCGTACTCATCTTCATCATCATCATCATCATCATCTTCTTCATCATCATCATCAACATCATCATCATCTTCTTCATCATCATTGTCATCAATGATGATGATGATGAAGATGATGATGACAAAGATGATGATGATGATGATGTTGATGATGATCATGATGATTGATAATGATGATGATGACGAAGATGATGATGATGACGACGATGATGATGATGTTGATGATGATCATGACGAGGAAGAGGGTGATGACGATGACGACGACGACGACGACGATGATGATGATGATGATGATGATGACGACGACGATGATGTTGATGATGAAGATGATGACCAATATGATGAGGATGAGGATGAGGAAGTGTGTGATAATGATGATGATGATCATATTCATCATCATTGGCATCATCATCTTCATCTTCGTACTCATCTTCATCATCATCCATCATCTTCATCATGATGATGAAGAAGATGATGATGTTGATGATGATGATGATGACGATGATGATGTTGATGATGAAGATGATGACCAAGATGATGATGATGATGATGATGATGATGATGATGATGATGATGATGGTGATGATGATGAGTTTGATGATGAGGAAGTGGGTGATAACGATGATGATGATGATGATGGATATGATGATTATGACGAGGATGATGAGGATGATGAGGATGATGACAATGAGGATGATGATGTTGATGTTGATGATGATGAAGATGATTATGAGGAGGAGGAGGAGGAGGAGGAGGATGTGTTAAATATTTAGTATTAAATTACAATACTATAGGATCTTTGCTGAGAGAATAACATCTACAGTATATCAATGCATGACAATCATAATATGACAAGCATCACAAGAATCAAAAGCATAGAGACAAGAGACACAGAGTTTCCGTGGGGAAAACCCTAAGGTGAAAAACCCCACAACTTCCTCAGAGATAGAGAGAGCAATGGCTCAACCAAAATACAACCAAATAACACTGAGATAGTCTCCTAGCAGATGATCCTCCTCCTCCTCACTAGTGCACCACTTTTCAGAGAGAGAGATAGTTACTTTTCCGAGTGAGTAAAATAGAGATCTCCTATCTCTATTTATACTCACCTTTTTGCCCAGTGACCTACTGGGGCCGACTTGTCTACTTTGATACACCCTCATTATATTATATATTAATCAGGGCCGACCCCATAAGGTGGTCTAATAACCCATCGGCAAGTACACACACTTGCGACACTTTTCAATCCACATGACGACACTTCCTTATAGAGGAATAACACATCTCTTATAAGGGTACAATAAATATATATATAATATACAGATGAAATACATTCCGAAGTTACATATACATCAACACTCCCTCTTTACTAGGAAGGTATTTCTCGACACAGATCTGCTAGACAAGTCTTCTTCTCTGGATCATCGTCATCATCATCATCATCGTCACTGCTGCTACTATCTCAACCAATCTCTGACTCTACTCGTCATAGGAAGTTCTACAGAGCCAGTCCTTTTTCATACTGGATGTAGGCCCACCACCTGCAGGTCTTCATCATCACTAGCCATACTGTGGAATCCTCAGGACTTATTACGTGCGTCACAAAACCTCGAAAGAGCATCCCAGGCTGTTACGAGCACACAGGTCTACCTATAGGATCTCCCAGGGCACCGAATTATATGTGACCTCACCACAAAACCTCGCAAGAGCATCCCAGGCTGTTACGAGCACACAGCTCTACCTATAGGATCTCCCAGGGCAACGAATTACATGTGGTCATGGAAAAACCTCGCAAGAGAATCCCAGGATTGATTACGGGCACACAGCCCAACCTATCGGATCTCCTAGGGAAACGAATTACATGTCATAGGACAAAACCTCGAAAGAGCATCTGTCAGATATCCCAGGGAACTGAATTACATGCCATAGGAAAAACCTCGAAAGACTATCTGCAGATCTCCCAGGGCATCGAATTACATGTCCTCCCAGAGCAAAACCTCGAAAGAGCATTTGCCAGATGTCCCAGGGCACCGAATTACATGCCATAGGCAAAACCTTGAAAGACCATCTACAAATCTCCCAGGGCATCGGATTACATGCTCATCTGCACAACCTGATCCACGGCCACAGAGTATCAACCTGATACTCACCATACATCATCCTGATGTATCCATGATCATCCTGATCATCATCACTGCAACGTCCTGCTGCATGTCATCTGGAGCAACATCCTGAAGCTCGTCATCTATGATCATCCTGATCATCACTGCAACATCCTGTTGCATGTCATCTGGAGCAACATCCTGAAGCTCGTCATCTATGATCATTCTGATCATCACTGCAACATCCTGCTGCATGTCATCTGGATCAACATCCTGAAGCTCGTCATCTATGATCATCCTGATCATCACTGCAACATCCTGCTGCATGATCCACCTGATCATCAATGCATCTACCTGATGCATACCAAGTATCTACCTGGTACATATCATCATACATGATCCTCCTGATCATCAATGTATCCACCTGATACGAATACATGATACATATCATCATACACGATCCTCCTGATCATCAATGCATCTACCTCATGCATACCAAGTATATACCTGATACATATCATCATACATTATTCTCCTGATCATCAATGTATCCACCTGATACAAATACAAATACATGATACATATCACCATACATGATCCACCTGATCATACAATGTATCCACCTGATACATATACAGATACATGGTCCAAGCATCCAACATGATGCATATACAAAATACGTACACATGATCCAACTAATCATATCCAGCATCCAACATGATGCATACATACATAAATGATCCAACTGATCATATCCAACATCCAACATGATGTGTACATACATACATAAAAATGATCCAACTGATCATATCCAGCATCCAACATGATGCGTACATACATACATAAAAATGATCCAACTGATCATATCCAGCATCCAACATGATGCATACATACATAAATGATCCAACTGATCATATCCAGCATCCAACATGATGCGTACATACATACATAAAAATGATCCAACTGATCATATCAAGCAGAAACCAGAACATCATCCTGATGCTCATCATCCAGCGCTTACATCCACATCCATGTGAAGGATCCTCCTTCCAACATGCTTGGAATGGCTTTAGCAAATGTGTCCATCACTTCTTCCTCGAAGTGTCCTCGATCTGAAGAACGCCAAGCCTCTCTCTGAAGTACTCGAACTTCACTCTGGCTAGTGGCTTCGTCAGCACATCTGCAATCTGCTCGTCCGTCGCAACATACAGGAGCTTCACAGCTCCTCTCTGTACCATATCCCTGATATAGTGATATTTGATCTCTATGTGTTTCGAGCTGTCATGAAACACTGGGTTCTCGGACAGTTTCACACAACTCTGGTTATCACAGAAGATACCAGTAGCCTCCAACGGAAGATAAAATAACTCATACAGTAGCTTCCGTAGCCATACTGCCTCGCAACTAGCTGAGCAGGCTGCAACATATTCTGTCTCAGCTGTACTGAGTGCTACGCAGGACTGCTTCCTGCTAAACCAAGAGATCACACCTGATCCCATACTGAAGCAGCACCCAGATATGCTCTTCCTATCTGCAGCACTGCCAGCCCAATCTGAATCAACATAACCCTGTAGGTTAAACTTTTGATTTGCTTCATACTTGAGCCCATAATCCACTGTACCCTTCAGGTACCTCAGAACATGCTTTACAGCAACCAGGTGAACACTCCTCGGATCCGTCAGGAACTGGCTCAATGTGTTCACAGCAAAGCAAATGTCTGGTTTCGTGTTCGTCAGGTACATCAAGGACCCAATCATCTGACGATACATAGTGATATCAACCGGCTCAGATGAAGCATCACATAGAAGCTTCAGATTCGATGCCATAGGTGTGGCCATGGCCTTGCAATCCATCATCCCAAATCTCTTCAGGATATCTACTGTGTACTTCCCTTGACCAAGGAAGATCCCCCCTGCACTCTGCCACACCTCCATACCTAGGAAATAGTGCATCATTCCCAAATCTTTCATGTCGAATTCAGCTGCAAGCTTCCTTTTAGTATCTGCAATCAGTCTATCATCCCCTGTCACAAATAGGTCATCCACATATAGTAGTAGAATCACAGGATTCCCTTCCTCAACCTTGTAGTAAAGGTTGGAATCCGCTTTACTCTTGGTAAAGCCCAAACTAGATAGGAAACTGTCCATCCTACCTTACCGGGTTCTGGGAGCTTGCTTCAAGCCATATAAGGCTTTCTTCAATCTGCATACATATGATTCCATGTCATGTATTTCAAAACCGAGTGGTTGTTCCACATATACTTCCTCTTCTACTACACCATTCAGGAAAGCAGTCTTGACATCCATCTAGTGTATTTTCCATTTCATTGCTGCAGCCAGGGCAAGCACTGTTCTGATGGAAGTATACCTAGCTACAGGTGCAAAGGTTTCTTCATAATCTATTCCTTCTTTTTGAGAGAAACCACGAGCTACGAATCTTGCTTTGTATTTTTCCACACTGCCATCTGCAGCATGCTTGATTTTGTAGATCCACTTGGAAGTCACAACAGACTTCTCTTTAGGTCTTGGGACAACATCCCAAACATCATTCTTCATTATTGATTGGTATTCCTCAACCATAGCATCCTTCCATTCTTTCTTTTCTGCTGCCTCTTCATAACTGGAAGGCTCTTTGTTCATAATTTCACAGAGTAAGGCAACATAACTGGTGTGTGATCTGGTTCTCTTCTTTGCTCTGTGTTCTTCTTCTGGAATGCCAAATCTTTCTGCATCATGAATGAGCTCTCTAGCCCATACAGGTTTCCTCTTGTGAGAGTTATCCTCACGGGGTGGATCTACAGGTTCTTGTGGATCTTCAAACTCACGAACAACTTCTGGAACTGCTTCAGTCATGGTAGTGTCCTGAAATCTTGTTTCCTTAGGTTCTTCATAAACTTCGGTAGGTGCCTTCCTTGATTTGATGAATGCTGAGTTTTCATCAAATGTTACATCCCTGCTGACATCAATCTTCTTGAATCCTGGAAAGTATATTCTGTAAGCCTTCGAGCTTTCACTATAACCCACAAAGATGCCCTTCTTTCCTGAAGGATCTAGTTTAGTCCTCTTCTCTTTTGGGACATGAGTATATACTGGACAACCAAATATTCTGAGATGGCTGACTTCAGGTCTCTTACCAGAAAAGACCTCTTATGGTGTCTTGTTGTCCAATATCTTGTGGGGTGTTCTGTTCTGCGCGTATACAGCTGTTCTGGTTGCTTCTGCCCATAGATGCATAGGAAGATCTTGATCATGCAACATTGCCCTTGCTGCTTCCATGATAGTTCTGTTCTTCCTTTCTGCAACTCCATTCTGTTGAGGATTATAAGGAGCAGTCAACTCCCTCTTAATCCTTGAATCACTATAAAGTTTCTTGAAGTCATTTGAGGTGAATTCTCCACCATTGTCGGATCTGAATGTTTTGATCTTCTTGTCAGTTTGATTCTCCATCAAGTTTTTGAATTCCTTGAATTTGTCAAGCACCTCATCTTTGCCTTTCAAGAAGTATACCCAAGTCTTCCTGGAGAAGTCATCAATAAATGATACATAGTAAACATACCCACTTAGGGAACTGGATGACATGGGGCCACATACATCTGAGTGGATGATTTCCAGAATGTCTTTTGCCTTGCTTTCACTGCTTGGGAAAGCCTTCTTAGTGTTCTTTCCTTTTGAACATCCTTTGCAAACACCTTCATGTTTGGTCTTGATTTCAGGAAGACCCTCTACTGCCTTGCTTGCAATTGGAAGTGCCCTATAGTGCATATGAGCAAGTCTTCTATGCCAAACTTCACTTGGCTCCATGGATTCATGTACCATGGCATGTTCAGGTTGTCCCTTCAATTTATACAAGCCTCCCTCTTGCTCTCCAATCACTACTGCATCATCTATGTTCTTTCCCTTTGGCCACATTAGGACTTGGCCATCCACAAATGCAACCCTCATACCTTTTGCATCCAATGCAGAGATGGAGAGTAAGTTCTTCTTGAGTCCAGGTACATACAGTACTTCTTTCATCTTCAATGATTTTCCAAAATCTAGGTTGTAGGAGGCTTCACCACTTCCTTTGATTGAATATTGATAATCATCCCCAAGTTTCACCTTATGGGGTGATTCATGTTCAGAAAGGTTCACAAAAGATTCCTTGAACCCAGTCATGTGTTTGGAGGCCCCACTATCAATCAACCAATCATTACAACCATGAGAAATAGTACCTGTGAGAGCAGAGATCAGAACATACTCTTCTTCACTTGATGAGTCATCATCACTATCACTTTCTGCCCTAGCCTTCTTCTTTGGAGGTTCATCATCTTCGGTAGCATGAGCATGAAACCTTCTTTTGCTGCCCTTCTTCTTCTTACTGGAGTTGTTGTTATTATCCATTTTGTTCTTGGGACAATCTGAAGCAAAGTGACCCTTCTCATTGCATGTGAAGCATCTTAGGTCTTTCTTGTTCTTTTTATAGGATCTATTGTGGCGAGAGTGATCCTTCTTGGCTTTGCTTCTTTTGGTGTGAGTTGCAAGAGCTTGATCTTCACCTCCCATCTTTTCTTCACGAGCTATAAGTCTAGCTTCTTATTGAGAGCATTCTTCCCGAAGTCTACTGAATGAGATCAACTTCTTCCTTGCACAAATTCCTTGAATAAAGGAATCCCATGACCTGGGTAGGCCATTTAGAGTGGTCATCACCACTTCACCATTCTCCACCATTTCATCTACTGCTTCTAATTGTTCCTTGATCTGGGAGACCCTTGAAAAGTAAGATTGAATGGTTTCTCCATTCTGAAACTTCACTGCTTTCAATTGGTTCCGCAGGGTCATCTTCCGATTTATGTTCTTTCCTTCAAATAGCTTGGTCAAAGATTCAAACATCTCTTTGGGTGTCTTAAGAGAAGACACATGAGGAATGAGATGGTCTTTGATAGAATCAGCAATGATTCTCTTTTCCTTGACCAAGTTCTTCTTATGCAATGCCTTGGCTTCTTCATCCTCTGGGATAGGGATGTCTTCTTTCACATATGAGTCCAACTCATTCTCTTCCAGGATTAACCCAATCCTATACTTCCAGGCTCGGAAGTTATCAGCCCCTTCAAGCTTATCCTCAAGCTTAGTGTGGAGAGACATCTTTAAGAGTACTTCAAATGGAAATAGAAAAGATTTAGGACTTACCACTTGAAGTGCTGAAAACTGGATCTGGTCCCGGATTAGGGTTTGTCAGAGAAACCCTAAAAATTCAAAATTCTGAAAGGATAAAAAGATGCGCCTTGGAGAGCTGATCAGCCTAGTACATTCAGAATTTGAGATCAGCAAGGTCTTGCCCTTCAAAATTGCCTTTTTGTCCTCCCGGGTTCACTAGGGAGAGCCCTGAATTAGGGTTTGAGTTTCCCAGAGATCTACCCAGCCAAAAATCTCGATCCAAAGCTCAAACCTTCGATTTTTGCAAGGCGCTTCCAGCTGTGCCTTCAGTTTCCAGAAATTCCTATTTTTGTGGAAACCCTAATTTTTAGGGCCAAATCTGAAAATGCTCGGAACGGAATTCTGATTGGACAGATAGATGCGCCTTGATGAGTAGATCCAATCTACTATACTGAATTTCAAAAATCTGTGGAGAGAAACCCAATAAACAAGGAATACAAGCTTCCGTCACTGCAAAATGTCTTCTTCTTAGTTAAGCTCTGATACCATGTTAAATTTTTAGTATTAAATTACAATACTATAGGATCTTTGCTGAGAGAATAACATCTACAGTATATCAATGCATGACAATCATAATATGACAAGCATCACAAGCATCACAAGAATCAAAAGCATAGAGACAAGAGACACAGAGTTTCCGTGGGGAAAACCCTAAGGTGAAAAAACCCACAACTTCCTCAGAGATAGAGAGAGCAATGGCTCAACCAAAATACAACCAAATAACACTGAGATAGTCTCCTAGCAGATGATCCTCCTCCTCCTCACTAGTGCGTCACTTTTCAGATAGAGAGATAGTTACTTTTCCGAGTGAGTAAAATAGAGATCTCCTATCTCTATTTATACTCACCTTTTTGCCCAGTGACCTACTGGGGCTGACTTGTCTACTTTGATACACCCTCATTATATTATATATTAATCAGGGCCGACCCCATAAGGTGGTCTAATAACCCATCGGCAAGTACACACACTTGCGACACTTGTCAATCCACATGACGACACTTCCTTATAGAGGAATAACACATCTCTTATAAGGGTACAATAAATATATATATAATATATAGATGAAATACATTCCGAAGTTACATATACATCAACAGGATGATCATATTCGCCATCATCAACATCATAATTTTCATCTTCGTACTCATCTTCATCATCATCATCATCAATGATGGTGATGACGAAGATGATGATGATGATGATGATGATGATGATGATTGATGATCATGACGATGATGATGATGATGAATATGATGGATGATGATGAAGCTGATGATGACGATGTTGATGATGAAGATGATGACCAAGATGATGATGATGAGGAGGAGGAGGAGGAGGAGGAGGATGAGGATGAGGATGATGATGAGGAAGTGGGTGATAACGATGATGATGATGATGGAGATGATGATGATGACAAGGATGATGACGATGATGAGGATGATGATGCTGATGATGACGAAGATGATTATGATGATGATGAGGAGGAGGAGGAGGAGGATGATGATCATATTCGTCATCATCAACATCATCATCTTCATATTCATACTCATCATCATCATCTTCATCATCATCATCATCATCTTCTCCATCATCATCATTATCATTATCAATGATGATGATGGAGAAGATGATGATGATGATGATGAAGATGATGGATGATGATGACTGTTGGATTTACCTATTGATCTAGAGGTTTTCCAATATAGACCTAGGTTCTTTGTGGTTTATCTTAACCAACAAAATCCCTTCTCACCGGCCCTTTCGGCAACAGCTTGCGAACAAGCTGAAGTCTCACCCGAGGTGTATCAATGGGGGTGTTGTGGAATCAGGTTTCCACAACGATGTGATGAGTTGAATGGGTGAATATACTGTGCAGCGCGCTACAGACTCGCACTGCGATCAGGGACTTGCACAACGACTACCTTCATCGTAGGTCGACACTTTTTCAAGTTACAAAGTTTGCGCACCTAGCGCATCCACAGACTGCGCGGGTTGGGTTACGCTCACTCAGCAGGATAGCGCAATAGACTTATGCGCTTCCTGTTCGAGGATGGCCAATATTAACAATTTTTCCTTAATAGTTATTCATACATTTACCGTCGTACTTATTTAGCTTATAACTGATGAAACTAGCAGAATATGTAGTACTGCGCACCTCTGGTGTTGCACATCCAATGACTTAGATGATCCAATATTTACATACACATGTGATTATTTATCAACGAATACATTCACAGACTTAGAATACTTCACATTCATCATTCATCCGATTATGCAACACTTAACATATTATTCCCATTCTTCTCCTATGGCGAATACATATATAAAAGCATTAACATTACAACTGAGAACTGAGAATTCAAGCATACATTTATAAGTAAACACATAATTGCAAACACACAAACAATCACACTACATAGTATTTAACGTGTTTCACCCCTCGGATGGAGGCTACGTCCACAAGAACTGTTGTTATATTTGTCTTTTGGGAAGGGTACAACAGTTCTTATCCTGCGCACTCAGCTGCAGACTCTCTTCTCTCTCAGATAAGTCTCTGCGCACTCAGCTGCAGAGCCTTTACAATAGATTCAAGCTCAAAATATCTAACAATATTCACTAACCCAACAATGAAGAGTTCAACCCTTTCCCATACAAAATCATGCCTTATTTATAGATCATGCCCATAGGCATGTCTTTACAATTCATAGGCAAAAACCATTAGGTTTACAAAACTGGCGTGGCTAACTGCCATCTTGACTGTTGCCATCGACAGATTTCTCCTCCTACTCCAGGCCATCCAGCTCGTCCACTCGTGGTTCACACACTCTTCTGACAGTCGAATTCCTCAAAACGGTTACAACTGCATCATGGCTTGTCCCTTTCCGCGTTGTCCGCCTGCCTATCACTGTCAGCGTAGTGGCCTAGCTTCTCAACTACTTTCCGCCACTCTCTTTGACAGGTCCCTTTCATTAGTCTTTGTGCCCTAAAACAGGTCACTTCCTCTGCTTGACCTTTCCTTTCATTATTTACCCAAAATGGCAGTTGTGCGACATTTTCGCATTAGCATACTACGCAACTCTTCCTTACCAATTACCTTTGCGCGACAATGCGCAATCCTCAAATCTGCTTCCATCCCTTGTCGCAGCGCGTAATGTGCAATTTCCAAGACTTGTATATTTTCTAACCCACTTGGGTCCCTCCCAACAGGCCCCTAACAATCACGTGTGGTGCGTCCCGAGCCACTGCCACTTGCAGACTTTGGTGCCGCATCTTCCACCGTACCTAGCTTTGAAGTAAAGCTTTGCAGAGTACTTGCTAACTCTGCCACTATGTCCTTGACTTTTTTCTTGAACCCTTGAAGTGTCTCCAGAGTTTCCTGCGAGATTTTTTCAAAAGCCACCTTCTCTTTCATGGTTCCCTCTGCGGCCTGAAGTTCGACGAACTTCTCGTCGAATTGCTGCATCAATTCCAAGCCTTCCTATTTAATGGGCTGCAACCTGGCAGATGTAGCAGCTTCTTTCTCTCTAAGGGCCACAAGCGTTTTCTACAACTCTTTGACTTCGTTATACTTCTGTATTGTCTCCCTGGCCAGTGTAGTATTTACCTCTTCGCTTGTAGCATCTTCCTGCTACTGTATCCGCTGCAAATCTGCCTTTATCTGTTGAAGTGCGGGATACTCACTCAACCCTTTTACTGCAATAGTTATCTCTTCAAGTAAGTCTTGGCATTTCATCACTTCCGACGAAATGCCATCCATGGTCGCTTTCACCTCCTCAACTGGAGCTGGGCACTGATCTGGTGGAATAACAGGGTGCCTAGCCTCTAGGTTTGCAATCTTCCCTTTGTAGGAAGTCTCCATTTGTATCATCTTGGAAGTGATGGACTCTACCTTGGCCCCAATTTTCTTTATTGTGTCCTCTACATCATCTTCTTCTGTGCATTCCTCAATTTTTGCGCAGACCGCTGAGACTGTCTCCTTCAGCTTACGACCTTTTTCCCTGGCCTTTCTCAACTCTTGCTTATGGTGAGATGATTCCTCCCTCAACTGATTGATATCTTCAGTTAACTGTGTGCACTGATCATATGAGGCAAGGCCTCTCTCATTGATCTCTTCGCCAATCTTTCCATGAAATTCATTCAAGTCCTCTAGTGGCAAAGACCCAATGTTGAGGTCAAGATGTGGCGCAATCTTTACTGCTTCCTTAACCACTTCATTTGGGTAAATAAGGTATCCTGGCTCGAGGTGCAGTACCCGTGGGTAGTTACTTACAATAATAGGCGGTCTTCTTTGTGCGCTTGGTCCTCCAGGCTTCCCGTTCGAATCCAAACTTTACTGCCCCAGCTCTATCTGCGCTACCATAGTCTTGACCTTCTCCGTAGCTTGGATTATGGTTAACTGCAGTTGTTCTTGTTTGGCTTCTTTTTCTGTGTGGGCCTCTTCCCACACTTCTTGCACTTTGGTCGCGATTGTCTCGCAGTCGTCCGGGTGTAGCTATGGACCAAACTAAGGTTTTTCAGATTTCCTCTTTGTATGTCGGCCTTTTGGTTCTGCGGGGCTCTCAGTAGCCTTCCTTTTTCTTTCTACCATCTCTGTATGCTCACTCTGCACATCATCTTTTACTTCATCAATGGGAGTACCTATAGGTAGCCCCTCTGCTTGCTGTTCCTTGTCCTGTTCTATTTCTTCCTTTTCGTCTTCCGTGTTCTCCTCATCGGATTCCTTCACATCGATTTTCTCTGAGAGGGGTTCTACGTGTTGTTCGTAGTTAGATGCATCATCACGTGATGCAGGAACTTTCCAATCCGCATCCTCTCGCTCCATCATCTGCTCGATGCTTTCCTGATCCAGCCGATAGAAGCCTGGATACCATAAACCTTCCTCTGCATCAGCCCTTGGATGAATGTATGATCGATGCCTCTTCACCATAAACCGCATGATGCATGTGTATGTGTTGGTCAGTGGTCTTGAAATGCGTGGTGTTGCCATAATCGCTTCGTGCAACTGGTGATAATAAATATAGAAGACTTTGCTTATCTAGCATTACCTGGACGCATTTGGGCTTGCCCATAGGTTAGTGAAGTGCGTTCCACGACCCTGGCCCGCAAAGGCTGGAACACCTTGATATCCATCTGGTTCCTTCTATCCTACAAAGGCTATCAGTACTATCAGACAACTGAAATGGAATGTTGTTCCATTATTCTGTGTATCTTCAACATCTGCTAGAAACTCATTCAGTAAATACTGGCACCAATTATAGGGTTTTTCGCGCAATATACAAGATGCTGCCTTGATTGCGACCGCTGGTACCTCAGGCGGTCTACACTTGCGCAAAATCTTTCCTGCAAGCAACTGGGTATTAAACTGCGTGGTGCGGTCATTGATATCAGCAGTTGGGAACCCACGTCCCTTCCGCACTACACCGAATTCTTTGCCACTTCGGCTCTCAGACCTCTATCCCGCGCTCTCTTTACTATTAGGTTGGCAGGGTCCTCTCCTCTCTTGTTCAGGCCTGTGATTTGATGTATCATGTCTATACTGATATCAATGTGCTTGTCCAACCATAAGAATCCTTCATGCACGCAAGTCAGTAACACGTGCACCACCGCTGAAAACTCGATGCTCTTAGTGAAATGCGGCATTTGCAATAAGTTCAACAAGCCTGATGGTTGAATGGGCTTTAGCCAATCTTGGAATTCCAGTCTTTCGACACCAGTCTGCGCATCCTTTAATTGGTTGATGTATCCGTCAGGTTTGAATTGTGGGAAATTTTTTGGCTTTACCTACGTGTTTTCAAGCAAGTCATGGTCATCTAGCTTACAGCCTGGCACGCCGCCCAGTAGGTTTTCCATGACCTTCACCTGAGTAGAAATGGTAGGGATCGGGATTTCATAAACAACATTCTTTTCCAAGTGGACTGGTGGGGTGTCGTCTTTCCGTGGAGGAATGTAGTCGGGCACCAGATAAATAGGGTGGTTCTGCTGCTTCATTGGTGCTTCGGATCCTCCGTGCTCTAAAACTGGGTCTTTCCCCTTACTGGTTCCTGCAGCCTGCCTGGATGAGCTTCTAGAGGAAGCTCCCTTTGTTGTTGTCATGGCTCCTGGAATTCCTGATTGTTCAAATAACTAGAATAGTCCCTACAAGTCATCCTACTCACTCATATGCTGCTCACTTCTTTCGACTCTCTGGTAGCTTCAACAAGCGATGGAAAATAGGTCGTAAAGTGGAGGAGTGGGCGAGTGAGGTCTATTTATAACCTCAGCTGGTCTGGTACGTGGCCTTCAGTGGTTGCCGAGGCACTTGATGCCATATTTATTATCCAGCTCAACCCTATGATTTTGGCCCTGCCATCGTGCGAATTCTATTCCCTTAATTTCCAAAAGGTTGTTGGGTAGCCAGACTGTCAACTCCATCAGGTCAACGTTAACTGCTCAGTCTTCTATCCAGGCTCTGGTGTTATATCGATCACATCGATCTTTATGGTGCTCAAAAGTGTCTCATCCGCTCTTAAATTTTGAAATTTGCAAGTGCTGCCAAATTGGTTAACGGCCCACTAACTAGCCGACAAATGCCAGGGTAATGGTTCCCGTCATGATGTGCTGGTGGTTTTGTGCGAAGGTGACTTTCAGACGTGCATTCTGATATATCTACCGTGCGACCATGGTTCCGCCTCATCTGCGTGATTTTTGTTTTGACATGCGCTGCGCAACTTCCCGTGCTTTTGTTTTCTCTTTTTTTTTTTTGTGCAACTTTAGCAATGTTGCGCATTATATACAGGTTCCTCCTTTTCCATTGTGTACAGGCTCTGTCCCATTTCCAGTGCCCAGTTTCAACTGTACCTGGCACTTAGAATTTTCTTCGTTCTGATCATCAAAGGTTATGTGCAGCAAGGCTATCCTGATAGGGTTTTAGCCTGCTACCATTGACTAAGCTGGGAAAATTGTCTCCTACTAATGTGGCTAACTGAGCTGCACCACCATTAGTAATACGTATAATAGTATATGGGCAAAGCCAATGCATTTTAAACTACCCAGGAAATTTCATAAACTTGCTATTATACAGGAGGACTAGATCACCTACCTGGAAAGACTTGTTCTTGATGTGGCGATCATGCCATGCTTTTTCTCTGTCTTTCTGCACTTATTGGTGAAATCCCACGATGAAGCGATCCTCCTCCGGACCAACTAAGTGTAGGAGTCGTTCTTCCAGCGCGTTGCGATCTGCCATACTTGTAAAGGATGTTATCCTCAAACTGGTGACAATCTACTCCATCGGCATGATGGCTTCCTGCCTATAGGCCAATCTAAATGGTGTATGACCAGTTAACTTCTTGCATGTGGTCTTGTACACCCATAACACCGCGGGAATGCACAGGTCCCAATCATCTCTATTTACATTGCATACCTTAGTGAGCGCATTCTCCAGTATTTTATTGAACGCTTCCACAGTTCCATTTGCTTGCGGGTGATATAGTGTACTGCATTGATGATGGATTTGGAATTCTTCTTCCAATACTTCAATAGTCTTGTTCAGAAAGTGGGTGCCTTGGTCACTCATTAGAATTTTTGGACATCCAAACGTCATAAGGATTTCGTCGAATATGAATTGCGCAGCCGTGGATGCGGTGTAGTCCCTTTCTCGGTTTTGCTTTTGCCCATCTGGTAAGGTAATCAGTAGCAGTAATGATATACGTTGTGCCAGTTCTCTTCCCCGGTGGGTTTATAGGTCCCACAAAATCAATTGCCCATTTTTCAAATGCCTGTAAAGTCAACTGTGGATTTAATGGAATCTCATCTCTTTGCAATGGCCTCCCTGTCCTCTGACAGATGTCACAGCTCTAGCAATGTGCCTTTGAATCCTTATGGATCGTCGGCCACCATAGCCCTGCGCGCAATATCTTCTGCGCAGTAGCCTTTCCTGCATAGTGACCTCCTGCTGCTCCAGAATGCGCATCAGCCAAAATGAACGGCTTCTCATGCTCAAATAAGCATCAAAGCAGTACCTCATCCGGTCCTAGTTTGTATAGATGACCTACAATAATGGTGAAGTCTGCTTCTTGCACTACCAACTGCTTCTTCTGCTGCATAGTGAACACTGTTGGTGAGAACCTAGTAGTTAGAAACTCTATTATATCCCTATAATAATAATCAGCTATCTAGATAGAAAACAACTGTGCATCAGGCAGATTGTTTTCAAGGTTCGTTGGCTCCTCCCCCGACTCAATCCTGGATAGATGATCGGGTCCCAAGTTAAACCTGCCTGGCTTAACGACGATCTCAAAATCATATTCTTGGAAAAGTAATAGCCATCTGCATATGCGCTCCCATAACACTGGCTTATTGACCAGGTATTTTAAAGAAGAATGGTCAGTGAACATGAGGAAGTGCGCACTGAGTAAATAATGCCTGAACTTCTGTAGTGCGTAGACCATCGCTGGGCCTTCTCTCTCAGTAGTAGTATAATTCTTTTCTACAGATGAGAGCTTCCTACTTGAAAAGGTGATGGGACGGTCAATACCTCCCTCGCATGGCTGAGATAAAACAATTCCCAACGTGATGCATGATGCATCAACATGTATGTGAAATGGTTTCTCCCAGTCCGGAAAGACTAGGATCGGCGTAGTGACAATCTTTTATTTTAATGTATCAAATCCTTGTTTGCACTCTGTGTTACAAATGAACGGCGCATCTTTTTTTAGTAGCTTCTCCATTGCTGCGGTTATTTGCGCATAACCCTTTATAAACTTTCTGTAATAGACAGTGTGTCCCAATGTCGTGTGCAGCTGCTTGATTGAGTTTGGTGTGGGTAAGTTGAAAACAACTGCGATCTTTGCAGAGTCAACCATCAAGCCCTATTTACATACAATGTGTCCCAGTAGAATCCCATAGGGAACACAGAAAACACATCCCAGTAGAATCCCATAGGGAACACAGAAAACACACTTCTTTAAGCTCAAGGAGATCTAATGTTGTCAACACTTTTCCAACATCATTCTCAAGTTTGCACAATGGTTCTTTAGCAGGACAAACATAGTCCAGTCATCAAAGTAAGCTTCTAGGAACTTATGCATGAAATCTTTGAATGTTGCTACCATGACTCTAGAGAAGATGGTGGGTGCATTTTTTAGACCAAAAGGTATTACTGTATATTGGAATGACCCCCACTCTGCCGCAAATGTAGTCTTGTGCCTATCCGCGGGATTAATTCTTATTTGGTGATATCCCAAAAAACCATCCGTAAAGGAGTAGTCTTCATTTCCGCCAACGTTATCAAGCACTTCATCAGTAAAAGGTGTAGGAAATGGGTTGTGCATTGATGCATCATTCAGTTTCCTGAGATCCACACATATCCTGATCTCGCCTTTTGTCTTCTTATCTTGGACAACCATTGGACTTATCCAGTCAGATTCCTCAACAGGCTCAATGATCCCTGCTTCCAGCATCTTGTCCAGTTCGACTCTTACTCTTTCTTTGTATCGCAGGTTCAGTCGATACGGCCTTTGCTTCACAGGCCTTGCACCTGGCTTAAGAGGTATTTTCATGACTCCTAAGTCTCCTCAAATGCCCTTCATCTATGTAAACTTGGTCGGAAATAGCTCCCTATATTCATGTAATGTATCTGCAATCTCTGCAACAGTCTGATCGTCCTAGTAGTCCCCAATAGCTGCAAAATTTGGTTCTTCGTTGATGCCAATGTTCACTTTCTTTGTCTTCACAGGTCCACTCTTGTCTGGGATCTCTAGTGGAGGTCCCTCTACCTCACGTGTGCCTTCAGAATCAGTTATATTAATGTTGCGCGGGTCCTCCTCATCACTGCCCTCTTTTTCTTCGGCCCCCTCAGCTAGATTATAACATTCCATAGCATGCTCTGCTTGTTCCTTCCAATCGGACTGTAGGCTCGCAGGTATGCTTCCTGCGACAAATAATTCCTCCAAAGTCATATTTTTCGGTGGACTATCCTCCCTGAATATTCATTCCTTGATTATTTGCAAAGCTTCATGTATAAGTGGGTTCTCATCCTCGAAACTGAAGTCCTTTTGGAAGTTCGCAGTCAGCGTGGCCCAATCTGTGGTTCCTCTGTGCAACTCCAGGTCTAGGTACCATTTCTTCGGGATGTCATCCTCCAGTGTGTGCACAAATAGATGCACCCATTCTGTATGTGGTCTCTCCCCCCATGCTTGTGCACAGACGTCAATATGTTGTTTCGGGTCTGTCTGTCCATTATATTTCTTAAAAGGTAGTGTAACTTCATCATCAAACTTGATCTGCATCCTGATTCTACACTGATCCCATGTGGTCAGTGTCCGCTTATGCGCTTATGCACAGCCCACCATCTGGCAGGTGTCTTGCGCAGTGCCACATCTAATGCTTGTAAATGATGTTCATCTGCAATAGCTACAGTATATTCTTTGATAAAGGAGTAGACATTAGAAAAACCATCATAACCACAGATTGGGCTTACCTTCTTTCCAATCCAGTGTAGTGACTTGGTAACCTGCGCGCATCTTCTTGTTGATACTTCATGCATGCGACTATGCCAATTTTCCAATCCTGTGTCTGATTCTGAGACACAAGAGCTATCGCATCTTCAGTTGAGTGTACCATCCGCCGTTGGATTAATATAATCTTCTTGGTTTGTATTCATCTGGTATAGTCTGTCCAAATCTTGAGCTTTGGATTCCTCCCGAATCAGCTCGCTGCATCTGTCCTCGTCTGCAGGGTCCAGTGGCACAATGACCCTAAGATGATTTCCTTCAAATATCATCTTCTTCGTCTTCAAGTTTATTATGGCCAAGTTTTCCATAGCCTAGTCAATCTCCAATAACGCGGGATAAGGCTGACTATCATCGACAATCTCGATCACCTCAAAGTAGGCATGACTCTGTACTCCGTCAATGTCAACAAGAACATTGGTTAACTTCCCAAAGGGTCTGAATTTCTCCTGGTTCTCCATTCTCAACTGGATAGGTGACCACAACAACTTTGGTCTCCCCATCTGCTTCCATGTATGCTTGGTTAAGACATTTACTTCAGATCCGAGATCAAGGATGATTTCATCCATTTCATAGTCTCCTATCTGTGCACTGAGCCTCATTTCTCGGTTGCTTCTCTGATGTTTCTTGATCTGGTGAACTGCGCTATCGGTTATCTCTGTCTCGCTCTGCGGCTCATATTGATTCAACAGTTTAACAATTCTACGATAGTGTATGGGCTTTTCAACAGCTTCATGCAACTCCTTAGGAACTACGCAACGGAGGTGCGTATCTATATTGCGGTGCTAGTATTGACATAGGTAGCTGGCTTGTCCTCTACATACGTTATTTTTTTTCGCAACAGGATTCTCAGCGACTTAGGTGCCGATTCTTTGAGGATCTCCCGTGCTTCGGTAAATGCTTCCTTGTTATTTTTTAAGTCGAAGGGAGGTGTTTTCTCAGCAGCCTTTCTTATCCATATTGTTTCAAGAGGAGATTGTTTAGTGTTAGGATTCCCATATGTCAAAGCTTCTGCGCCTCCATCTCTTCCTGTCATAGCGCCACTTCGCGTCACTACATTCATACTTGGATCCGTAGGTCTCCTCTCTACTGCAATGAGCTGGATGTTTGGCTTTGGTGGCTCTGGCCACTTCCTTTTCTGCATTTCTACCTCTAACACAGGGAAGTCTTCAATAATGTGATCAAATGAGATGCAATAGCTGCATGTAGTCCATGGGTTCGTGTAACCTCTAGATACATGGCCTGCTTCCCCACAATTATAACAGATGACTTGTCCTCGACCACATCCCTGTGTCGGACCGTTATTTCTTCCTCTCCTGTGGTATCCTCCGCAGCCTTTGTATGCGCCCTGATCAGGCTGGGCATTATTCTGTTTCGGTGGAGTCTCTTCCTAAACTCTGTACATTCCTCTGTACATATGTTCAATATCCTTTTTTCTTTCTAACATGAGATCAAATGCGCAGCAATTAGACTCATCATGCCCTATTGACTTACAAAAATTACAATATAGGTTCTTAGATGTTCTTACATATTTTTGTATCATGTGACAATCTTCTGGTCGATGTCCTCTGGTTCTACAAATTTCACACCATGGCCCTTGGCTTGGGTTGAATGGGTTTGGTCCACCCATGTTAAGGAATTCTTGAAATAAAGGATAGTGATCCTTAGTGTGTCCTTCTCCCTTACAGCCTGTACACCAGACTTCTTTTCTCTCTTGTTTTCCTTGCTTGAAATCTTGCAATTGTAGTGTCGGGGTAGCTAACTGGTTCTAAATATGAGACATGCTAGTGCTAGTTTCTCCTATCGGTGAAGCCTCCAACTTCATCGTGATCTCCAGGGCTTCTACTTGAGATGCAACCTTCTGTTGCATTAATGGCTTTCTAACATGGGGTAATAGTGCATCTATAAACCATTATTTGTGCTGCTGTGGAGCTAAGACGAAGCTTACTTGGTCTAACAATGCCTTAAATTTCTGATCGAACTCATAGACTATTTCATTAGGTTTCTGTTTGATCTCTTTATCCTCTGTGATACACTGCGACTCTGACTTCAACTTATTGAAATCTGCTAAGAGTGTAGCCTTGATTTCTATCAGGGTTCTCGGCTGTCCCTGCGAGTATTTCATGAACCAATGCAAGGCTCTATCTCTGAAGGTGGTGACGAGCTGTGCTTGTTTCACAGCGTCGTCCTGCACTTGTTTTACACTTCATATGGCTTCACATGGAAACCAGTGCTGATAAGGGTCCTCTAGACTAGTTCCTTTGAATATCAGCATCTTAATGTCCCCAGTCATGCTTCTTCTACGTGGTGGAGGGTTCTGCGCAGTGTTCTGTGCGAAAAAGCTGAATGTGGTATTGTGTTGAATGTTCATGACTGCGGGGTTATGAACTGGTTGGGTTTTTGCAATGAGAGGTGCGGTGTTCACAATTGGTGGATTCTGGGGCGTAATAGGATGATAGGTGGCAGATAGAGGTGCAGTTTGGCTATTAGTTTTAGATTCTATATCAATATCTACGCGGAGCCCAGGTCCACTAGAATTCTTCTTATGTGTATACTTATATCTTTTCCCACTTCTTAGGTTATGTGTCTCTTCGTCAGAATCACTAAAAATGCTATTAACCATTACAGATTTAAAACTTTACTTGTAATTTGGATATGCAACGGGTATATGGCACAGGAGTATGATATGCAGGGGCAATTAATTGTAAACGTTGATGTCTATAGCTTTAAATTTATTCTTTTGCAACTTATTACAAGAAGTAAAAACACGGGCTAAGAGAGGATTAAGGGTTTCCTTCATATATTCCTATTTGTATTTGTCAATGCAGAAAATTGATTGGTTATTTTTATTGCCCATAATTCTAGTGCCTTGCAAGTTGTAGTTGTCCTCTAGTTTTTTTTTTTTTTTTTTTGAAATTTGCAAAGAAATTTGACAAACGTCACTTGGGTAATATCGTCTTTTTTGTTGTGTGATAAGCATTGTTTTTTGAATGATGTCTCTAGATTTCAAGAATAATGTGCAATTTGTCGCATTATTGTTTATTGCTTATAATAATAACTACAAGGTGTTTAAATAGTGATTATATAGTTTTTTCTTTGTAGCAAGTATCCAAGTTTCAAGATAATATTTTAGCAATGGCACGAAACATTGCCCCCTCGTGGCTCTTGTTTTAAGCATTATATACTTAATATTTAATGTATTTATTGGTGAAATGTTGTAATTAAATAGCTTCAGAGAAGGGTTTTTATCACACAAATAAAGGAATCCATATACAAATTTGATGTGATTTAAAAAGATGATGATGATTATTATTATTAACAATGATTTAAGGAAATACATTTTAATAACAATATTAAATACATAATTAATAAATATATATTATTCATAATAAAAATATTAAACACATTATTAATAAGTATGTATTATTCATCCTAAATTGTGGAAAGGATGATAATCCACATTGTAGCATATTAAAAAAGTCAACTCATTTTAATTTAAGAGCATGCCTTGCTTGTATAGACCATCAACTTGAGTCTTGATATACTTTTCCTCAAT
Organism: Larix kaempferi; assembly: GCA_027924585.1. Lineage (NCBI taxonomy): Eukaryota > Viridiplantae > Streptophyta > Pinopsida > Pinales > Pinaceae > Larix > Larix kaempferi. The sequence goes on along the minus strand of BSBM01000723.1, from coordinate 1,996,198 downwards.
AGTTTTCTCACATTCACGTTTATAAAAGAAAATGCCCAGATCCTAAGACATTATTTTCCAGGTAACCCAAATCATACTAGTATATGCAATTTTATTTTCATTCGACTTTAACATGGGAATCTAATCATTTGAATGCACATTCATAAAAGTATATGAAGAGATATATAAATCACCATCAAAGATGTAATCACATTAGTCATATATGTACTTCTCTTTATAATATGTATGCATTATCTTTAACACTTCCCAATATTTTTTGTGAAGCCTTTGCATATCTTCAAGTTTGCATCTGGGACACAACTATTTTTTTAAACCATTTGCATTTCTTTAAGTCCGTATTTGGGACACAATTATTTTTTGTGAACCCTTTGCATTTCTTCAAGTCTTCATTTGGGACACAACAAAAATTCTCCCTAAATTTTTAAGACTACCTTGAAATTTTTTATGAGTTTTAAAAAATATGGTCATTCTTGATTTGAATTTCAAGACTACCTTGTAATTTGTTACGAGTTTTAAATAATGTGGTCATTTTTTATCCAAACTTGGTGTTGTGTTTAGATGTAAAGCATGGTGATCCTCTATACTAAAATGCATTACCCATAATTCTTTTCTAGCATCCCCATTCCTAGAGTAATGCATCTAGTTCTTCATGTATGACTTTAAACTTTCCATAACAAAATTTGATGGCTTCCATAGATCCCCCATGCTTCAAGAACCAAAGCATGAACTGTGACCTTAACACAACAAATAGACACTTATGTTGTGAAAGGTTATATTCCCCATTTATCAAAATACATAGCCATGCTACCCTTGAAACCCTTACACAACCTTGCACAAGAATTCGTATAGTAAATATTACACTTTAGGTATATGCATAAGTCAGCTTACTGTAATGAATTCCACCATTATTTACAACTAGCTAGAGAAACCTAATCATAACCAAATGCTAACTAGCTAGTGGGCCGTATTTAATGAGACCACACTACATGTATTTAATGGTAACTACCCAATGGACCTTATTTAATAATAACTAGCATTATGGACTTAGTCAAAATTAAATTAAATGTAATGTACCAACTAGGGATGATGATACACTAACTAAATCTCCTACTAGACTCAACTAAAATCAATGGATTCAGTGGGCTAGTTTTACCGAAGGTAGGAAATATCAAGCACTTTGGATGGGAGGAGGACTATGATAGATGATGATACCTTACAATGTTCTTTACCTGGATTGTTCATATATCTGCTCACAAATCCCACTACATGTGCAATATATGGTCTTGTGCACACCATGGCATACATCAAGCTGCCAACTGCTAATGAATAGGGAATCTTGGACATGTAATCTATCTCTTCCCATGTCTTGGGACACATTTTCTTACTTAGTTTGAAATGGCTAGCCAAAGGTGTACTAACTGGTTTTGCATTCTGCATTCTGAACCTCTCCAACACCTTTTGTATGTACTCACCCTGAGACAATGTCAATTTGCAATTTTTCTTGTCTCTTGTTATTCTCATACCAAGGATTTGCTTTGCAACACCCAAATCCTTCATCGCAAATGAATTAGATAGCTTCCTTTTGAGCACAATTATTTCTTGCATGTTAGACCCTGCAAGCATGTCATCCACATACAATAACAAGATAATATATGTTCCATTCTCTATCCTCTTGAAATAAACCCAGTGGTATGTTGATGTATATGTAACTTCGGAATGTATTTCATTTATATATTTATTGTACTCATATAGAGATGTGTTATTCCTCTATACGGAAGTGTCGTCATTTGTATTGACAAGTGTTGCAAGTGTGTTGACTTGCCGATGGGTTATTAGACCACCTTGTAAGGGGTCGGCCCGATATAATGTAATATGTGGTTATTGTGCCAAGCTAGACAATTTGGCCCCATAAGGTTATTGGGCAATCAGGACAAGTATAAATAGAGATCGGAAGATCTCTATTTGGATCACTTCAGAACTCACTCTTCCTTCACTCGGAAAGTGGTGCACATGTGAGGAGGAGGATCAGCTACTAAGAGGAGTCTATTTCTTATACTTTGGTTGTGTTATTGCTCTATCTATCTTTGAGGAAGTTGTGGGGTTTTTCACCTTAGAGTTTTCCCCACAGAAACTCTGTGTGTCTATTGTCTCTCATGCTTTTGCTTCTTGTGATGATTGACATGCTTGTTATGATTGATATGCATTGATATACTGTACATGTTATTCTCTCAGTAAATATCCTAGAGTATATTGAATTAATGCTCAAAATTTAACATGGTATCAGAGCTAACATGAGAAGAAGACATTGTGTAGTGACAGAAACTAGGGTTTCTTGTTTATTGGGTTTTTATCCACATATTTTGGAAAAGCAGTATAGTATATTGACTCTACTCATCAAGGAGAATCTATCTATCCAATCAGAATTCAATTCTAAGCATTTTAAGTTTTGGCCCTAAAAATTAGGGTTTCCTCAAAAATAGGAATTTCTGGAATCTGAAGACATAGCTGGAAGATCCTTGGAAAAATCGAAGTTTAGAGATTTGGATCAATATTTTTGTCTGGGTAAATCTCCGGAAAACTCAAACCCTAATTCAGGGTCCTCCCTAGTGAAGCCGGGAAGACTAAAAGGCATTTCTGAAGGGTGAAAATTTGTAGATCTCAAATTCTGAATAGACCATACTGATCAGCTTATCAAGGCGCATCTTTCTATCCTTTCAGAAAGTTGAAATTCATATTTTGAATTTTTAGGGTTTTTCCAACAAACCCTAATCTGGGACCAGATCCAGTTTTCAACAAATCAAGTGGTAAGACCTAAATCTTTTCTATTTCCATTTGAAGTACTTTTTAAAGATGTCTCACCACACCAATCTTGAGGACAAGCTTGAAGGAGCTAATAACTTCCGAGCCTGGAAGTATAGGATTGGGTTAATCCTGGAAGAAAATGAGTTGGACTCATACATAAAGGAATACATCCCTATCCCAAAGGATGAAGAGGCTAAGATATTTCATAAGAAGAACTTGGTCAAGTCAAAGAGAATCATTGCTGATTCTATCAAAGACCATCTCATACCACATGTACTGTCATCCCTGAAGACACCCAAGGAGATGTTTGACTCTTTGACCAAGCTATTTGAAGGGAAGAACATAAATCGAAAGATGACTTTGCGGAATCAATTGAATGGGGTCAAGCTATTGAATGGAGAGACCATTCAATCGTATTTCTCCAAGGTCTCTCAGATCAATGAACAACTTGAAGCTGTCGATGAAGTAGTAGATAATGGTGAAGTGGTTATGACCACTCTGAATGGCCTACCTAGGTCATGGGATTCCTTTATTCAAGGAATCTGTGCAAGAAAGAAATTGATCTCCTTCATTAGACTATGGGAGGAATGTGCTTAAGAAGAAGCTAGGCTGGTGGCCTGAGAAGAAAAGATGGGAAATGAAGATCAAGCCCTCATAACACACACCAAGAAAGGAAGGTCAAAGAGGGAGCACTCTCATACCAAGAAATCTTCACACCACCATCAACATAAAGATAAGAAAGATCTCATATGCTTCACATGTAATGAGAAGGGTCATTTTGCTTTAGAATGTCCCAAGAACAAAAGGAACAAGAAGAAGAAGAAGAAGAAGGGCAGCAGGAAGAGATATCATGCTCATGCTGCTGAAGATGATGAACCACCCAAGAAGAAGGCTAGAGAAAAAAGTGACGATGATGACTCATCAAGTGAAAAAGATTATGTTCTGATCTCTGCTCTCACAGGTACTATTTCTCATGGTTGTAATGATTGGCTTATTGACAGTGGGGCTCTCAAACAAATGACTGGGTTTAAAGAATCTTTTGTAAATCTATCTGAACATGAATCACCCCATAAAGTGAAACTTGGGGATGACTATCAATACCCCATCAAGGGAAGTGGTGAAGCCTCCTACAACCTAGATTCTGGAAAGTCTTTGAAGATGAAAGAAGTTATTTATGTACCTGGGCTCAAGAAGAATCTACTCTCCATATTTGCATTGGACGCAAAAGGTATGAGGGTTGCATTTGTAGATGGCCAAGTTCTAATGTGGCTAAAAGGTAAAACCATTGATGATGCAGTAGTGATTGGAGAGCAAGAGGGAGGTTTGTATAAATTAAATGGGCAACCTGAACATGCCATGGTACATGATTCCATGGAGCCAAGTTAACTTTGGCATAGAAGACTTGCACATATGCACTACAGAGCATTACCAATTGCAAGTAAAGCTGTAGAAAGTCTTCCTGAAATCAAGACCAAGCATGAAGGTGTTTGCAAAGGATGTGCAAAAGGAAAGAACATAAAGAAGGCATTTCCAAGCAGTGAAAGCAAAGCAAAAGGTATCTTGGAAATCATCCACTCCGATGTATGTGGTCAGATGTCATCTAGTTCTCTGAGTGGGTATGTTTACTATGTCTCTTTCATTGATGACTTCTCCAGGAAGACTTGGGTTTACTTTTTGAAGAACAAAGATGAAGTGTTTGATAAATTCAAGGAATTCAAAGCCTTGGTGGAAAACCAAACTGATAAGAAGATCAAAACATTCAGATCTGATAATGGCGAAGAATTCACTTCAGGTGACATCAAGAAACTATGCAGTGAATTAGGGATTAAGAGGGAGTTGACTGCTCCTTACAATCCACAATAGAATGGAGTTGCAGAAAGAAATAATAGAACAATAATGGAAGCAGCAAGGGAAATGCTGCATGACCAGGATCTACCTATGCATCTATGGGAAGAAGCAGCTAGGACAGCTATATATGTGCAGAACATAACACCCCACAAGATATTGAACAACAAGACACCAGAAGAGGTCTTCTCTGGTAAGAAACCTGAAGTCATCCATCTCAGAATATTTGGTTGTCCATTATACACTCATGTCCCAAAAAAAAGAGGACCAAGCTAGATCCTTCAGGAAAGAAGGGTATCTTTGTGGGTTACAGTGAAAGCTCAAAGGCTTACAGAATATACTTTCCAGGGTTCAAGAAGATTGATGTCAGCAGGGATGTGACATTTGATGAAAACTCAGCATTCATCAAATCAAGGAAGACACCTGTTGAAGATTATGAAGAACCTAAGAAAACTATATTTCAAGACACTACTATGACTAAAGCAACTCCAGATGTTGATCGTGAAATTGAAGATCTGCAACAACCTGTAGATCCACCCCGTGAGAATAAATCTCACAAGAGGAAACCTGCATGGGCTAGAGAGCTCATTCAAGATGCAGAAAGATATGGAATTCAAGAAGAAGAACACAGGTCAAAGAAGAGAACTAGATCACATACCATCTATGTTGCTTTACTCTGCGATATCATGAATAAAGAACCTTCCATTTATGAAGAAGCAGCGGAAAAGAAAGAATGGAAGGATTCCATGGTCAAGGAATACCAATCAATAATGAAGAATGATGTTTGGGATGTAGTCCCAAGACCTGAAGGGAACTCTATTGTGACTTCCAAACGGATCTACAAAATCAAGCATGATGTAGATGGCAGCATAGAAAAATACAAGGCAATATTCATAGCTCGTGGCTTCTCTCAGAAAGAGGGAATAGATTATGTAGAAACTTTTTATCCTATATCCAGGTACACTTCCATCAGATTAGGACTTGCTCTAGCTGCAGTGGTGAAATGGACGATACACCAAATAGATGTCAATATTGCTTTCTTGGATGGTGTAGTTGAAGAGGAAGTATATGTGGAGCAGCCACTCGGTTTTGAAATACATGACAGGGAGTCATATGTGTGCAGATTGAGGAAAGCCTTGTATGGCTTGAAGCAAGCTCCTAGAACTTGGTATGGTAGGATGGACAATTTCCTATCTAGTTTGGGCTTTACCCAGAGTAAAGCGGATTCCAACCTTTACTACAAGGTTGAGGAAGGAAATCCTGTGATACTACTCCTATATGTGGATGACCTGTTTGTAACAGGAGATGATAGATTGATTGTCGATACAAAGAGGAAGCTTGCTGCCGATTTCGATATGAAGGACTTGGGGATGATGCACCATTTTTTAGGTATGGAGGTGTGGAAGAGTGCAGATGGGATCTTCCTTGAACAAGGGAAGTATACAATAGATATCCTGAAGAGGTTCGGGATGATGGATTGCAAGGCCATGGAAACACCTATGGCATCGAACCTTAAGCTTCTATGTCATGCTTCATCTGAGCCAGTTGATGTCTCCTTGTATCGTCAAATGATTGGGTCCTTGATGTACCTGACGAACACGAGACCTGCTTTGCGGTGAACACATTGAGCCAGTTCCTGACAGATCCGAGGAGTGTTCACCTGGTTGTTGTAAAGCATATTCAAGGTACCTGAAGGGTACAGTTGATTATGGTCTCAAGTATGATGCGAATCAAAAGTTTAACCTGTAGGGTTATGTTGATTCAGATTGGGAAGGTAGTGCTGCATATAGGAAGAGAACATCTGGGTGCTGCTTTAGTATGGGATCAGGTGTGATCTCTTGGTTTAGCAAGAAGCAGTACTACGTAGAAATGAGTACAGCCGAGGTAGAGTATGTTGCAACCTGTTCCGCTAGTTGTGAGGCAGTATGGCTTTGGAAGCTACTGTCTGAGTTATTTGATCTACCACTGGAGGCTACTGGTATATTTTGTGACAACCAGAGTTGTGTGAAGCTGTCTGAGAACCCGGTGTTCCACGACAGGTCGAAACACATAGAGATCAAATATCACTATATCAGGGATATGGTGCAGAGGGGAGCAGTGCAGCTCCTATATGTTGCGACGGACAAACAGATTGCAGATGTGCTGACGAAGCCACTAGCCAAAGTGAAGATCGAGTACTTCAGAGAGAGTCTTGGTGTTCTTCAGATTGTTGACACTTCGAGGAAGAAGTGATGGACACATTTGCAGGAGCCATTCGAGCATGGTGACAGGAGGATCCTTCCATGGCTGTGTATGTAAGCATTGGATGATGAGCATCAGGACGATGTTCGAGTTTCTTCTCTGTATGATCAGTTGGATCATTTATATGTATATGTATGTACGCATCATATTGATGCTGGATATGATCAGTTGGATCATTTATATGTATATGTATGTATGCATCATGTTGGATGCTAGATATGATCAGTTGGATCATTTATGTATGTATGCATCATGTTGGATGCTTGGACCATGTATCTGTATATGTATCAGGTGGATACGATTGTATGATCAGGTAAATCATGTATGTTGATATATATCAGGTGGATACATTGTAAGATCAAGTGGATCATGTATTTTTGTATGTATCAGGTGGATACATTATATGATTAGGTGGATCATGTATGATGATATGCATCAGGTAGATACTTGGTATGCATCAGGTAGATGCATTTTATGATCAGGATGATCATGGATGACGAGCTTCAAGATGTTGCTCTAGATATGCATCAAGACGATGCCATGATGATTATCGGGACGATACTTTAGATGATATGCATCAGGATGATGCTATGATGATGATCAGGATGATCATATGTATCAGGTGGATACATTACATAACCAGTTGAATTATGTGTGATGAGTTCCAAAGACATAGATGTGCAGTGCCTTTCCGACATGGTGGTAGATGTGTTCTCCCATGTGCTTTGATGTAAGTGTAGAGCCTTTCCGACATGGTGATAGATGTGTTCTCCCATGTGCGTTGATGTAAGTGCAGTGCCTTTCCAACATGGTGGTAGATGTGTTCTCCCATGTGCGTTGATGTAAGTGCAAAGCCTTTCTGACATGGTGGCAGATGTGTTCTCCCATGTGCGTTGATGTAAGTGTAGAGCCTTTCAGACATGGTGGAAGATGTGTTCTCTCATGTGCATTGATATAAGTGCAGAGATTTTCCGACATGGTGGCAGATGTGTTCTCCCATGGTCGTTGATGTAAGTGCTGTGAGCCTTTCACGGATGGTGGTAGGTTGGTCCTCCCGTGCCGATAAGTGTAAGTGCTGTGTGTGTGCATCTGGGATGTGCTTTGTGATACTCTGTGGCTATGGATAGGTTGTAAAGATAAGCATATAATAGCGCCCTGGGATATTTGCAGATGCTCTTGCTAGGTTTTTCCATTGGCATATAATAGCTCCCTAGGAGATCTGGAAAATGCTCTTCCTAGGTTTTGCTTGGTCACATGTAATAGCTCCCTAGGAGATCCGATAGGTTGAGTAGTGTGCTCGTAATCAGTCCTGGGATGCTCTTGCTAGGTTTTGTTGATGCACGTAATAAAGTCATGAGGATTCCACAGTATGGCCAGTGATGATGAAGACCTATAGGTGGTGGGCCTACATCCAGTATGAAAAAGGACTGGCTCTGTACAACTTCCTATGACGAGTATATTCAGAGATTGGTTGAGATAGCAACAGTGACGATGACGATGATTTGAGGTCGATGTATCGATGACGATGATCTAGAGAAGAAGACTTATGCTAGCATATCTGTGTCAAGAAATACCTTCCTAGTTAAGAGGGAGTGTTGATGTATATGTAACTTCGGAATGTATTTCATTTATATATTTATTGTACTCCTATAGAGATGTGTTATTCCTCTATACGGAAGTGTTGTCATTTTTATTGACAAGTGTCGCAAGTGTGTTAACTTGTCGATGGGTTATTAGACCACCTTGTAAGGGGTCGGCCCGATATGATGTAATATGTGGTTATTGTGCCAAGCTAGATAAGTCGGCCCCATAAGGTTATTGGGCAATCAGGAGAAGTATAAATATAGATCGGGAGATCTCTATTTGGATCACTTCAGAACTCACTCTTCCTTCACTCAGAAAGTGGCGCACATGTGAGGAGGAAGATCAGCTGTAAGAGGAGTCTATCTCTTATACTTTGGTTGTGCTATTGCTCTATCTATCTCTGAGGAAGTTGTGGGGTTTTTCACCTTAGGGTTTTCCCCACGAAAACTCTGTGTGTCTATTGTCTCTCATGTTTTTTCTTCTTATGATGATTGACATGCTTGTTATGATTGATATGCATTGATATACTATACACGTTATTCTTTCAGTAAAGATCCTAGAGTATATTGAATTAATGCTCAAAATTTAACATGGTCAGAATGACATCTACTATAACCTTGTTCTGTTATAAACCTGTCAAATTTTAAATACCACTGCCTTGGAGCTTGCTTCAATCCATATAAGCTCTTTTTCAACCTACACACCCAATTCTCCTTCCCTTTCACCTCATACCCTTGTGGCTGCTGCATATATATCTCTTCCTCCAAATCCCCATGGAGAAAGGTTGTTTTTACATCTAACTGTTCAAGATGCAAATCTTCTACCGCCACTAGACTTAAAATAGTCATAATTGAATTCATCTTAACAACAGGAGAAAATATTTCATCAAAATCTATACCTTTCTTCTGTGCAAACCCCTTTACAACAAGTTTGGCCTTGTACCGATTCTTACCTCCTTTTTCTTCCTTCAACCTGTAAATCCATTTGTTGTGCAATGTTCTTTTACCAGTAGGCAACTAAACCAAATCCAAAGTTTGGTTTCCTACCAATGAGTCCATCTCCTCATTCATGCCTAGGTCCCACTTCTTTCAAGTTTCCACCTGCATTGCTTTTTCATAACGTTCTGGTTCACCAGAATTAGTCATCAATAAATAATAAATTGAAGGTGAGTATCGTTTAGGGAGTATACTTAACCTGGTATATCTTCTTACACTTGTAGGAGTTTCAGGTATTTACGGCTGTTCTTGATTTTATGGCACCTTTGAAACTTCATTTTCTTCAATTTCATCAAGTATTGTGTACTCTGTGTTTTCATTTTCCTGTTTCTTTCCCTGCAACTCATCTTTATACATGACCTTTACATTGAATATCACATCTCTACTCCTAATGATTTTGTGATTTTCATAATCCTATAAGTGATAACCAAAATCATCAACCCCATATCCAATAAAGGTACATTTCTTGGATTTAGCTTCAAGCTTTGTTCTAGTTTCTTTATCAATATGCACAAATGCTTCACAACCAAAAGTTCTCAGAAATGAGTAGTTTACCTTTTTACCTGTACATACCTCCTCTGGAATACCACCATCCAAAGCACTTGAAGGCCATATGTTTATTAAATAAACAACAATATTTACAACATCTGCCGAAAACTGTAAGGGCAACCCTGCATGCAATCTCATACACCTTGCACTCTCCATGATCATTCTATTCATCCTTCCTAATACACCATTTTCTTGTGGTGTTCTTAGGACTGTCTTCTCTCTACGAATCCCATGGTATGAATAGTAACTATCAAACTCCTTGTTGCAGTACTCACCTATATTATCAGATCTAAGACACTTCAATATTTTCCTGTCTCATTTTCAACCAAAGCTTTCCACTTCTTAAAAGTAGCAAACACATCAGATTTTTGTCTAATGCAATAAGCCCAAGTTTTTCTAGTTGCGCCATCAATAAATGTAACATAATAATTAGAGTCACCAAGAGATTGTACCTAAGCCAGTCCCCATACATCTATATGCACAAGTTCTAACTTTTCATTCTTTTTTTGTTTCCCAACCTTGAGAAATCTGACTCTCTTATGTTTTCCATAAACACAGTTCTCACATAATTCCAAACTTACCTACTTTAAATATGGAAGCAACTGCCTTGAGTAGAGAATCTGCATCCCCTTCTCACTCATGTGTCTAAGTCTATGATGCCACAATGTTGTATCTGTTCCTGTGGAAGCTAAAGAGATAGAATGGTCAGTATTATGAGGACATAAATGCATCATACCTACCATGTCTCATTTTGCTATCACCATTGATCTTTTAGTGATCTTCCACCACATTTCTCCAAATGTAGATAGACAACCGCCATCTCCCAACTGCCCTGTTAAGATCACATTTCTTTTCATAGCAGGATTATGCCTAACATCTTTCAGCAGCCATTCAGTTTCATTCTTAAATTTTATCCATACCTTACCCATTCCAACAATTTTACATGGCTCATCATCACCCAATAAGACATGTCCAAAATCGCCTGGAACATAATCATGAAAATATTTCCTATGGGGTGTAGCATGACATGAAGCCCCTGGATCTACTACCTAGTAATCACTAGTATTATCTAATGCAAGAATCAAAGCATCTTGTGAAACATCACCTGCTACATTTGCTTCCTGAGTAGTCTCATGTTGTCCATCTCCTTTCTTCTTTAAAGATATGCAGTCTTTCTTCAGATTTCCTTTCTTTCCACAGTTCCAACACTCTATTTTTTCCAGTCTGGATTTGGATCTGCCAAATTTAGACTTGATGCGATTACCTTAGCTCTTTCCTCTCTCCTTTTGTCTTCCCCTGCTCTCCATGGTCAATGCATTACCTGATGTCTCACCTGTACTTTTTCTTCGCATTTCCTCGATAAGAATAACACTAACAACATCATCAAATATCAAGGGGTGTGAACCAGAGACAGAGTTACTTACAGCCACGACCAAGCCATTCCATCTTTCTGGCAATGAACACAAGATTAGAAGAGCCCTAACCTCATCATCAAAGTTCACACTTACTGAACTTAGTTGATTTGTAACAATATTAAATTCATTTAAATGATCAACAACAGATCCACCTTCAGACATCTTCATACTAAATAAATGCTTTATTAGAAATACCTTGTTGGAGGCCGAGGGTTTTTCATACAGCTTACCCAATGCGCTCATCAAACCATCCATTGTTCTTTTGTAATATTGAAAGCCACCGACGAAGCCAGGGACAGTCATATTGTTCCCAGTGCCTTTCTGTCAAGAACCTCCCATTCTTCGTCCTTCATAGTCGTCGGCTGCTTTGCTCTTCCTCTCAACAGTAGTAATAGATCCTTCTAGTACAGATAGTCCTCCATTTTCATCTTCCATAACTGGTAGTTTTGGCTATTAAATTTCTCGACCTTAAAATTTCTTTCTTCTGCCATTGCTCCCACTCGAACCAGAAACCTTAGTTTCCTGTGGGTTTATGTGCGAAATAGACCTTTGGCTCTGATACCAATTGTTAGAAAAACAGGATCGTAGAGCAATGACAATAAACATAAATGCAAATATAATCACACAAACACATTACAAGAGAGACACCAATATATCGTGGTTCACCCAAGATGGGCTACGGCCACACAGAAATTGCCAGTCCTTATTATTATACCATCCAGCAAAGTGAAGGGATACAACTCGCAGCACAGCCACTGCAACTTCCTCTTCACACTCTCTCAGTCTCTCTTGCACGATCTCAGAGATCTTTACAATGCACAATAACTAATACATAAACCCTAGCCATATTACAATGTCTTTATTTTAAAGGGGAAATACAATGGGAAAATACCATGGGTTACCCAAAACCATGGGCCCACAATCTGTTGGTGCAAAAACAACCCATAACAAAAATTTCTTTCGGGGGCACTGCGCGTGCGTGGGTCGAGATCATAGCCAAACCTGGTGATAAGTCAACTTGCATTTGCCAATAACAATCTATGATGGATATTCTCACTTAGAATTTAAGAGTTATGATCAAATTTTTCATCTTATATAAAAAACCATTATATCTTATTCTTTTCAAAATCTCACATCGAAATTGCTTCTCATATTTGAAGGTTGATTGTTAGCAATTCAATTGAATTAGCAATGCTTTTTAAAATTTTTGAATAATCAAAATGTGTCACAATAGTCCTATAGAGGGACGTCCACTTCGGGGAGTGAGAGCAACACACCACTTGTTTCCTTCGCTGCGTCGGTGGACAACGGCTCAAATTTGTGTAGATAGCTCCACTTTGAAAAAGACAAATCACTTCAACTGTATGTGGGATTTTCGTACCTTACAAGTCAAGTTGACGGGTGAATTTTCAACCCATCAAAGTAGAAAACAAAACAAAACAATTTGCGCTTCCTCATGCAAGAGCTATAAAAGAAGTTGACAGGTGAATCTTCAAGCCATCAAAGTAGAAAATAAAACAAAACAACTCACGCAAAATGGTTGAGGAAATGTTGATGGTTCGTCGTATGGTGTATATCACAAGTTTGAAAGTATCAAACATAGAAGAGACACAAGATATATATAATGTCATATTTTCTTAATGTCATGACATTTCCTTCACTGCTTGGTAGATTGCTTCACTTTTAATGTAGCCTTAAAAAGTATGATCACGTCCAAATTAGAAAAGCAGTTACGGAAGAGCTATCACAAGTCAAGTTGACAGTAGAAAATAAAATAATTTTGGCTTCCTCCAAATAAATGTCGTTGTTCGCGCAAAATGTTGTGAAGAGAGGATGATGGCTCCGTGGATGGTGCATATTACAAGTTTGAAAGTATTCACTAATTGTGTTGAATTTTCTGCAAATGATTTGTGTTTATAAAGTTTTCAAAATAATTCAATATAATTGTGATTAAGTAAATTTGCATACTCTATTCTCTCTAAAATCTCCAAACAAAATTTCAAAATGAAATAATGGAAACGCTTTCAATCACCATTGATCTCCCAACAAAAATTCAAACTGAAATAATGGAAACGCTTTCAATCACCATTAACACGAAATTTTCATTTAAAGATTCCTTACTCCTCGATGAGCCTAAACTAAAAATGACTCCTTTGTAAGTATTACTTGAAGTATGACAATTATAGATCCACCCATCATTATATATGACATATATAGTTCTTTGTAGTTTTTGTATTAAAAAAAACATCCCTGTCATCGTGTTTCATTTCTTATAGATTCAAAACATGGCAAATGTGAATAAAAAAAAGCATGACCCTAATGAACCCCAACCTCATGGTATACTTTTTTTCCATGAGAATCTAGAGGAAATTACTCAAGCCATGTAACAAGGAGAATCTATGCAATTATTTCCAGATTTATGATAAAACTAATAAAACCTGTATTTGTCGATCAAGACTCAAAAATTTCAAAGGTATTCCTCACTAAAAACTTTCAAAAATAGCGCATAACTTTGAAAAACAAATAAATATTTTGAACGATGGCCCCAATCTCACTTTATATGACTTAGCCATTAACTAAAAAGTTCTTAATATATTTATAAAGCCATAAAAAACCTTATTCATGAAAACCAACCAGGAAACCCTAATCTAATTGCAATTCAAAGCTTATGATCTTGAACAAACCAATAAAATGCAAAATGAGAACTCAAAACTTATGATCAAACAAACATATAAAAAACACAATGAAATGGAATCCAAATACAAGCCTTGATTCTAATTCCATACAACCAATAAAAGAGACTGAACAAATTAAAAATGATTTATGCACATAGAATAAAAAAAAAGTGCCACATACTCTAGAGCTAGCAATATCATACAATGTGTCATTGTTAATGGTGATAACATGAAAATATGTGCAAAAGAGCTACCAATGACATTGTTGTGATCCCTCTCAGTGCTTTATAGAGCTAGAGTTAAGATGGATCTATGTTGGTTCCAATCGCAGTGGCCACAACCAAAATTACGACATTGAAATCGTCTCATCCAAAATTTTAAAAAAAAAATTTACACAATCAAAATGGTGAATTGTGATAAAGTAATAATCATGTGCAGGTATAATACATGTGAAAGAATGTAATCAAATCTAATGATGAATTACATATATATTACAAAGTGATCATTCTGAATATGCCATTATTTTGCTTTTCTTGAAGAAACTCGTGCCCCCCTTTTCCATATTCTCATAATGATCATATTATGTGAAAGGAGGTTGAGTTCACACACCATTCTCCCTTAAATCAATGTATTGTTGTAAATATGAGACCCTCTCTCTCTTTATTTCCGATATTTATAGTTTCTTTCTCCAATGTTAATCCTTTTGAATTTTGGATTGTCAAACTCCAAATAAGTTTCAATGGAAAATTTTCCCGTGTGCATCATTGTAACATTTTCTAAGCTTTATCTTTCGATTCAACAGAATCGTCCATGCAACACGTGACCACTACTGGAACTAGTCAACCATCCATTCCTGCACATGTATCTCCTAGACAGGAGGCTAGTTTGGTACTTCCTACTGCCCAACCTGTTGAACAGCAACAGTCCAACACACCTATGACCACCACAGTTATGTTACCTGCTCCTCCCCCACCCCAAACATCGTGGGGATGATACTTTTTACCCCCTACTCTTTTTATAGATAATGTCAAACCTATGACGGATAATCAACCACCAGTGTTGGGTCAACCTTTACCTAGTGGTCAACAAGTTGTTGCTGGGGGGAAACCCCCGTCTCTAAACCATAATACCGCAGCCGGAGTTCTTATCGATCCTTCCATTGGAACTTCCCTACCTCCTGGACCTTCCACTTTGGGACTATCCCATGTTGGGGGACCGTCCAACGTAATCCAACCTCCATCGAGTCAAGCGTATCTAGGTCATTTTAACCCTATGCCGGGTCAACATAATCCCAGAAACGCACTCTACGGGGTACCATACCCCGGTAATCCTTACACTCTTTGGGGACAACAAAATGTTTTATAACATGGAACCCCACTTATAGTCCCTCAAGTCCCTCCACCCACATTTGTTCCACCCCCACCTCCCGTTGAAGGCAGCGGGATTTCACATAATTCCGGAGGAGGCGGACCCCTAGCTTCTGGAAACGGTCCACCTCATTCTGGTCATCATGGCCCACCACCCCTCAGAGGTGGTGGTGGAGGACCGTCCCACCCTGGAGGTGGTCATGGTGGACCTTCCCACCCTGGAGGTGGTGGTGGAGGACCATCCTATCCTGGCAGAGGCGGTGGAGGGCCATCTTATCCTGATGTCGGTGGTGGTGGACCACCACCCTACTATGGTGGAGGTAGTGGAGGAGGTACTTACCCATCTGGCAGCGGCGGTGGTGGACCACCACCTCCTCTTGGATGAGGCAGTAGAGTCCCATCCTATTCTGGCAGCGGTGGCAGACCACCATCTCCTCCTGGTGGAGGCGGTGGAAACCCATCCTACCCTGGCGGTGGTGGTGGACCACCACCATTTGGAGGCGGCCCACCCCCTCTCGGCGGCGGAGGTGAGCCATGACCTTATGGTCATGGGCCACCTTATTATGGTAATGGACCACCTTACTATGGTGGCGGACCTCCATTTGGTCCCGGTGGCACATACCCCTACGACCAGTTTTCTCCTGGTACACCTTATGGTGCATCAATGCAAGGTCCTTATATGCCTTATCTGTATTATCAATACTCGTAGCCTAATCCGCAGCTTCCCTTTTTCGCTACTTTGGACCTACCTGACCTGTCTCGTTTGACCAATGACCCCATTTACCACGGAGCTAATTGGCCACCTATTCCGGTGAAACTTTTGTCTGATATCCTGAAATTTTATGGCAAGCCGGCTGAGGATCCTAAAAATCACGTGATGACATACCATTTATGGTGTTCATCTAACTCCTTGATGGACAAATCGATCCATCTTAGATTGTTTCAAAGTAATCTTACTGGTTCGGCTACGAAGTGGTACATTGAATTACCACCGCATTCTTTTCCCGACTTGGGTTCTCTTGCTATGAACTTTTTGACTCACTTCCAGTTGCCTATACGGTACGAAATTGGTACAGAGATTTTAACCTCGCTCCGTAAGAATACCACCACTCACATATCGGATCATATACATGAGTGGCGAAGGAGACGACGTCTCATTAAGGCTCCTATTCTAGATCAACTACTAGTGGAGTGGTTTACGAAGTCTCTCCAACCCACCATAGCACGAGATGTTGCCATGGGCGGTGTTGTCACTGAAGAGCAAGCCATTGCGCATGCCCATTTACTAAACTTGGTCTATGCTCAGTCTTAAACGTTGTTTGATATCCTTCCTGATACACACCGCAACACTTATGACCCTGCAAAACCACCCAAGGGACCCCAAACTGATGGCATCATTGGATCTTGTACCACCTAGCCTTCTTCTGAAATCGTTGGTTTGTCGAACCCCTAGGGTTCTTCCCCATCACCAACACAGGTTGGTCACGGATCCACCAAATCACCTACTCTTGCTATCACCGAAGGAGTGAATTTTGTTTCATTAGCTTCACCTCAAAAGTCTAGTGGTAAGAAGAAGAAAAAGGGGAAACCTAAGAAGTCTTCCACCCAGCAGGAACAAAGGAGCACCCCTGATGATACCAAACAGAAAAGGAAGTTAAAGTATCCTTGTCTACTATGTGGTGATGACCATTTCTCTAAGGAGTTCCCCCATAGAGACAAAGTTCAAAATTTTCTTAAGGGAAAACCCACACCCGGGGTTCTCAATGATCCTTTCCCTGCTCAAAATCAGCAGTCGATTTTTCACACTTCTTCTTCCCAAGGAGAAGCACCCAACACTGCACATGTTCTCATGGTGCGAAATGAGACCATCAACTTGAACACCCGTTCTTGTTTGTATGACTCTGTTCCAGCTAAAGAACCTGTTGGAAGTAATACTGAAAAATCTTCCACCTCGATGCCTGAAGTCACCATACCAACTCCTCCTCTCACCATAGAGAATCCCTCTCTAGAGTCAGTATTGTGTCCACCCAAGAGCACAACTAGAAAATCGATTTTCAATCCTAATGCTCGGGTTTCTCAAAACTACAACATTGTAGAGGACCTAGCGCAAGCTCTTTGCATTATGTCGACATTGGAGGTTCTGCAAAACTGTCCTAATCAGTGCAAAACTCTCCTCGCTGCCATCGGCGCAGTTGACCCAGACTTATCGAATACTATTATGTTATGGCTGGAATACTTCAAACCGAGGCTCTCCCATCAGTTGGCATTTCAAGTTGCCACAAACATCGCTGGGAAGACAATCCATCATTCCATTTTGGATGAGGGTGCCTCCACTTCAGTCATGTCGATCTCATGTTGGAGAGCCATTGGCTCTCCCGAGTTGAATCGTTCTGCTACGACTTTGAGAGCCTTTGACGGACGTGGCTTTCAACCTCATGGGCTGTTACAAGCTTTACCTATCGAGTTGGGGCGAAAGACCACAACCATTAATGTGGAATTTGTCGTTTCCTCGTTAGATTACAACATTCTGCTTGGTCGTAATTGGTTTTATGCCATGACCACAGTTGCGTCATCAGTCTTCCGCATAGTGCAATTGCCCCATCAAGGCCGAATTGTCATGGTTCGCAAACTGGATTTCTGCGCACCTGACACCACTTCTCACCCAAGCGATAATGTTCCTTCCATTGGAAAATCTTTGCAGAAGTATGAGAGTGTGGGGGTTGGCCTCCTTAAGGATTCATCCCTTATGGGTATTTTTCCTACTCCGGATCCCCCCAACCATGTTTCCATGGTGAACATGATCTCCTAGCAGAATTTGTTCATTCACAACTCCACTGATTCATGGATTGTACCTAACAAAGCCACCACACACTTGATTGGAGACATTATGCCTTTGTCACCCGCCGAAATTATGTACAAGGCTATCTAGTCAGCCTCGGAGGATCACTTAGCCGTGACCTCCAACTCTAGTTCTCTGCAGCGAACATCATCCGATCCCTTCCTACGGAATTTTCATTCTGATGAGTCCATCATGGAAATCATGACTGCGGATGATCCTCTGTGGGAAGACCTCCATCATCGTTCGTCTTCCCTTCCCATTTTAGCTACCGTAGAAAACAACATTTGCACCATCTCTACACTAGATGTCCTTTCTGGCTCTCAGTCTTTGACACTCACGTGTCAAACGAATTTTGAAGGAAACTTAGCCAACATTGAGCCTACCACTTTGATCGACATCTCAGTTAAACCTGGTGTAGTGGAACACATTCAGTTAGGCCAAAAGTGTTCCCTTGAAGGAGTCATTACGGCTACGACCTTATTCAAGCGATTTTGAGACGTATTTGCTTGGACCTACGAGGAGATTCCTGGGATAGACCCCTCCATTGTTTTGAACGAGATCAAAAGCTATCCCAACATCAAATTTGTCCACCAAAAGTTGCGATTGGTACACCCCTGAAAGACTGCAACAATCAAGGCAAGAATTTGAGAAACTCTTGAAGGCCGGCTTCATTTACCTTGTCCCATTGACAAAATGGGTCTCTAACGTCATCCCTGTTACTAAAAAATAGGGTACTATTCACGTCTGCGTCGATTATCGGGATCTCAACAAAGCTTGTCCCAAGGACAACTACCCGACTCCCTTTATTGACCAGATTATCGACAATTGTGCTGGAAGCGTCATCTTTTCATTTATCGATGGCTTTTCTAGGTACAACCAGATTGAGATTCACCCCACCGACCAACACAAGACTGCTTTCATCTGTCCTTGGGGAACGTTTGCATACCGCAAACTTCCGTTTGGTCTTAAAAATGTTGGTGCCACATTCTAGCGGGCCATGTCGTACGCTTTCCATAATGTGAAGGAATTTGTGGAAACTTACTTGGACGATCTCCCTACCCATTCGAAGCAGTGTGAGTTTCACTTCGATCATCTGACGGTTGTTTTCCTTAGATGCAGGCGGTACAATATCTGTCTGAATCCTCATAAGTGTATTTTTTGTGTCGATTCTGGACGCCTCCTAGGGTTTATTGTCTCGAAAGATGGGATTCGCATCGATCTCTCAAAGGTGGAATCCATCGTCGCTCTTACACCTCCAACCAATATTACAGAACTTCAGAGTCTGCAAGGACGCGTGACTTATTTACAGTGCTTCGTTTGTAATTTCGCGTAAAAGATGCAGGGTTACATGAGATTGATGAAGAAAGACGTCCCGTTCATTTGGGATGACCATGCTCAACAATCTTTTGATAGTTTGAAGCATGCCATCACACATGCCCCTGTGCTCCAACCGCCAAATTATTACCGAGATTACATTCTATATCTCGCTGCTTCCGACACCACTATCACCATGGTTTTGGTTCAAGAAGACCAGGATGCCCAGGAACATGCGATATATTATCCTAGCAAACGTCTCATTGACATTGAAACCCAGTATTCACATGTTGAAAAACTCACTCTCGCTGCCGTTGTAGCCATGCAGAAGTTTCGACACTACATTTTGCTCCGCACCACCACCATCATTGCCGATTCAAACCCCATGTACCACGTTCTGACACGTCAAGTGCTTGGGGGCAAGTATTCACGCTAGATCGTGATACTGCAAGAATTTGATCTTCTTTTCAAAAAATCCAAGTCTAAAAAATCATTGGTGTTTGCCGAGCTCATCTGCGACCTCCCCAGTACTAATGAAGAGTTTGAGCCCAATGACTCCTTTCCGGATGAATCATTTTTTCTTATTAGTACGTCTGACCCATGGTATGGAGATATCACATTGTATGTTCAAACCCAACGTTTCAGTCCTTAACTGTCTTGTGACGACCGTCGTCGCATATGCCACCATGCAAAGTATTACTTGATCATCAGTGATACCTTGTACCGTCGTGGTGTCGATTCCATTCTTCGATGCTATCTCATCAATGATGAGGCTGAACATGTTCTAAATTATTGTCATGCTGGGGTGTGTGGTGGTCACCTCTCTGGGATGGCTACATCCCAGAATATTTTGCGTGCGGGATATTATTGGCCTACTATCTTCAAAGATTGTATTGAGGCCGTAAAAAAATGTCCTCCATGTCAACACTTTCATACGAAAAAGCGCACCCACCCTGCCCCGTTACACCCGATTATTGTCGTTGGCCTCTTCGCTAAATGGGGCATATATTTCATGCATTGTAAGCCTACCTCGGCTAGGGGGCATAGTTACGTCATTGTAGCTGTGGACTACTTTACAAAGTGGGCCGAGGCAATGCCTACATACACCAACAACGGCAAGACCTCTGCACTCTTCATGTTGAATCATGTAATAGCGTGGTTTGGAGTTCCTCAAGCGATAGTTACCGACCATGGTTCACACTTTATGAACCACATGGTTGACAGGTTGAGAGATAGATTGGGTTTTCACCATGAAAATTCAACACCATACTACCCACAGTCGAATGGACAGGTCAAGGCCATCAACAGGGTCTTGAAAACTATGGTCCAACGAATGGTAGGTACGCATAAGTCCAATTGGCATAATATGTTCTTCTCTGCACTTTGGGCTTATAGGACTTCCGTTAAAACCACCAATAGATTTACTCCTTTCCAAGTAGTGTATGGATTGGAGGCAGTCCTCCCTATAGAGTGTGAGAATCCATCTCTCAATCTCACCATCGAACTTCTCCCAAACACTACTGCCGAGGAAGAACGTTTCCTCTACCTAGCTAAACTCGACGAAACTCACCGAGATGCTTCTCTTGCCAACGAGGCTCATAAGAAACGCATCAAAGCACAGTACGACAAGTCGGTATAACCCCACACTTACAGCGAATGAGATTTGGTCCTTACATAAGACCAAAAACATGATAAGCTGGGGGCAGGTAAGTTTGAGTCCATGTGGCATGGACCTTACATAGTAAAACGCATTTTAGAGAAAGGAGCTTATGAGCTTGAAGACTATGACGGGATATCTTTGGGTGAGCCCCGCAACGGGCTCTACTTGAAGAGGTACTATGCTTGATTCTTTCATGCATGTGAGTACTTTTGTATATACTGTACATGGCATGCCCATGTGTTTTCTGTGTGGTGTGACGCTTTGATTTCTTGCATGTTTAGGTCTTGTTTCATTTCTTATACCATGTTCTGTCTGCGTGTGCAGATGGCAACTTGTTTCAGATTCGCAGACAATGCCAGTCGGCATACTCGCAACCTTGCTTCAGCAGCCTGGGTTCTCTATTCACCTACGGGCGATCTTATCAGCTCAGGGGGAATGTGCCTAGGTTTCACAACCAACAATGCTACAGAATATCAAGCAGTCATTGGAAACCTAACTAACGCCATTTCTTTGGGTATGGACCATGTTGTCATCCATTTGGACTCTCAACTAGTGGTCTCTCATCTTAACCGAGTTTACGCCATCAACGACCCGTTTTACTCTATTTATATCGATGAGTACGTCTTCTGGAAAGGTCCTTCGAGTCCATTCAATACCTGCACATTCCACGAGATGTTAACACAGTTGCTGACTCTATGGCCAACTTCATCTTAGATTGGTACATTGCACACACATAAGCATATTCATGAACTGTTAAAAGTAGACATAACATGTAATTAATTCATTTTGTAAGCAAACACATAAGCAAGATCACATCATTCACTCATTTGAAACACATAATGTATAAATCACCAGAATTTCTGTATATATATATAATCTCAAAAGGTAGTGATGGTACAAAAGTATGAAGCACGACGGCTTTCAGTGAGTCTCTACAAAATCTGAAGCCTCGTAGCTTTCAGTAGTACAAAAATATGAGGCCTCTAAGCTCTCAGTACACATACAGTAACAACATATGGCCTATCACCTGGCCCATACAACCCTAGGAGGTCTAGCATCTCTTTCCTACTGAGTCTGGAAACAGTCGACTGCTCTTGCAACCCTGCGAAGCAGCGCGTTGAAGCGCGGAGTAGCTCCAACCGTGTGTACCTGCATGGGCCGCAGTACCTCATCTACCATTGGCTCAAGAACGTCTAATGTCAACCCACTCAGGTTGGCATAGACTCTATCCATCTCTGTGATGGCAGCGTGCATAGCCAGATCCACAATTGCTCCCTCCCCTCTCTCTCTTCTAGCAAGAAGAGAGGTCCCCAGTGGTCGTACAGGCCCCACATATGCACACACATGTTGTTCACCTGTCAGCACTATATAAAAAAAAAATCATAAATGCACAAAACTTTAAAAGTACAAGGGTCATTTGTTCTTACCGAGGTCTCCCCATGTTGCTCCCTCTGGAAGAGGCAAGTCCAGGTCATCTCTAAAGTCCGTACCACTATATGGAAAGTCCTCCATGTTAAAATTTCAGAATTTACTTCAATTTGATCTAGGATCTTAATTGAGAGAACAACATGTACAACAAATCTACAGCATATCAATCATGGACACAATAATGCAAGCACACAAGAGACACAGAGTTTACTTGGGGAAAACCATAAAGGTGAAAAACCCCAATAACTTCCTCAGAGATAGATAGAGCAATGATACAACCATAATACAAGAGATAGTCTTCTCCTAGCAGCAGAGCCTCCTCCTCCATAAGTGCGCCACTCTCCCAAGTGTGAGTGAGAGAATAGAATGTGTAAAATGAGAGAGATACACTCTCTATTTATACACTAACTTGACTTGACCTTTACTCAACTAGGTCGGCTTCAAATTAACCACTTAACATAATGTTGACTAAGCCGACCCCCACTCGGGTGGTCTAATAACCCTTTGAATTACATGGCCGACCCCCACTCGGGTGGTCTAATAACCCTTTGACTTACATGGCCGACCCCCAATAGGGTGGTATAATAACCCTTTGACCCACATGACTTATACAGGGCCGACCCCAACAAGGTGGTCTAATAACCCATCAAGTATAAGTTACGACACATACAATATAAATGACGACACTTCTGTATAGAGGAATAATAACATCTCTATAGGAATACAACCACTTCCGTATAGAGGAATAATAACATCTCTATAGGAATACAATATACATATATGTGAAATACATTCTGAAGTTACATATACATCAACACTCCCTCTTAACTAGGAAGGTATTTCTTGACACAGGTCTTCTAGCACAAGTCATCTTCTCTGGATCATCGTCACTGGATCATCATCCTCGAATCATCATCATTGTCACTACTGCTGCTATCTCAATCAATATCTAAATCTACTCGTAATAGGAAGTTCTACAGAGCCAGTCCTTTTTCATACTGGATGTAGGCCTACCACCTGCAAGTCTTTGTCATCACTGGCCATACTGTGGAATCCTCGCGACTTATTACGTGCATCACAAAACCTGGCTGCAACATCCCAGGCTCTTACGAGCACACAGCTCTACCTGTCGGATCTCCTAGGAGCACATTACATGTGACAAATCACAAAACCTGGTTGAAGCATCCCAGGCTGTTACGAGCACACAGCTCTACCTGTCAGATCTCCCAGGAGCACATTACATGTGATCTCACCACAAAACCTGGCTGAAGCATCCCAGGCTGTTACGAGCACACAGCTCTACCTGTCGGATCTCCTAGGAGCACATTACATGTGATCCACCACAAAACCTGGCTGAAGCATCTGAGGCCTTTTTCATCCTGTCCAGATCTCCCAGGAGAAAATTACATGTGGTCATGGAAAAGCCTGGCTGAAGCATTTGAGGCCTTTTTCATCTTGTCCAGATCTCCCAGGAGCAAATTACATGCCATAGGACAAAACCTCGCAAGAGCATCTCAGGATGTTATGGGTACACAACTCTGACCTGAAGATCTCCCAGGGCACAAATTACATGTCCTCCCAGAGCAATGTCTCGAAAGAGCATCCCAGGCTGTTATGGGTACACAAATCCGACCTATAGGATCTCCCAGACATGCTCATCTGCACAACTTGATCCACGGCCACAAAGTATCATCCTGATACTCACCATACATCACCCTAATGTACACATGATCATTCTGATCATCATCACTGCATCGTCCTGATGCATGTCATCTGGAGAAGCTCGTCATCCACGATCATCCATATCATACAATGCATCCACCTGATGCATACCAAGTATCTACCTAATACCTATCATCATATACAATGTATCTACCTGATACATACATAGATACATGATCCACACAATGTATCCATCAACATACATGATCTACCTGATCATACCTGATACATATACAGATACATGGTCCAAGCATCCAACACGATGCATACATACATAAATGATCCAACTGATCATATCCAACATCCAACATGATGCGTACATACATAAATGATCCAAATGATCATATCCAGCATCCAACATGATGTGTACATACATAAATGATCCAACTGATCATATCCAAGATCCAACATGATGCGTACATACATAAATGTAAATGATCCAAATGATCATACAGAGGAGAAACTAGAACATCATCCTGATGCTCACCATCCAACGCTTACATCCATAGCTATGTGAAGGATCCCCCTTCCACCATGCTAGGAATGGCTACTGCAAATGTGTCCATCACTTCTTCCTCGAAGTGTCATCAATCTGAAGAACACCAAGCCTCTCCTTGAAGTACTTGAACTTCACCCTGGCTAGTGGCTTCGTCAGCACATCTACAATCTGCTCGTCCATCGCAATATACAGGAGCTTCACAGCTCCTCTCTGCACCATATCCCTGATATAGTGATATTTGATCTCTATGTGTTTCAACCTGTCATGAAACACTGGGTTCTCGGACAGCTTCACACAACTCTGGTTATCACAAAAGATACCCGTAGCATCCAACGGGAGACCAAATAACTCAGACAGTAGCTTCCGTAGCCATACTGCCTCACAACTAGATGAACAGGCTGCAACATACTCTGCCTCAGCTGTACTCAGTGATATGCAGGACTGCTTCCTGCTAAACCAAGAGAGCACACCTGATCCCATACTGAAGCAACATCCAGATGTGCTCTTCCAATTTGCAGTACTGCCAGCCCATTCTGAATCAACATAACCCTACAGGTTAAACTTTTGATTCGCTTCATACTTGAGCCCATTATCCACTAGACCCTTCAGGTACCTCAGAACATGCTTTACAGCAACCAAGTGAACAATCCTCAAATCCGTCAGGAACTGGCTCAATGTGTTCACCGCAAAGCAAATATATGGTCTCGTGCTCGTCATGTACATCAAGGACCCAATCATCTGACGATACATAGTGATATCAACCGGCTCATATGAAGCATCACACAGAAGCTTTAGGTTCGATGCCATAGGTGTGGCCATAGCCTTGCAGTCCATCATCCTGAACCTCTTCAGGATCTCTACTGCATACTTCCCTTGTCCAAGGAAGATTCTATCACTTTTCCACACCTCTATGCCAAAAAAAAATAGTGCATCATCCCCAAGTTCTTCAACTCGAACTCGGACGCAAGCTTCCGCTGTGTGTCGGCAATCAATCTATCATCTCCTGTTACAAACAGGTCATCCACATACAGGAGTAGAATCACAGGATTCCCTTCCTCAACCTGGTATTAAAGGTTGGAATCCACTTCACTCTTGGTAAAGCCCAAACTGGATATAAAGTTGTCTATCCTACCAAGTTCTGCACACATATATGACTACACCATTCAAGAAGGCTATCTTGAAATCCACCTAGTGTATCTTCTATTTCATCACTTTTATATTTCTCTATGCTGCCATCTGTAGCATGCTTGATCTTATAGTTCCATTTAGAAGTCACAACAGACTTCCCTTCAGCTCTTGGGACCGCATCCCAAACATCGTTCTTCATGATCGATGGATCATGGCATTCTTCCCGTATCCTGGGAACTTCAATATCTTCAATAGATAATTTTGTTGCTTGAACAAATGTTGTAGTCCTTCTTTTGTAGGTGAAAGTATACAGTCTTTTCTACAAAACAAGTTAAATTGCATGATTAGAAACATCTCATAATTTTCAGACAAATTATTACACCTAAAGAAATATGTCATATAGTCATGCAATTATCTTAGCCAATGCTTCAATACAACATTTATCCATGTTCCACAACTTTCTAGATGCCTTCCAGTCTCTACCAGAACATTGTTAAGAGTGTGCACAACTGCCAACATGTCAGCAAAGAGGTTTCATTCTAGATAAGTAGCAATGGAATGTTGTACAATTCCATAGGCCACTTACCCATCAAATGCATATTAGTAGTAAGCTGTTCATTAATGCAATCATTCTAATATGCATAATACACATCCTAAATCTAGGACCATAAGCATATACATCATTGAATAATATTATTTAAACAAACAAGTATGTAAGGAATGGTAATTAAAATACTTATCTTTGTTTGTTTGTTGGGTGGACTCCCTCTAAGTCTTTGCTTCCTTGCAGGAGCTACTGAAGTAGCTTCTTCTACACCTTTCTATTGTGGAATGCAGAAAGATGGTCAACTCCCTCTAGATATCTACATCCTTGCAGAAACTACTGGAGTATGCTCCTTTGCTTTCTTCCAGGAACAACTGGAGTGTGCTCCCTCTTGATCTTTGCTTCCTGGATTACCTGTCCTTGAACTTACATTCATTCTTAATCACTATGCATGCTTATTAGTATCATCATTGTGTTATCCTTGAGGTCTCATACATAATCACACATTTATTAGTATAATCTTAATACTATCAAAACACAATAATCTTAAACATGTATATTCATGATCATTCACAGATAATAAACATTAGTATTCAAGGTTTTAGGGAAGTCTTCTTTTACTCATGCATATTCTTATTTGATCATAGGACTCTTCTGACTAGTTAAATCACCAATGCATAAACCCGTGATTACTCAAACCGATACCTTCATGATTCTTCTGGTTAGTCATATCATCAATTATGGTAAGAAACATAATATGCATACAACCATGACTATTCAAACTTATGACTTCATGAATAATCATTATCAACAACACAACAATATAAGATCCTAACACAAGGTAGGATTCTAGCTTGATATAGGAAAAACATACCTGGATTAGCATGCTAGCTAGTTATGTCTAACATACCCGCATAATGTCTTCTGGTTCTCTTCAGTGACTTGTGCTAGTAACCTACATGTCTCATAGGTTAAACATTGTAGGACCAAGTTATACATACCTCGAAAGTAGATCTTATATGTGATCCATGACAATAGATGAATCTTTGTCTTCATGTCACCATGATCATATGTTCTTGAAGTAGAACATGATTTGTCTTTCTTGGTGTACCTTTTATATTAGCGAACAACATAAACCTCATACAATATCACAATGCATTAGTACATTCATAAGTGTCAAAACCTTAATCAATGAATATCTTCTATTAAGGTGATACGACAAGTCTAGTAATTAATCAAGATTGTACTGTAATGATATGAAGACAAACATATGATAAAATTAACCACAAAACATACCTGTAAGCCATACCTGTCAAGATTGCTTGTAATCTTCTTATGAAAGGCCTTAGCCTCATCTCCCTCTGAAATAGGAACTTCTTCACTTATGCAGGTGACCAATCCATCTTCTCCTAGGATTAACCCAATCCACTTGATTTGCAAGAACTTGACCTGGAGCTAGATTAGGGTTTGTCAAAGAAACCCCAAAAATTCAAACTTCCGAAAGGATAGAAATATGCGCCTTGATGAGCTGATCAAGTTGGTATATTCAGAATTTGAAAACTGCAAAGTTTCACCCCTCGAAATTGCCTTTTAGATTTCCGGATTCACTAGGGAGGACCCTGAATTAGGGTTTGGGTTTCCCAGAGCTTCACCCAACCAAAAGATTTGATTCAAATCTCTAAGCTTCGATTTTTCTGAGGAGCTTCCAGCCGTGGTCACAGATTTCCAAAATTCCAAGTTTTACAGAAGCCCTAATTCTCCATCTTTCCAATCAAAGTCCCGAACTGGGGTTTGATCAAGCCCGAACTTCTACCCAACCAAAAAATATGATCTTGGTCTCTAAATTTCTATTTTTATGAGTAGAATCCAGCCGTGGTCTTCGATTACAAACATTACAACTTTCTCCGAAGCCCTAAATTCTGGAAGCCATGAATGAAGGTGCTAAAACATAATTCTGTTTTGACAGAAATATGTACCTGATTTTTTCTGGTGTAACTCTGAACTTTTCGATCCACAGGGTCTAAAACATTTTCCTGAGATAGCCTGACCTATTAAATTTCCATCCCGATAGGTCTGACCTCAATTGGATTCTCTAAGAGAGAGTTATGCCAAGTGTCGCAACGTGACCTGTTTATGGGATAATACAGGAGCGCGAACGTGTATGGCATGCCACGTGTCACTGGTTCAACTTCGGCCTCTAAAAATTTTTGCTGCAATAGTACATTCTGTGTACTACCTGTCACTTTTTACGAAATTGCATTTGGAGCTTCCTAGCCCATGTTATGACCCTTTTCCCAAGGTCACCTGATTTTGACTCAGATCTGGAAGAGGCAGAAACCCTATATTGTACAGATCATAAATCACAAAGTACAATGAATTAGAGGTTTTCCTTTGGACAAAAGGTACATGGGGATCTGATCTTTGACCTGTAAATGTTTCAGATCTGAAAAATTCACCAAAACGTATTTATAGCGAACGTGCTACAATGACTGGTTTTTGCTATATCAAGCCCTAGCATCATAAGTGCAACAAGTGTCATACATGCCATATCATGCCTTCTTTCAGGCTAGCTCTGATACCATGTTAAATTTTTAGAATTTACTTCAATCTGATCTAGGATCTTAACTGAGAGAACAATATGTATAGCATATCAATCATGGACACAATAATGCAAGCACACAAGAGACACAGAGTTTACTTGGGGAAAACCATAAAGGTGAAAAACCCCAATAACTTCCTTAGAGATAGATAGAGCAATGATACAACCAGAATATAAGAGATAGTCTTCTCCTAGCAGCAGAGCCTCCTCCTCCACAAGTGCGCCACTCTCCCAAGTGTGAGTGAGAGAATAGAATGTGTAAAATGAGAGAGATACACTCTCTATTTATACACTAACTTGACTTGACCTTTACTCAACTAGGTCGGCCTCAACTTAACCACTTAACAGAATGCTGACTAGGCCGACCCCCACTAGGGTGGTCTAATAACCCTTTGACTTACATGGCCAACCCCAAATAGGGTGGTCTAATAACCCTTTGACCCACATGACTTATACAGGGCCGACCCCAACAAGGTGGTCTAATAACCCATCAAGTATAAGTTACGACACATACAATATAAATGACGACACTTCCGTATCGAGGAATAATAACATCTCTATAGGAATACAACCACTTATGTATAGAGGAATAATAACATCTCTATAGGAATACAATATACATATATGTGAAATACATTCTGATGTTACATATACATCAACACTCCACCATTAGTAACTGGCCCTCCAGCCAAGTGAAGAACTCAGGAGGGTATCCAATAATAGGAACCCCACCATGTCCGGCCATCACATCGGTCCACCTAGCCATGTGAGGATCTCTAGGATCCCTATCCTCCAGTGGTACCTGATGACACAAAAGGGGAACCCGTTCCAGTAAGAACGAGATCACTATCGATCCCTAGCCAAACTGTTTGAGCTCTCCCCACTGACACTTTGTCAGTTGAGCTTGCATGTTTGAGAGGACTCGGTCGCACCAATTAAAGATCTTCGGAGACATACAGTCCTCCGCATAAAGCATATGTGCCCTGGTGGCTAAGTGAGGAGCTTGGATCCCCACCATCTTTGTAATGGTGAATAGTATGGCACGTAATGGATGTTCTGTTCATCTTTAATGGCAATATTCCAACTAGATGCACGGGTGTTGGGACTATAATGTTGTTGGATCATATCATCCACGGTCCGATCACTCCCACGTGATCTAGTAAGTAGCACATTATCCCCTCTTCGGGACAATCCAGTTAGAAATTAGATGTCCTCGACATCTATTGTAAGCTCGTGCTCACTGATCACGAAGTATTGCTGGGCCGCATCCCAGCATTGGAGCATATGAGTCAATAGTGGAATTTGGGATCTCATCCCCTGGATGCGAAAGAAATTGAGGAGCCCATCGTTCCTAAATGATTCTATGCATTCTGGATCATTTGCAGCATGCATGTCATCTATTTCATGCTCCCTTTCTCGCCATTCCAAAACCATTTCGGATGCTTGGAACCTGTCAATAGGAGAATTTTAACAATGTTAGAACTTGCTTCAACCGCTGAAAGTCCTCCTTTTGAGCTTGGCTTGAGTTTGGGGATGGATGTCACCGTCGTCACACCCCGTTTTTACAAACAGATCCACGTCATCGCAGTCCAGTCATGAGACCCTAGCGACGACTTAGTCTCATCGCAGTTCCCGAAAGGGAAAACTACGATGAGCCGAGGGCGCAATGACCCTTCCCAAATCAAGCTAAAACCCCCCAAAATGATTGAAATTCAAAAATGTAAACCACTACAATCATGCTGGATGAAGTTTAGGGTTACCTGCTCCTGACAGTGAGTGAAATGGCTGCTTGTAGCTCCCGGAATCGACAAGTGAAGATTTGGCTCCAAATGGCTTTACTCCTCCCAAATTTGGCATTTTCAAATATTTGATGCTGTTATGCCATTTGCTATAGTTTGGATAGATTTTATTATTTTTGAAAGTTTGGTTGACTATTTGACCTAGTTTCTGAGTGTGCAGGAGTTGTGAAGTGTCTTTCTACGCCATTTTCGCATTGGAACGGTCATCTCAGTATGAACACCCCTTGTGTATTTTGTCGTTTATCTTTCCATTTTGTTAGATTGTAATTATTTAATGATTATGAGCTTACTCTTTTTTCTTTCTCGTGCTCTTGAAACTATGAGAATACGTTACCGAGTCATGATTTATCACTTTTCTGGGCTCGTTAAACTCCTATGGAAAAGGAATCCCCGCGGAGTCTATCTTTAAGCTCTTTTCAGGCTCTCGAAATACGAAAATATTGCCAAGCAAACTTGTCGTGCTCACGCTTGTAAAAGAATTTGAATGGTCGTCTTCCTGGTGATAGTTTACCCCTTTTTCGGACCAGGGGGCACTAGTTATGGAAAAGGTATACTCCAGCCAATCATGACTGGAAGAGTCCTCTTCCGTGTTGTTTTACCTGTTTTCGGGTGATGAGGCCAACTTGATGAAAAAGGACCGTTGGAGTCTTCTTTAGTTCTTTTCAGACTCTCTAAACATGAAATGACGACCGAGTTTACCTTCTATGGACTCGTTAAATTCTTACATTGAAGGGCCCGCCATGGGACGAACCCCTCCTATCCCAGGTTCAGAAAATATTTGGGATTGGACTCATCTATGAGATGAGCTATACTGAGCATCTGGTTACCCTCATAAAGCTCATAAAAAACAGATGAGGCACTCATTGTTCATTATGGGGAAAAAGGAAAGCTTTTGTATTACACCTTTATCAATGGCAATACCTAGTCATTCTTGAACATGGCACTCATCTGCATTTGCATACAACACTTGGATCATCTGTTTGTCCTTGAGTTCTGCTTATTTCCTGAGTCTTGTTACTCCTTTAAGTCATTCAAAGAAAGCTTCCATCATCAGTTGCATTAGGAATTTGTGTCATACTCGTCATGTCAATACTGCCAAGTCATGCCATGCCCATGTTCAAGAATACTTTCACTATTCATCTATTTGTAGTTAGTACACCTTCAATCATGTCGGTCTACTCTGATTCAGTCTCACATATTATTGTACCATTCGATCCACTCTACACATCCTTTGTCGTGTTTCGTGTTGATGATGTGGGATTCATCATGGCCCTCCTTTGACAGATTCATCCTTGTCGACTTAAACACATCATCCAAGGATTGAATCTAGAAACCAACCAAGTACCTTGGCCCTGCATGCCTCAATGGCAGGATACCTCACTTTCGACATGAGTTTACATCATTGACTCTTGATCGAAAGATTTCATCTTGCGTTTGACTTCAACTCTTTTATTCATGCTTGATGATATGTACTGTGATATCTTGGGGATCATTGACATTAATGGTGATTTCCCTCGCACTTGTTAATGGTATACATCAATGACTGGTAATCAAGTGGTTTCTACCATGTTCGACGTCAAGACATTTGTAATCACATGGATATATTCATATCATTGCGGGTTCAGCTTGAAGACCCTGGGGAATCATGTTTTACCCAGGTTGCAATGGAGTTTGTATTGAGTCATATTACAGGGAACCACATTTGTATTGGTCATGGTTGTGTTACCATCTCATCATGGATCTATGCTTGTGTACAGTAGCCATGATTGTGTTCAGTCGTTCATTACTACCATGGATCTGCATTGTATTGATCGACAGCCATGTTGTACATCATATGAGATTGTGAGTTCAGAGTTAGTTGTACTGCAGCAGCGTCCTTCATTCGACAAGTCCATTTTTCCATTCTTTCTATCAAAGCATTTCACATGTCCAATCTTTAAGCAACTTCATGCTTTGGGGGGCATTCTGTTACACCTAAAATCTTACCACCATTAGATTTAGTGTATACATCCTTGAAGTTCCATTCGCTAAGTCATTTACCTGGAAGGGACATCATTGTGCTTCTGCTAGATTTTGAGAGATCGTCGTAGGATGTACTCATGCAACCTACGACGTCACACCTTGCTCCATTACAGTGTGCGACGAAGTCAGTTAAATGGAAAAAATAGCTTCTTCGAGCTCATTCTCGAAGGTTGTTGACTTGGATCCCTATCCCTGACCTGTTAAGTGAGCTAGCCTTCAGTTACTAACCTCTTGGGAGGATCCCCTATCTCTCTCCTACCATATATCAACCTACCCTATCCATACCCTATCCACTTAGTCCTATATAAGTGAAGCTCTACCCCTCTCCAAGAGGAGGAAGTCTATAGTGTCTACATGCTGGTGACCTCATCCTTGAGATATCTCTACTCATCTATTGGGAGACTCATACTTCCTTGGGAGGATATGGAAAATGGCTTGGATGGAGAAGGGATGCAGCATTAATCCTTGGTTGTAGTTCTATGTCTCTACTATGTATTTCTCTATTTATAGTAATACAAATGCTTTCCACCAATATTGTTAATGTGTTATGATATTGAGTTGTTTATCTACTTAACTGTTTGCTTAGATATCTTATTGTATAGATGCTCTTTATTCGTTTTGTGTTGTTCCTTGTGTCTTAACAGGTCTTGCAGTTGAGATCTGACGACCGCTGGACATGGAGCAACATTCAGGAGAAAGGATTGTGAAGTAAAAGGTAAGACATCTAGCACTTGATCCTTAAGTAGATCTAGGAAATCCATTTGTAGTCTGTTCTATTTGTTCTAGACTCACATTGAGCTAGGGAGATCCGGCTCACGTCCACTCGAGTGGATTGTTCGTCAAACACTCTCCTTTCTCCCAATTCCTTTTGAACAAATAGAGATCTAACAACGAGGTGAGGTACTGTGACTTTAGTTATGTTGTTTAAGATATATGGCCTGAACTATTTTACTGCTTTAAATACTGCATATGCTTGCTTGTCTATGACAAGTTAATTCAGTTCAACACCCTGCAAACCAGTGCTCATAAAGGATATTGGATATTCAACTCCTGATTCTCCCTTTTGAGTGAGCACAGTTGCGAGAGAGTTATCTGAAGCGAAAGTGTACATGATGAAATCTTTTTCAAAATATGGACTCCTTAAAGAAGGTGCGTTAGCTATTGCAGTTTTGATGTCTTTAAACGCTATCTTCTCCATGTCAGTCCATTTAAACTGCACACTTTGCTTAACCATTTACTGCAAAGGTTTCACAATTTGAGCGAAATCTGGCACAAACCTTCAAACAAAATTTATCGTCCCCATAAAATATTGCATATCTTTTTTGTTATGGGGCATGGGAATTTTTCTTATAGCTTGCACTCTCTCTTGGTCTATCGAGATCCCCTTCTTTGAGATGATATGACCTAAAAGCTTACCTTCAAGGACAACGAAAACACTCTTCTTAGTATTTAGAGAAATACCATATTTTCTGCAGCGATCAAAGATCTGCTTTAAGTGGAAAACATGGTCTTCCCTTTTCTTTGAAAATACTCTCACATCATCTAGATAAACTACCACACAATGAACACCCAATCCTCGAAACACAATGTCCATGGCTCTCTGAAATATGGCTCCTGCATTTATCAAGCCGAATGGCATTCTGTGATATGCAAAGGTTCCCCACTTTGTACAAAAAGTGGTTTTGAGTCGGTCCTCTTCCATTACTAGTACTTGATTATATCCAGAGAAACCATCTAGTAGGGAGAAAAGTTCTAATCCTAAAAGCATCTATAAAATTTGCTCCATTGGAGGCACAGGGTAGTTGTCCTTATCGGAAGCTTTGTTCAAGTTCTGAAAATCGACACATAGTATTATCTCTCCCGACTTCTTTCGCATGAGGACTAGATTAGCGACCCATTCGGAATGCCGGACTTTAAAAATGATTTTAACATCTAACAACTTCCTTTTTGAATCAATGGTTTAAGCGTCAGATGCATTCTTCACAATTGTTGTTGGAATGGCTTCACACCTGGCTTCATTGGTATTATGTGTTGTATGATGCGAGTATCATATGTTTTCATATCTTCATAAATCCACGCAAAAACATCTTTATATTGCTGAAACAATTTGATGAACTTATCTCTTTCGCTTGGCGAGCAACATTTACCAAGATTGACAAAGTTTGGCTCAGCTTCTATGCCGAGGTTTACCAATTCATGCTGCATGGAGCAGCTGTTAGTTTTAACATTCGCTGGCCTCTTGAATTTGTTTTGTAGATCAAACAATCCTTCAAGATTCCTCACTCCACTTGGCATGAAGTTTCCTTTAACCGCATCTTTGTTTTGAAAATCCAAATCGTGCTTTTCTTCATCGATTATAGCTCCTTGGAAGGCATCTTCATTTGTTAGGAAGATAATAATCTGATCATAATCATCAAATACTCTAATATTTGTAATGTTATCAGGTACAGATGGCCTGAAAATCAATTCAATGGAGCATTTGTTATTGGTAGGAACTAATCTAGAAGCAGAAGTAGCCAACAAATCAGCAACAACATTTTGTAATCTAGGAATAAAATTTTTGTTGAAAGCATCAAAATGTGAAATCAAATTCTAGACTTCAGATTGATAACCTTTTAAATGTGGTGAAAGATAGTGAATTGTATCTCTTACATGTCTGAAAACTATCTCTGAGTCACCAAATACTTTTAAGTATTTGACATTCAGACTAATAGCTTTCTTTAATCCTTTCACTAGAGCTTCATACTCAACCGTGTTATTTGTGCATTCAAACTCTAGTCTATAAGATAAAAAAATGTTTGTTGGTTTCAGGATCGATCAAAACACAACCGACTACGGATCCTTCTTGGGTTTTAGAACCGTCGAAGTATAGAACCCAAAATATGTTTTCTGTTTTAATTAAGTTAGTCTCACTACCATCTAAGTCAGTGACTAATCCTACTATGTTACTATCAATATCATCAGTCTGAGAAAAATGAAGCAGATCGAACTGTTCATCTGAGTCATGGCTAACATCCGTTGATTGATAATTCCCAGGTTCAATCTCTTAAAAATAATTTCCCAGGACCGAAGATGAAAACGCTACAACCTCATTATTTTCGTCCAACTGAGTTACATTTTGTTTCATGTGGGGCTCTCTCAGTATTTTGATCTGATTTTTCCTATTTTGGTATGGAAACCACAAGTGAGACTAGTCTGTTGCAAAGTAACCATTCAGTTTCGTAGACCGGTCCCTACTCAATATTAAACCATAATCCTCGGGTATATCCACCACCATGATATCAATAAATTGGCACACTTTAGGATCTGCTGACAATCTAATAAGTACATATTTCATTTCTCCAATTACTTTAATGATAGTCCTATCTAACTGTATGATCTGAGATGGGGATGGTATTGGCTATCCATTAATATTTTTGCAGATCGATAATGGCATGACATTCGAAGAATCCCCAGAATCTATTAAACAGTTGTGTACTCTATGATTAAAAATTTCAAAGGTCAACAGGAAAGGCAATGTTTGAGATCTTGATTTCCCACCAATGCTAGCTTCATTTATCTCAGGATTTTCCTCAGTGTTTTCTACTGAAGTGCTAGATTGTAAGTCAAAAGCTTCTAACAATTTCTTCCTTTGCTGGGGAAGACTACACATTTCAAAGATAGAGATATTTGCCTCCACTTTCTGATGTCTTCAATGATGTTGTATCCCATGTCATACTCTTTTGAGCCTCTTCCATGATTCTCTGTTTTGTTTGGTGTAATCTTCGATTGTTTATTAACTTCTGGGTTCGACTCTTTTGTTATTAATATCAGAGTTCCCTTAGGCTGTGGTGGAATGACAGTTATGTGTCGCTTTGGCATTTCTCTTGCAACCTTAGTTTTAGGAACATCTGAGGTTGGATCAACAACCCGACCTTTACTCCTAGTAGTGATATTGACCGATGAGATATGAAATTCATCAACATTAGCTTAATCTGAAAATTCTTGTGAGGGTTCCCAATCCCATAATACCATCGTGGTATTGGGAGTGGGTTCTTCTTGTTCAAAAATCTGCTCTTCTTGAGGGTCTTCTTGGTTTGTCACTTGGGCATCTAACAATTGATTCATCACCAAACTCATCGAGTTTATCCACTGTGGACAACTCTTTTAAGAGTGTTGTTCTTGGTGAAAGGTGTAGAAATGATCCATGCC
The DNA here is from genome assembly GCA_027924585.1 of Larix kaempferi. Taxonomy (NCBI): domain Eukaryota; kingdom Viridiplantae; phylum Streptophyta; class Pinopsida; order Pinales; family Pinaceae; genus Larix; species Larix kaempferi. Next base: position 1,958,980 of record BSBM01000723.1, on the reverse strand, counting down.
TACTTCATTTAAATTTAAGACAACAGAATTGTTCGTAGGCGGAAGAGGCTGCCCACTTTCATCCCTTTTCTTGTAGAAAGGTTTGAATGGTTTCCTGGAAGTGCTGGCTGCCTTATCTTTCTCCATATCTACAATTTTATTGGATAGCTTGTGCATCATCTTGAACACACTTTCTAAATCAGTTGATGGTTCTTCCTTAGTTCTGGTTAATAATAGGGGTTTCTTGTTGGTTGTTGTTTTTGTTTCCAGCTCAAAGGAATGTTTAGCAATACTGTCCACTTCGGCTTCTACCTTCTTGGCTTCTTCAAATTTTTCTATCAACGTAGCTTTCTTTGTTCTTTTAACAAACATCGCTAAGGGTGGATCAAGTGCTGTGGTATAATACTCTACTAAATATTCCTCAGCGGGTCTCGTTGCAGCACTAAAATTATTCAGTAAGGTAGTAAATCTTTGATTAAATTCTTGAACCTTCTATTTCTTTTCCATCCTCATAGACAACAATTGTTTCATCAGTGTAGCGACTGTTTTCTGATTTCCATAATTACTTAAGAAACATTTTTCGAAATCTTCCCAACTTGATATTGAATTAGCTTGCAAACTAAAGTACCAGGAAAATACTTTGGGTTCAAATGTATAGGGAAAAAGTATGCAGAATACATCTTCGTGCTCCAAATTGAGAAGATTCAAAGCCAAATAAAAGCTCTTAAGGTGATCTTCAGTAGAAATACCTTTTCCAGAATCGTACTTAGGTAATACCTTTTCTGGATTTTTGGGAAGATCATGGAAAGGTGCAACTAAATTGAGCACCACTCTGGATCTCCACACAGGTATAGCCATAACTCTTGGTGGAGAATGTGGTGGTGATCATGGTGGAGAGTGCAACGGAGTATGTGGTGGAGTATGTGGTTCTTCCTAATTCGCAGGAGTTTTGGGTCTGATCTCACGAAGAGGTTCTGTGATTTCCTGTAAAGATAGATCCAATAATTCTTCTAAATTCTCAATAAGACCTAAATCTCTAGTGAACTGCGTTTCTCTCCTAGGAGCTCTTCTTTTGGGTAATAAGGGAATTACGTTTAACCCTCAAAGTGTTCTAACATAAGAACAGGTATGTCTTATGAATTTTTCTACTTCTTCAAAAGGGATAGCGTACAATGGTTCTTGATGTTCAATTTCATTATTGGGGTCTTCTTGATGTTCACCTTCAGGGTTGGGATCTTCTTGATCCCGTGATTCCAGAACAAAATTGTTTGGGATAACTGTTTCAAGCGGGTCTTTAGGGGAATTTTTTCTAACAAATGGGTCTCCTCTTCCATCCATGCACTGGTGGCCCTCCTTCTAGCGCCAAAAACTGTTGATGCCTCGAAATTCGTAGCACCAATCAACAAGCCCAATTAGATCGCTCATCGTTTGGTGTGGGGAATCTGTCTGATTAATGGCTCGAATACCATATGTGGTTTAAAGTTGAGTTTTCACCGGTTGCGGCACAATCCCCCGTTTATGTATTTTATATTTAAAGATGATATGCAAGTGATCTATCTAAATGCATGTAATTAAATAAAATATTATCTAAAACTATCTAAGCTAATTAATCTATCTAATCTATCCCTATAGGGAGAAAAAATCAAATATGAGTAATAGGATGGAAATACACCCAAGAATCTCACAAATAGTTGTTCAATAATATAGATACATTTACAGTAGAATATAAAGGATATCAAAGATAGCTGTGATAGAATTAAAACATTCCATTACTCATTTAACACATAATTGTGGCACAGGAAATGAAAGCATTCATAACAAAAAATTAATTCAGAATAGTTAAGAACGATCTCACATTATATGCATGAATGGCGCAGAAATAATTCAACAGGCATTCAACAGATCCCCAATTAAAACATAGTGCTAGCTTTTCCTAGGAAAATGGAACTTTCTTTATTAATGCAACAAAGTAATTCATGTACAAGACAAATCAGTCCTTTCACCTGCCAAAAGTCCTTTGCTTCTATTCTATACCTCTATTTATAACTTTACAAAATAGTATTTTTCCAACCCTAACCCTAGGGAAGCACAAAACTTTGTCTTCTAGTGCTCATATAAGACATAATTAGTTTCCAACTGTTTTTTTAAATGTTTATACAATAAATCAGCTTCCAGTTGTCTTTAGAATTTACAATAAAAAAAACAAAATTAACTTCCAGCTGGCCTGTCCACTTCAGCAATGTAACTAGTCCACATTCCAGCTTCTCGTATAATAAAATTGCCCTGCGCAGAAACCATCATTTTAGGGAGATATCATGCCTATACAAGTTTGTTTTAATGTTTTCTACTCCTGCTGTTGTTTCCTGGGCGATGTCCTCGAGGAAATAAGCATGAATAGAAGTTTTCCCAATAAACCTGTAGAGGTCTTCTGACATCAGGACATCTATCTTCTTTAGGTATTCTATTTCTGTATTCAGCTCGCCCTGCAGCTCTGAGAAATGTTGATCTTTATCATGGGTTTCCTGGATATTTAAGTAGAGGTTGACACATTTCACGATGGTTTTCTGGATTCCACTAATTATTTTTGTACCACAGTCTCTACAAAACTCAAGGAGTCCTAAATCCATCTCTGAATCCTCTGCGAACATGAGAGGTAGGTTCCCTGCGAATCCTGATTTTCCTTTTCTCCATTCAAGATGTCTATTGATTTCCTCCAAGTGGTGCACATACTTTTTCTTGAGTCTCAGTGCATCAACCTCAATTACTTTCATCCTTGAAATCATTCTCTTCATCTTAGCGACCTCTTTTGTGAATTGCTCGAGTGACTGGTGATTTTTCCTCAGTATATCACATGCTTGGTCATGGAATGGGGTTAGGTCATGATTCCTTCCTCTTGCAAGTTCTAGTTCCCTTGACACCAATTCCTTTTCCTTGTTCACTTCTTCCAGTCCAAACTTTAGTTCTTCAACTTGTTGGTTGGCAGTTTCCTGATCAAATTCTAACTGAGCAGCTCGAGCTTCAATGTCATTCTTCTCTCCTTCTAGTATCATTAACTGCACTGTCAATCTTCCTTTAATTCATCTAGATTTTGATACTCGCTTGTTAATATTACTTGTTCTGATAAGAGGTCATCATATTTCTTCTTCCAGATTTCTCCATCTACTCGCTCTTTTATCAGATTCAGTTTTAACTTGCGCACCTTCTGTTTTCCCACTTCAACATCATTCATCAGTTTGCGAATGTTGTCTTCATTTGCTTGGGCGGAAGCTATGTTGATGGATGCTACGAACTCGGGGTCGTTCTGTGTTCCTTGTATGATGATGCTCTCTTGTGTAATGACAATGCCTAGTTGGGAGGCCATCTTCATTCTGTTCTCCATATTCCTCACAATAGCTTTTCTTTTCTTGTCAAAGACAATCTTGTCCAGTTGAGCCACAATGTGGTTCTTTGAAGGAGTAAAAGGAATGAGAGGGATCTCTCATCTAGGGAAGTGGCTTCCCATGGTTATTTCTTGAGATACTTGGGTTGAGTCTATGTCCATGGTTTGCATGCTTGGACTTCCTGCTTCCACGACCTTCTTGGAATTTTCCTCTTCTTCTTTTTTCTTCTGCTGCTCAATGGCCTCTCTATCTACCCTCTCTTGCATCTCTTGTAGCTTATCAACCTCTTCTTTTCCGATTCTTTCAGCTTCTTCTAACACGATTCTTTCAACTTCTTGTTCCCGCAGCTTACTAGCTTGTTCCTTCTAAACTCTTTCTGCTGCTTCTCTTTGGAACCTTTCTGCCTCTTGTTTTAGCCTTTTCTCTTCCTTTGTCAGAGCTTCAGCTTCATCCCTTTTCTTCTGTAACTCTACCTACTTCGCAGCTTGGGAAGCAACACTAGAGCTAGTTCCACTCTTGGGACGAAAACGTTTGTTGAGCTCAGTCATATTTCTAGCTCTCCTAAAGACTGCTTCTTTGTCAAAATAGTATGCATATTCAAAGAATACTTTGCAACTGCACAATGTTCCACAACTATGCTGTAGTTGTCATTTTGGTGAAAACTCTTCTCTCCAAAATGGAAAACTTCCAATTCTTGAACAAAATCTTCAGCAGTTTTAACTTTGGAAAATTTATATGCTCCAATGCAGAAAGGTAATGGTGGGAATGAATCTTTCTTCTGGTCATGCAAGAAGTCACCAATCCCATCTATGAAGACTTGTCTCACTGTTTCTTTGTGGACTAATAATCTGTGGTATATTTAGGCAACAGATATGGTGGTTTGGAAGCTCCATACATCCTAAGGTATGTGCCCTCTTGTGAGAAATAGTAATCTCCATATTGTTCTATGAATTCCATGGAATTCTCCGATAGGAATTTTGGTTCTTTGACGAAGATCAGCTCGTATAGAGGCATGATGAGGTCTTCGTATATAGCCTTGTAATATCCCTTGTATTTATGGGCCCATAGCATCTTGTAAGCAATGTAAATTGGGACATCATTCTTGTTCCAGATGCATCCCAGCTTAAGGAATGGATGCCTTGATAAAATGCAATCTAATAGGTACGAGGACATGTAGAATTCTACCCTCATCTGGGTCAGTCTTGCTTTTGCAGCTGCTATGGTTGACGACAGATTGTCTGAGATAATGTCCGCCCAATTAAAATTGTACCGTGGAAGGCCACATGGTGGATCAAAGGTATCCAATTTAGTTTATAAATGGTTCCATCTGCTTTGCCGAAAATTCTGCTCAACATTAGGGCTATGATTATGAAAGGAGGCCTTAGCACTTGGGTTTCATACTCTCCTCTCTCCTTTTACCTCAGTTTCTTGCCTGTTCTTAATAATTTCTTGGCGAACTCGAGGGTGTCCATGTTAAGACTTTCCAGTTCGGCTGTGGTTAGGTGGGCTTGAGTATTTGGTAACTTGTAAGCGGTTGATATGTGAGCTGGATGGAACGAGGCAATAGCTTCTCCCTTGCTGTCAGACAGAATCCTTGATGTGGGGTCAGATTGCGATAAAATCCACCCAATGCCTTCTGTGCAAGGAAAAATTTCTAGGCGCATGGCTACTTTTGCAATGTTGGACCTTCTGATGTTCTGATATAGAACCATTTCTTCTAGGACCGCCCCAATGACATTTTGGTCCCGGATCATTTGATATACTTCACCCCACTTGGATTCAGGGGTAACCCCCACAATTGGCTTGGTATCTTCATATGTAGTCTCTATCGTGGTTTCCACTTCAACATCTGACTCGGGTTCAGTCATCTTGGCCTTTCCCTTCTTCACTCCTTTCTTAGTCATTGTTGAAAAAATGATAAGACAAAAACCGTGCGTAAGCAGACATCAAAAAGAAAATTTGTATTAATAGATATGTAGGATTGCACAACACTATTGCTAAGCTTGTTAAAAAAAATCATGCTTTTTCTTAACCAATACTCAGGCCGGCAGTAGGATGCATGTACAATAACCCAAAAAATCATTTTTCCCACCAAAACAATAAAGAGATATCTAGCTATTGACGGGCAATGATTGAGAAATAGAGTTATCATGCTATCTAGAAATTTGGGTTTGATTTCCAAATAAACAAGGCGCACAGTAACAAATGTAGATAATCAAGTTAAACCAGCCACTATTACTAAAATACAGTAAACGTGCTGCGATAGTTCTCTTTTACTTATGCTATCAAAACATTCCTAAACTCAGCCAGTGCAAAAATTTCAAATTACAACCAATGGAGAAATAACTAGAAGCGGAAATCAAGGTGAAAAAGGGTGACTTCAACAGGGTTAACACTGCAACTCAAAGTCATAAGTTCACAATAGACACGAGTAGTGTTAAAATATTTAGGGGTGCAATGGTTGAGGCTAGTCACCACAGGTTCCAAGGATGGCTGCGGAGAGGGAGACGTGAATAGGAAGGGTCTGAGGGGGCAACTGACACTTAAGCAAATAAAATAAACCAAACTAGACAAACATTAAGTCAAAAAACCACAAATAGGGAAAAAAATCACCTACTTGTCAACTGGTCAATGGTTTTGTAGCTTTGACGGCGTCGTGCACCTGGTGCCCTGTGGGTAGTGGATGCAAGAAGCTTCGAACGACGTTTGTCCAAATTTTAACAATAAACAAACAACCAAAACCAAACTCCTATATATAAAACCTTTCACATGCTTGGGCCATTAATATGACTAGACAGGGTTGGTGGTGGCAATAAAACATTGTTTAAGGCAGTGGGGCCTAACGTCCTACCAGCGCCATAAACAATAACTCTTCACCGCCAGTGACAACAGACCACCAACATTTTCGGCGTAACTTGACAAGTTTGAACGATGTGTGTTAGCAACACTCGCCATGTTTATGTGAAACGAGTCGGCAACACTTAATGAGTATTGGCACAAGATAATTTACATTATCGATCCTAGCTTCTTCGGCAGGCTATCGTGTGATAAAAACTTGTTTGCGACTGTTTCAGTGACTATGCTCAAGTTCCGCCAATGTGTTGTGTTGGAAAGGGGATTCTACTGCTCATCGGTGGTTCTTATTGACTACAGGTGATGGTTTCAGCGTGACTCACCGAGTTTGGCTGAAACACATTGCGGTTCAAGTTAAAAAGACAACCTTGGAGAAAAAATAAGTGCTAAAAAGGAATAAGTTACATCGCTTTGGCACTTCGGTGGTTCTGAGAGAGAAGAGTCGACCATTTCGGGCGGACTCAGCGAGTTCTGCCGAAACGAGGGGTTTCAAAGTTAGAGAAAGTTGAACGCGCGGCGTTTCGGCGGGCTTGATCGAGGTCATCCAACCGTTTTGGCTTGACTGGGTGAGTCACGCTGAAACGAAAAAGCTTCCAAACTCAAAAAAGACAACCAACCATTTTGGCTCGACTCGTTGAGTTGAGCCATCGTTTCGGCTAAAAATAACGAGTCTGCCTTAATGAAAACAAGCTTCATTTACATGATCCTTTGGGAAAAAACTAAGTATGAAAAAGGCTTTACAAAATACTTTACTTCTAAACACTCTCTTAAGAGAAAAGGAGGGGCCCGAATAATTTTCACAAATTTTGGGGATCAGGTTGCAGCAGCAACAAACTAGCAGACTGTTAATTATTATTGGCAAGTGGAGCAGGATGGCAGAGGCTTCCGGAAATGGCAACCGTTAATTTGGTGGCGGGTTAGTTATGGTATGGAGTTAGGGGAGCATATTTATGAACAGCTTGGAAATCGACGGATAAAGACACATAAGGGACCTAATTTACTCTGGTGGGGCTATTCGCCTAAAGAGATTTTTAGCATCAAGGAAGATTACTCTCTACAGAAGGTTTTTGAGGAACAACCTAACCCGCCAAATTCTGGCCCAAAATCACTTTGTTCCTTTGGATGGTTTTGAAAGGAAGAATTCTAAACTGGGATAACCTCACAAAAAGGGGTATTGAAGGTCCTTCATACTGTGTCCTGTGTGTTGACAGTGTCGAAACAATCTCCCATCTCCTGGACGGGTGCAGTTTCTCCTCGGCACTATGGGATCAAGCTGCTGTGACCTTTCGTTTGACAGATAGAGTCCACACAGACCCTATCGCTTCCATCAAAAGGTGGAGATTTGACCCCTTCAATGGTAGAATTCATAATCAGGTCTGGCAATTTTTTCCTGGTTTTCTTCTATGGGAGGTGTGGAAGGAAAGAAATAGACATATATTTATTGGTAAACAACAGACTAGTAAGTAGGTTTGGACTCAAATTCAAAATGGGATCCATGAGACACTTAAGCTCTTACCTTGGATGGAATAGGACTTACTAATCCTTGATACAGAGTTAAGCATTTTGCGTACCTGGGGAATTATGACTTTCCCCATCTATATTGGTAGCCTTCATTGGTGGCAGCGTTCTTCAACCATTCCAGTGGTTTGGAATCCTCCCCTTGTAGGTTGGATCAAGATGAACTTTGACGGGGTATCTAAAGGGAACCCAGGTCTTGCTGTGTATGGAGGATCCTTTCGCAATGATAAGGGAAAGGTGACGTATATATTCTATGTATCACTGGGCATGGAGACAAATAACGTGGCATCGTGTGAAGCTTTGTTACAGGGACTCCACATGGCCAAGCGATGTGGCTACTCAAGACTTCAAGTGGAGGGTGACTCGAAGTTAGTACTCCAGCTTGCCATCAATCTATGTAATGGGTTCCATGCAGCCAAGGTGGTGACCTCTTGACATCTAGCATGGCGTACAATGTCTTGGAGAAATCCTTGCCACGGTTAACATTGTCACATTTCACCATGTACGTCGAACTGCTAACACTTTGGCGAATTGCTTAGATAACCAAGGCACCACTTCCAAGGATGATGGGTGGGAAGGAGCCTTACTTGATATGCCAGTAGACACGTGCCGCAGTAAGTGTTTACAGATAGAAGGAGTGGAGAGGTGTACTAAGGATCCCTCCCCTGCTGATGAACGTGTCAATCTATATGATGGGATAGCTAGACAGGAGAACTCCACATCGTGGAGTGGATAGCTGGCACTTCGCTAGTAAGGTTACATGCATTAATCCTAATCTTTCATCTCTCTCGCATAAGTTATTATGATCATCAGAGGAGATCTGGGGTGTGCGAAGGTGACAAAATTTCTTCCTCTCATGTTCTGGCCGCGTGATACCATTAAGCCTTATGAGGGAATGACGACTATCAAGGACGTCGATGTTAATAGCCAAGCTTGGGTTATGATGGCAGGTTTAATGGCTGCTAGTGGGTTTTCCCCTTTAAATATCCATATTTTGTTCGAGAGAAGGTACCTTTTCTACAATATTGCATGTGTTCCTACTTTCCCTCTGTTGTTTGATTTTCATCTCTGGTTCGGAAATGGAAGCAAGGAAGTAACAATTATTCCACCCCGAGGAAGACCTAGTAGGAGGGGTCGCCAAAACCAGGGGGTCCGAGTGGAGAAAGGAGGGGTCGCCAGAACCAGGGAGGTTAGAGTAGAAATCAATGGATTGCAACTTCTACGATGGTTTTCTTTCGCCGTATGTTCCCTCGAGACTTACAGAATGATATGGAGGAGTTAGAGGAGAATCTATGGTTGCGCGTAGGGGAGGAGGAACCTCCATTTGAGGTGTTGGCCATGGCTGACTGGATCCAGGACCCGGGGAACACCCGGGGTAGAATGGCCCTCTACAACCAAGTTGTTGTCATGTTTTGGGTCACCAAAACATTGATAGTCTAGACAAATGAGGCGCGGGTGGATTTTCTCCTAGACTCACAGAGATTCAAACGACATGAAGAAAGGTGCTACGACCATGACGAGGATTCTCGCTTCATGCATATGAAGCTGGATGCTATTGCAGAGCATATGGACATTTTGTTCCTGACAAAACCTAAATTTATTGCTAACCCTAATTTTATTACGCTTAACGACCAATCTATGCCGGAAATGGCTCCACCAGCTTCCAACCAAGCTGCAGGTCCAGGTTTTTCTGGTTAATTTCTGTTGCGTCTTTGTTTTGCTTTGGGTTGGTTTTGGGTTAATTTTTCATCTTATATGTTGTCTGTCCTTTACTGTTCCGGCTTCCTATCAAGTTTGTATAATATTGTAGGTGTCTTTATGGGTTATTAGGGGTATACTATAATTTTGTGGAAAGATGGTATGTACTTGGATCTACCTAAATACTGTTGGAGGATAAGTGGTTTATTGTATTGTTTTCGGTTGGATAAGTCTAGCAGATGTTTTGGGTCCACTCTTAGAAATTTTGGGTCCACTCCAAGGGGCAGCTTTGGTTCTGCTATCCATGATGTCCAGAATGCGATTGTAATTTTTCTCTCTATGAAATAGAATGGTTTCTTCCTTTTCCTTAAAAAAAAACAAATTATACAAAAAATTATTTTTAATAAAAAAATCATTCTTTTATTTATTTTTTAAATATTTTAAATTTATATTAGTTTATTTTTAATTATTATTTTTGTTTTAATTATTTGTATTAATGTCGTTTTAAAGTTTTTTTTATTTATTAATTTTGTATTTAATTTAATGTTTTTTTACATTGTTATATTTTTTCAAATTTTAATAAATAATTTCAAAACAAAAATTGTCAAAATTGTTTATTTTTAAAAATTGGTCCTTTTTTATATGATTTAAAAAAAAAAAGTTAATGGGTGTCCAAAATAAATGTAATTTTATCCCCCCAAAAAATTAGTGTGCTACCGGTAGCACCATTTTTCAATTCAAGGGTAAAATAGCCACTAAATGCAACCTATAAAAAAACGAGAACTAGTTAGAGTTCTCATCAGGTTTTATAATTTGTTCATGGCCTCCATAGCTAGAGGTAGGCAACTCAAACCCCCCCAAAAAATTTCTTCTAGCATTAATTGAAAGTATAGATTTTTTCAAGAATTTTATGAATTTTGTTCAAAACCCTCAAAAAACAGTTATTCTATGCATTGATTGAAAGTGTTTTTTTTTAAGAATTTTGTGAAATTTGTTCCAATCCCTAAAAAAACAGTTCTTCTATGCATTGATTGAAAGTGTTGTATTTTTTAGGAATTTAATGAAATTTCTTCAAAACCCCCCAAAAATCAATTATATGTATTGATTAAAGTTGTTTTATTTCTTAAGTAATTTTAATCAAAAAATTGTAATATTTGATATTTTTATTGCACATATGCAATCCACACTTTAGTTGAAAATAAACCAACATAGATCCATCTTAAACCCGGAACTATCAAGCATAGAGAGGCATCCAATTTTTTGAGGTGAATAATTTTTTTTAAATCTTAAACTCAAGAAATTTGATCCTTCTCATGCTTGATATATTTGGGTTTAAGTTTTAATTTTGTTTATTTTTAGGCAGGTGTAGATTTTTTAATTTATTTTCATAAAAAAAATTATTTTATGAGTGGATATACATTTTTTATTTTATGAGCCAATATACATTTTTTAATTTTTGATACTGTAATGTTAAACATTACATTACATTATTAAGAACATATATTGGCGGGGAAATCGATTTATAGGAGGGTTTTCTTATATTCTTTATTGTATTCAAAAGATAACATATATATGATTTATCTTCATTGTTTCATGCAAATAATTCTCTAGAGCGGGGTTCTTCCCTCCACAAATCGTGTTCATCAAGAGGTTCTAGTGTTGTGGAACCCCCCCCACCATGTCGTGAGCATAGTCATATGTGAACTATTTACATATATACTTTTGTTTTTATTGACTTACATAAAAAAGTGAATTATTGTATACATGTAAATCGATTATTAAATGTTGTTTGTTTCTACTTTCATGGGCACCCTACTTGCTAGACCGTCTGGTGATCATGTATCCGAGAGCCTCATGGCTAGTATCTCTCATGATAGTCACAACACATTGACCTCCTCAGAGCACGATGAAGAGGTTCTTCATCATGCAGATACATTAAATTTATATTTATATATTTTTCAACTACTGGTATCTCAATTTTGTATCAACATTTTGTACTTTGACTGACTTGATCATGATCTTTGTGATCTCATCCTCCCAAGGAGGTGGAGAAGCAGGATGATGAGATACAAGGAGATTAGACTACAGCATGATTGGCTACGCACATAGTTAGGGGCCATGCGCGCTGATTTCCCATCCAGAAAGTTGCTCAACATTGTCACGTCCCCATTTTGACCCCCTTTGTATTAAATCGTAAATGATGTAAATATGGTAATTCAATCATGGTGAGGAGCTCAAGGCCAAGGCCCACCATTGATTTAGCGTTTCATGTATCGGCAATTAAAGAAATAGATGCCTATGGTTCTTGTGCTAGATAGGCACAATGTAAATTAAGATATCATGTAAATATGAATTTTAATGAAAAACCCACAATTAGCTATGCAATGCAACAAAGAGATGGGGGCATGATTACTACAAGGAATAGGGAGGAAAATTATTCAAACCCTTGAGCCATTGGTGTTAATCCATGTGTCAATGAGAAAACCCTTAAACCCTCAACTACCCATTTTCGGGTTAGGGACCCAATCATTTAATTCTTCCAAGAAATTGGTTAAGGCAGTTAATGCCTTGGAAATGAAGAAGTATGGCAGCCAATTTCGTGCATGGGCAAGCCATCAACCTGGAAATTCGTGTTTTTGCTTGTTGGGAAAGAAAACACCCACGAAATGGTGCCCAAAGCCATTCTGAATAGGGAGTCTTCTCTCATTCACGCAGTTGGTGTTAAGATTTAATATGCTAAGACAGAAAATAGCAGCATTACATTCCATTTCACAATAATAGCATATACAGGATCACTGAAGAAACAACAAGCACAGCATAAACACAAGAGACAGAGATTTATCCTGGGAAACCCTCATGGGGTAGAAAACCCAGCAAAGCTTCCTCAATATAGATGACCAGCAATATACAAAGATGAAACCCTGAGACATGATCTCCTCCTCCACAATAGCAGACCTCTCCTCCACAAGTGCGCTATCCTCAAGTGAGTGAATGTGTATAATGAGGAACACACCTCCTCTATTTATACACTACTCTGATATGTATTTTACACAAGTACATGTAGGCTCGTATTTAACCATTAGGTTAAATACCCCATTATAACTGACTGGGCCGACCCCTCTAGGGTGGTCTAATAACCCTTTGACCCACATAACACATACAGGGCCGACCCCCACTAGGGAAGTCTAATAACCCAAGTTACCACATTCCGACGGAGGAATAAACATCTCCGGATATACAATAAGATCTTCACGGAGGAATGAATCATCTCCGGAATAATAAAGTACAAATATAATATTCTTTGAAGTTACAATATCTCAACACTCCCCCTTAACGAGAAGGATATTATAACAGCATCTGCACGAGCAAGGAGTCATCAACATCATACATGATACATCTATAAATCATTGGAAGCTTTCTCAACATCATCAGTAACTCAACCAGTTACTGGAATATCTTCAATATTGGAACATCAACATCTTCAGTACTGAGTCTTTATCTTCTGCAGCACTCAAACAACTACAGCAACATCAATATCTGAATCCTCATGATTGTCAGCATCGCCATCACACGATCATCAGCATCTTCATCACACGATCATCAGCATCGTCATCTCACTATCATCAGCATCGTCATCACACGATCATCAGCATCGTCATCTCACGATCATCAGCATCGTCATCATACGATCATCAGCATCGTCCTCTCACAATCATCAGCATCGTCATCACACGATCATTAGCATCGTCATCTTACGATCATCCGTATCGTTATCTCACGATCATCAGCATTGTCATATCATCTCGATCTACAACATCTGGATCATCTCGATCTACAGCATCTGGATCATCACGATCTACAACATCTGGATCATCTCGATCTACAGCATCTGGATCATCTCGATCTATAACATCTGGATCATCTCGATCTACAGCATCTGGATCATCTCATCTACAGCATCTGGATCATCTCGATCTACACCATCTGGATCATCTCGATCTACACCATCTGGATCATCTCGATCTACACCATCTGGATCATCTCGATCTACACCATCTGGATCATCTCGATCTACACCATCTGGATCATCACGATCTACAGCATCTGGATCATCTCGATCTACAACATCTGGATCATCTCGATCTACAGCATCTGGATCATCTCGATCTACAGCATCTGGATCATCTCGATCTACAACATAAGTATCCTCAACCATACAAGTACATTAATCAATACATGTATCATCAAAAGTATGTATTCTCACCAATACATCTATCATCAAAGCATGTATTCTTACTAATACATATATCATCAAAAGCATGTATTCTCACTAATACATCTATCATCAAAAGCATGTATTCTCACTAATACATCTATCATCAAAAGCATGTATTCTCACTAATACATCTATCAATACAAGTATCCACACTGATACAAGTATACACAACAGCAGCATACCCTGCAACACACATGATCCAATTACGGGATGGTCAATCCCTCTCACTTTAGGACATAGGTCCAAGGATGATACAATCCTGATCCACTTATGGGATGATCAATCCCTCTCAATTTAAGACATCTCTCATGTCTATGGATGATGCAATCCAGATCAACTTACAGGATGATCAATCCTTATCCTTTTAAGACACCTCACCATGTCTAAGGATGATGCAATCCTGAATCAACTTACAGGATGATTAGTCCTTATCACTTTAAGACACCTTACCATGTCTAGGGACGATGCAATCCCAATCTACTTACAAGATGATTAGTCCTTATCACTTTAAGACACCTCACCATGTCTAGGGATGATGCAATCCCAATCTACTTACAGGATGATTAGTCCTTATCACTTTAAGACACCTCACCATGTCTAGGGACGATGCAATCCCAATCTAATTACAGGATGATTAGTCCTTATCACTTTAAGACACCTCACCATGTCTAGGGACGATGCAATCCCAATCTACTTACAGGATGATTAGTCCTTATCACTTTAAGACACTTCACCATGTCTAGGGATGATGCAATCCCAATCTACGTACAGGAGGATTAGTCCTTATCACTTTAAGACACCTCACCATGTCTAGGGACGATGCAATCCCAATCTACTTACAGGATGATTAGTCCTTATCACTTTAAGACAAGTCTCATGTCTAGGGACGATGCAATCCCATCACATACATTTTGAACCCAGTTCATGGACGATGCAGTCCTCACTTACATTTTGAACCCAGTTCATGGACGACGCAGTCCTCACGTACATTTTGAACCCAGTTCATGGACGATGCAGTCCTCACGTACATTTTGAACCCAGTTCATGGACGATGCAGTCCTCACGTACATTTTGAACCCAGTTCATGGACGATGCAGTCCTCACGTACATTTTGAACCCAGTTCATGGACGATGCAGTCCTCACGTACATTTTGAACCCAGTTCATGGACGATGCAGTCCTCACGTACATTTTGAACCCAGTTCATGGACGATGCAGTCCTCACGTACATTTTGAACCCAGTTCATGGACGATGCAGTCCTCACGTACATTTTGAACCCAGTTCATGGACGATACAGTCCTCACGTACATTTTGAACCCAGTTCATGGACGATGCAGTCCTCAGGAACATTTTGAACCCAGTTCATGGACGATGCAGTCCTCACGTACATTTTGAACCCAGTTCATGGACGATGCAGTCCTCACGTACATTTTGAACCCAGTTCATGGACGATGCAGTCCTCACGTACATTTTGAACTAGTGGTTTCGGGATGATGCAATCCCCATCACTTTATTCTCGAAGACCATATGTCTACGGATCAATTCAGGGACCAAGGTCCGAGGATGATACAATCCCCACTTCTCGGAGACCTTACGTCTACGGCTCTCTTTAGGACTGAAAGTCCAGGGATGATCCAATCCCCTCAACTGTCCACTAAGGACTTCATTCTCGGAGACCTCACGTCTACGGCTCTCTTTAGGACTGAAAGTCCAGGGATGATCCAATCCCTTCAACTGTCCACTAAGGACTTCATTCTCGGAGACCTCACGTCTACGGCTCTCTTTAGGACTGAAAGTCCAGGGATGATCCAATCCCCTTAACTGTCCACTAAGGACTTCATTCTCGGAGACCTTACGTCTACGGCTCTCTTTAGGACTGAAAGTCCAGGGATGATCCAATCCCCTCAACTGTCCACTAAGGACTTCATTCTCGGAGACCTCACGTCTACGGCTCTCTTTAGGACTGAAAGTCCAGGGATGATCCAATCCCTTTTCTTTCTCGGAGACACCTGTCTACGGCTCACTTTAGAACAAGTGTTCAAGGATGATACAATCCCCACATGTATTCTCATCAATATACTATCGATCCTGGGAACCCATACAGAACCTGATTCACACTTCTTCTTTAATTGCACCATTAAGAGAATGGTCTTATCTAGCCACTTGGAGCAAACATCTCATCATGATTCTCTTCCTCTTTCTAAGAGAATCTTCTAGCCACAAGCCTTCTATATTTTGTTTGATTTGTAAATCTTCTTGTTGAACATCCATCACTTGTTCGGTGTTCATTATTCTTCATGATCTTTCCTACAAAACAAAATTAAGTACATGATTAGTAATCCTTCATAATCATGAAATCATGATAACCTATTATGCATACAGATATCATTTACATAGTTATGCAACTATCTTGACCAATACTTTGGCACAACACTTTCCCATATCCTGTATGCATACAGTGGCTATCTAGATTCCTTCCATCTCTACCAGAACATACTATCGAGAGTGTGCACAGCTCTCAGCATGTCAGCAAAGAGGTTTCATTCTAGACAAGCAACAATGGAATGTTTGTCCAACTTACCAATCATATGCATATTAGTAGTATAATGTTCAATGCTCTATGAATGTTTGCACTCAGCATGATATGTTCTAGGAATACAAATATGCATACAAGAAATATCATTTACTATTTCAAATAACAACTCAAATACTTATCTTTTATGTTTGTGTGGTTGCCTCCCGCTTGATCTTCTATATGTCCTTTGAACTTCTATTCATTCTGTACCACTGTGCATGCTCAAGTGTGCACTAGTGTCATCCTCATGATCTCATACACAAACATTCATTCATTAGTATATTCTCAAAACATTCTAATTCTAAATAATCTTGAATATGTATAGTCATGATCATTAGTATTCAGGGTTTCAAGTAAGTCTTCTTTTACTCATGCATATTCTTGTTTGATCATAGTACTCTTCTGGTTAATTAAATCATGCATAAACCCTTGATTACTAACTTTATGAATAAGCATAACCAATCATATCAAGTATACTTATATAAGGGATCCTAACACAAGGTAAGATTCATGGGAAACATACCTGGATTAGTATACCTACTTGGTTATGTACAACATACCTAAACAATCTCTTCAATGATTTAGAGATCCTGAGCTAGAACCTGCATGTCTCATAGGTTAAGCATAATATAACAAAGTCATACATACCTCGTAAGTAGAACAAAGATTATGGATGAGTCTTTCTCTTCATGTTTTCATGGTCATGGAGCCTGATTTGTCTTTTGTGATGTACCTGTATCTTGTTAGCAAACAACATCAACCTCACACAACATTATAATGCATTAGTACAATCATAAGTGTCAACACCCTAACCAATGAATATCTTCTATCATGCATTCATAATTTTGTTAAGGTGATACAACAAATCTAAAATCAAGATTGTACTAACCGTAATAACATGAAGACAAACATACCATAAACTTAATCATGAACAAATCTCAAAACATACCTCGATGAGTCATACCTGTCGAGATCGCTTGTAATCTCCTTATGTAAAGCCTTAGCCTCATCTCCCTCTGAAACAGGAACTCCTTCACTTATGCAGGTGACCAATCCATCTTCTTCTAGGATTAACCCTATCCACTTGATTTGCAAGAACTGGACCTGGAGCTGGATATGGGTTTGTCAGAGAAACCCCAAAAATTCAAACTTTGAATTTCAAACTTCCGAAAGGATAGAAATATGCGCCTTGATGAGCTGATCAAACTGATATATTCAGAATTTGAAAACTGCAAAGTTTCACTCCTCAATTTTGCCTTTGAAACTTCCGGATTCACTGGACGTGACCCTGAACTGGGGTTTGATGAATCCCACTCTTCTTCCCAATCAAAATGTTTGATCCAAATCTCTAAGCTTCTATTTTTCTGAGGAGCTTCCAGCCATGGTCACAGATTTCAAAAATTCTCATTTTTACAGAAGCCCTAATTTTCCACTTTTCTGATCAAAGTCCCGAACTAGGGTTTGATCAAGCCCGGCCTTATGCCCAACCAAAAAATCTGATCTTGGTCCCTAAATTTCTATTTTGATGAGTAGCATTCAGCCGTGGTCTCCGTTTACAAAAATTCCAACTTTCTTCAAAGCCCTAAATTCCGGAAGCCATGAATGAAGGTACTCAAAAATAATTCTGTTTTGACAGAAATATGTACCTGATTTTTTCTGGTGTAACTCCAAACTTTTCAATCCACAGGGTCTGAAAATTTTTTCTGAGATAGCCTGACCTGATATCTTTCCATCCTGACAGGTCTGACCTCAATTGGATTCTCTGAGAGAGAGTTATGTCAAATGTCGCAACGTGACCTGTTTTGGGATAAAACAGAAGAGCGAACTTGTACGGCGTGCCACGTGTCACTGTTTGAACTTCGGCCTCTAAAAAACTTTCATAATGTATGTTGGCCTATTATATTTCCATCCTGACAGGTCTGACCTCAATTGGACTCTCTGAGAGAGAGTTATGCCAAGTGTCGTAACATGACCTGTTTATGGGATAATACAGGAGGGCGAACTTGTACGGAGTTCCACGTGTCACTGGTTCAACTTCGGCCTCTGAAAACGTTTTCTGAGATACTACAGACTGTGTACTACCTGTCACTTTTTACGAAATTTCATTTGGAGCTTCCTAGCCCAAGATATGACCTTTTTCCCAAGGTCACCTGATTTTGACTCAGATCTGGAAGAGGCAGAAACCCTATATTGTACAGATCATAAATCACAAAGTACAACGAATTAGAGGTTGTCCTTTGGACACGAGGTACCTGGAGATTTAATCTTCGTCTTGTAACAATTTCAGATCCGAAAACTTCGCCAAAACGTATTTATAGCGAAAGTGCTACGATGACTGGTTTTTGCTATGTAAAACCCTAACCTTCAAATTGTCGTGAGTAAAGCAAGTGTCGTTAGTGCCATACCTTGTCTTCCTTCAGGTTAGCTCTGATACCATGTTAAGATTTAATATGCTAAGACAGAAAATAGCAGCATTACATTCCATTTCACAATAATAGCATATACAGGATCACTGAAGAAACAACAAGCACAGCATAAACACAAGAGACAGAGATTTATCCTGGGAAACCCTCATGGGGTAGAAAACCCAGCAAAGCTTCCTCAATATAGATGACCAGCAATATACAAAGATGAAACCCTGAGACATGATCTCCTCCTACACAATAGCATAACTCTCCTCCACAAGTGCGCTATCCTCAAGTGAGTGAATGTGTATAATGAGGAACACACCTCCTCTATTTATACACTACTCTGATATGTATCTTACACAAGTACATGTAGGCTCGTATTTAACCATTAGGTTAAATACCCCATTATAACTGACTGGGCCGACCCCTCTAGGGTGGTCTAATAACCCTTTGACCCACATAACACATACAGGGCCGACCCCCACTAGGGAAGTCTAATAACCCAAGTTACCACATTCCGACGGAGGAATAAACATCTCCGGATATACAATAAGATCTTCACGAAGGAATGAATCATCTCCGGAATAATAAAGTACAAATATAATATTCTTTGAAGTTACAATATCTCAACAGTTGGAGCTAGCTGGGTCTTTCCCTACACGTTTTTCATCCAAATCCTGCATTTTTCCATTCCTGGGAGTTCGTTTTTGCATATACAGTAGCTTGGGAGAGAAGGGCCATGATTTGGGGACTGTATGGAGGTCGTTTTTGTCCCTGAATGTCCAAGGACATTTTTCTAAAAACGGATTTGGCTTCCCTAAGTTGTTCCCCAACTTTCCATTTCGTTTTTGTGGGTTCCCACATTTTTTCGAGTTAGCTGAAACCCCATCTCATGCATCTCACTGTAAAAACGTTTTATCCTGCCCCATATTTGTGTTCTGCTGTTGTGTGCATCCTCGTTTTTGGTTTGAACCTATGAACTAAAGTTTTGGAGTGGTAGTGGGGGGAGACAACCTCTCAAGAAGATCAAGAGGGCTTTGGTTACTCTTCTATGCATACCCTGAGAGCACTAGATAGGGAAGGTATGGCTTGAGGGACTGTACAGCAGTGAAAAGAGTACTTCCTTGTGTTGGGTGTGTAGGTATTGTGGGTGCCAAGCTAGATAGATCTTGCAAGGTTATCCCTGGCTCTGTGCTAGAGCTCACTAGCTTAGAAACTCTTCCTTTCCATCTCCTAGTAGCCTGATAAACCCAATTGTAGATTGGCTTGGCTCATCTTGGTGTATGCTTGGCTATGTGTGAGTTTGCTGTTCCCTGGTTCCTTGTAGAGATCATGCCCAGCTCGGGGGTGGTAGTGGTGCTGAGAGATTGAGGAGCACACTGGCCTACGGTTGGGTGGAATGTTGCAGTTGCACAGTGAGTTGCGTGGGACTACTTTCGCATAAGATAAGTATTCTCTTGTATATTCTTGCAAATATTTAATCGATGGATATCTGAATGTATGGTGATGGTGTAAATGATGTTACTTTCGCTGTGATTTTCTTAAAATCATACATTTCCATATGTCTCTGTTATATTAGGTGAATGCTTATGGTTAAAAGTCTCATGGGGCTAGATGCCTAGTTTAGCATCACGTCTGTTATGCACATGTATATGTATATTTTAATGTTAATTTGAATGCTTGTGTGCTAATGTATGGGGCTGGATGCCCAATTTAACCTCACGATCCTCTCCATCTAGCTAGTAGGATGGGAGGGGACGTGACAAACATGATGATCGATGTAGTTGATGGATTGTTGGAGGTCCATTAGAAGGCAGGGCCTCTTAGTGACATCCGGAAAACTACTTTCCAAAGGAGGAGGGATTAGGTTTTGGCACGGTTTTGGGTCTTGAAACATGGGAGGATGTGAAAGCCGCAATAAGAGGAAAGGATGTCAAGTGAACTCTGTTTGACATCCCTCCTAGTAGTTCTCTTGGACAACAGTTCTGATTGTGAGAGCTTGGGCTTGAGGCTATTGTGCCTCAAATTTATGATAGGGTTATTGGAGCATGAGGCATATTCCCCCACCATGATCTGGTCCCATTGTACTTCGCCAAACATGTGTATGCATAGTTTGTGTTACACATGTGTCTTAATTACATGAGTACATCGTTATGTTTTAATGGCATTGTGTGGGGACATAGTTATGAGCATCCTAGGGCTCACAGAGACCCTTCTACTACACCACCGCCTCCACAACTAGTTCCCATTCTTAGTCGGAATGTTATTCAGTCGGATGATGTTGTTGAACCATCGCAGATTGAAGTTGAGACACAGGATCGTATGGCAGGCATCATGCACATTGCATTGGACAATTCTATAGTGGCCATGCACGAGGACAGATCTAGACCAAGACATGGACCTACAAATCCCAATTTAATGTGGGTGGATGAGTCAATTATTTATGTGCTTGACCATGAGACTCTACTTACGTATGCTATGAGTTCCATTCTCTACTTAAGTATGCTATGAGTTCCCGTGATGCATACTATCATCTATATAAGGGATGTAGGCCATCGTCGATAGAGCAGATATATTTATGTACTTAATTTTTTTCATTATATGTCGTAAATAATCATCTTTACTACATGTACATAAAAAAGTGATAATTGAGTAACAATGATTTTTTTTTGTTCCATGCAGAGGACCACCTTATTCACTCAGTGCCACTTCCCCATTGGTTGAGTGCCAAACCTTTGTCCCTGGTGATGTCCTCATCGTACACATGCTAGTTCCTTCATCTTATATTTGTCAGTTACATACATGCGTATAATTGCAATTATTTTATTGTAACTTTCTTCTTGTTCCTTGCTCAAATTGTGTAGGGTAGAGACAATGAGATTGCATAGGATCAGAAAATGCATTCTCACTCGAGTTCCGACCATCAACCACTAGTTGATGAGGTGCCATAACTTATGTTGCAATGAAATAAGGAATTCAATTTGATGTTTTATTTATTATGTTCATTTATTATTCTTTAATTGATTACATGCATGATGTCACCATATACAGGCTCAAGTATAGCTAGGGTCGATACTTCATTAATGCTCATAGAGGAGTGGGAAAGGTTGACTCTGCATCGTCCTAGTGAGGACCCATAGACTCAGCATAATCCTAGAGCTTCCACACAACAAGATTTGGACAATATCACCATGGAAAGTCAAGTAAGTTGATCCATCCACTTAAAATTTTAAAAATATGTCATCTACCTAATTTCAAGGACTAAAATCTAGCTAACTTATAGAGTACACAATTTTAAATTTTGCAGTCCCCACATTTAGACACCAGTTTTGATCTTCGTCGCCTTGCCGCCAAGGGCATGGTGTAGGTGGTACTGGCAGTGGGGATGACCATAGAGCCCACCGGGGGCCTTCTCCACATATTTGACGAGATCTGTTCATGTTGCACTATTTTATTGCTACGCATACATATATACTTTTTTTTTTATGTATACATATATACAAGTTATGTATTTTTTTATATACTTAAAGGACTATTTCGTATCATAATTTTTCTTCGTGGAAATACAATGTGTGTATGTTACTTATGTTTATGGTAATTTGTCTTTATCAAGTATGTTTATGTTTATGCAGGTCTGCATGTTAACAATTTAATTTTTCATTGATTATGTTTACAAATTTTAATTACAATTCATTATGCTAATTTTTATTAACAAAAATAATCTAATAACAATGAATAGATTTATAGATTACTACTTATAATAATAAAAAAATACAATTTTCATAATACCATTTTTAATTAACAATAACAATTAGAGTTACAATTTACAATTACAAAATTACAAAATTACAAAATTTGACAATTACAAGTTACAATTGTCCAATTACTCTTTAAGAAATTACTACTTAGACATTCACACATTACAATTGTACAATTAATATTTAAGAAAATACTAATTAGACATGTACAAATTACTATTTTCACTCTCATTTGCAATTAAAATAAAATAGATAATATGGTCACTGATACCATGGGAAATATTGATACAAAATTGGATAGTCTTAAGATCATTCTTCTGGCCAATGAGTTATAAGAATGCAACCTAATAACAATGAATAAATTTTTAGATTACTCCTTACAATAAGAAATTACAATTCATAATGCTAGTTTCAATTAACAATAACAATTAGAGTTACAACTTACGATGTAAAATCTACAATTATAGTTACAATTGCAAATTACGAATTACAATAGAACATATTACAAATTAAAAGATCTACAAGTCACATTTAGAGTTGCATTTTACAATATACAATTTACCATTGTAATTACAATTACAAGTTACAATTGTACAATTAATCTGTAATAAATTACTGCTAAATATATGCACACGTTACAATTGTACAATTAATTTAAAAAAATACTAATTGGACATGTACAAATTCCAACTTGCAATCTCATTTGAAATTAAAATAAGATAGATAATAGGGTCATTGATACCATGTGAAATATTGATACAAAATCATATAGTCTTAAAACCATTCTTCTAGCCAATGTGTTATAGGAATGCAAGTCTCCATGGTATGTCATGGTCAACGCCTACCATCTTCCATTTCTTTGGTTCACCACTCTTCACCTTAATTTGAATGAGATGTATCTAAGCTACCACCACCAAATTAATATACTAACAAGATATATATTCAAGCATATAGTCTCGGTAAATAATATAATTGCCTTGTTTTTTCAATTTTTTGGAAAAAGTGGCCCCTGACAACTAGGTTTCCAATTTGGTAAGTGAAATCAACATCTCAATAGGGTCGCACCAAACTAATTTTAATTTGGGTACATGGTATTAAATAATATGCAATGTTCTCTTCATTTCCCAAGGGTGCAATGAAAACAAATACATCACTTTCCATAAAACTTAAAATTTGTTAATCAAATGTATATACATTCAGGTACCAGTTTGGAAGTTTAAACGTTCAATTGAATATTCTAAATAAAAGCATGTGATATATATAATGAGTAAACTTTGGTTAATGTTTAGTTGCGTACCTTACCTAACCACGTCAGAAACCCAATCTTGATCTAATGATACCACGGCATCTTCAGTGTGGATCTCTTTCCATGTAGGACCCTTTGATTTAAGAGGGATATATTTCCATGTTTTCACATGTCCAACATTTTTTGCATTTATCAAGGTCGCAACCATCTATATCGATGCAAAACTCGCAAAAGCACGCATATTTTCTCATTTCTATGAAAAATATGTCTCCCATGTCCTTACTTTGAACATAGTGTAATTCCCTTATCCTAGGTATTGTTTCACAATATCAAGGAATGGATCTATTCACATCACCAATGGAAACATTCCAAAATAACCTACATTGAAATAAATGTACAATCAAATATAGAAATATTCAACTAATACAATGTTTCAAACAACATTCAAAATGTGAGATTCAACTACACAATGTACCGTCTTTCCTACGCACTAACCTTGCTTGTTTGTGACCTTTGTGTCCCAAATGCAATGTGCATTAGTCAACTACTTCTATAGATGATTTGAGTCAGGTTGCACCATGACTCAGCGAGTACCTTCTAAGTGCCCATTTCAAATAGGAACCTACACCATCATGCTTTCCCTTTCCGTGCCCTATTTCAAAAAAACTCCAAGAATGTCAAAATCTTGTCTCTTTATGAAGGAGACTGAACCAATAAAAAAATCGTGTCGATTTGAAATTCCCTGCACACCCATTTGACCAAATCCAATGTTCTGTAAATGACACCCCATTCTTTTTTAATGAATCACAAATCAACCCAAAAAAGTGTTGAATGAACATTGTGTCATGTTTGTGATCATCACTCACATAAAAATGTTACTCTTTAATCACATTGTGTGATTGAGGAGTAATATCCCTTCCATCAATGCTCGCCTGATCATTTCTATACAAAACATGTACCAATATTGACACATGGTCAAAGTGATAATACTCACTTTGTATCTCAGTTTGGGGAGAAAATGTGTAGTTCTCGGTGAAGTCTACCAATGATAAGATTGTGTCTAGATCAAATACCTCATGAGAATTCTTGAATTCACTATCTTTCCACCTATACCTATGAGAGTGTTTGATATATTTACAAATCTAATTTTGGAATTTCTCCATGAACTCTATAATAGGAATTTTGTCCTCAATCAAGTCGATCATTTTAGATGGTGCAGTTGAAGAAGATGATGCAACCATGGTAACATACTCATATATTTTCCATGTAACTATGACATATGATAGTCCAGAGTGTGCTATATTGAATGTGAAATGTCTATGGAATAGTTCCAAATTACCACATTCAAGGCATCTTCTTCCACTAACACATATTTTGTTGAAAAACACATCCTCAAGATTTCTTTCGCATATTGGAACTAGATGAAAACAAATTTACCATGAATGGAGCTTGGGACATATTCAACAAGTAGCTTCATTGTTTTCATCTATATGAACCCTAAATTTAGTATATGTGAGTAATGTTTTTTCTTGAAACATGGAGGAATTTTGACATTGTTTCCAACATTCAGATTCTTAAGTTTGTCAGTGCCATAATAGCAGTTTTAATTTCCTTGCGAGAAGCTCAGATATCATGTTTTCTTGATTTTCCAAATGAAGATCTAAACACTTTTGTGACATTTTTTTGCAGGGTTTCATTTACCTTTAGCATTTTTAAAACCCAACAGGTTTGTGGCATCTTTCATTATTTTATGTTTTAGCAATCCATGTAGGATTTGAGCTTGTGTGATAACCGAGTGTTGTTCAAAATGCAACTTGATGGTATTTCTAACATACTCTCTAACTGTTCGAACAGGACTCAGGTTCTTGAACTCTTCTCCTGTGGAAACATCCATAAGGTCTTCTAAACATTCTCCACCTCTTCCAAACTTACCATAGCTCCCAATTACTCTTGAATCCGTGTGAGAGGGAACGAGGTCTTATGATGGTTGATTGGGATCTATCCCTGCATATAGTCCAGTTATATTTTTGAAAGCTCAACTCTGAAAAAATAAGGTACTTTTGTTCGAATTAAGAAAAATCATAGACTCGAAGTAAGAAGAATTCAAATATTATGGTCTCACCCATGACTAGATTTCAAATGAATTCAACATCATAAGCAAATTTATTTTTTGAAAGTTCAACTCTGACCAAATAGGGGAATTTTGTTCGGATTGAAAAAAAATAGAATCAAAGTAAGAAGCATTCGAATACTATGGTCTCACCCATGAAAAAATTTCAAATGCATTCAAACATCAAAATAAAATTTAATTTTTGAAATTTCAACTTTGATCAAATAAGGGATTTTTGTTCAAATTAAAAAAAAAATATAGACTCAAAGTAAGAAGCATTCAAAGACTATGGTCTCACCCATGAACAAATTTCAAATGCATTCAAACATCACAAGCAAAATTAATTTTGGAAAGTTCAACTCTAACCAAATAAGGGACTTTTATTCAAATTAAGAAAAAAAATAGAATTGAAGTAAGAAACATTCAAAGACTATGGACTCACCCATGACTATTTCAAATGCATTCAAACATCACAAGCAAATGCATGAAAATTTATAAGGGTATTTAAATATTTCAAAAATTATCATATAATGTAGATTTGCAAAATAAAATGTAAATAGGTCCCTATGACGTAGGTCCTACCACTCAAATTGTAACTGGGTCATCCAAAGGCTCTAGTGTCAACAGTTGTGAACCCATCAGAGATGCCAGCCCATGAAGGTAACAAATAATTGGTTATAACGATGAGCACTAAGAGTGGTATCAACAACACACAAACTCCAATCCAGGTACTATCAGCATCGCACGATAGTAACCTATAGGGTATATATCCTATGTTTTGGCCACTAAGAACCTTTGTCAAGTAGGTGGAAAGAAGTTATCCCTTGAATGGTATTGTGTCACCTCTTGTAACTATGTGGTGGGTAGCACCCCATAGAGAACAAAAACATGTTACCTCGGGTTTTACCTCCTCTGACATGGTGCCTCTTTCCCTGGTAATCCTTTTCCACTTGATGATGAAGGGTTTTTAAATGTTCCTTATAGACAACAAATATGTCTCATATAAGAAATGATTGATGGACATTATTTGGATTCCTAACCCAGCAATCCTACCTTATACTAACAAATTATTTTGTTCCCTCCTTTGGATAAATTATGTTGGTTGACTTAAGTTGTTGTGGGTTATTTGTTAACGGCTTTTTTCGCTTACTGGAGTGAGAATGAACTTGACCTTTACTTAAAAATAATCCCTCCAATTTAAATTATATATATTATGTACATGTACAAATGTTAAATAATATCTAAATATGATACAATTTTTTTTAAAACAAATTTCAAAAGAGTGACTAAGTATATTTATTTAATCTAAAATGTAAAATAATAAACTTTAGTACTCTAAATTAAATGAATTTTTATCTATTGCAACATCCATCCCAAGGAAGTAATTTACAATAGATGTCTCATAAGCTGTAATTTTATGTGTGAAATTGCACGCACATTTATATATCTAGTTTAAAGAGAAATCATATACGTAAATAAAAATGAACCATATACATAAATAAACAATACGTCTACTTTAAGGATTTTTTTTTTCACATTTACATGCACATATTTGAATTTAAGTTGTTCTAGAATGTTTATTTCTATAAATATTTGGCTATCAATTCCACTAGATGATATTTGAAACTTCATATCAAAACTAACCTTGAATAAAATTTAACACTACAATGGAAATTTTGAGAGTTCACAAATGTTTTTGGTATATCTAGATTGATAAGTTGGTTGGACACTAGCATGCAATAATATTATCTAATAATACTCAATGCATATACATGAACATTTTACTACATTATTTAGTATATAAAAATTAATTATGACCAATAAAAATCGTATAATATATTGAAAATTTGATGACTACGAATCAATCAACATGATAATTACATAATTAATTTTGAAACATGATAATAGAAATAATGAGGTAAGAAGTAAAAATTAAGAAACATGTTTGAAATAATTATCATTCGAATAATGAAATAAGAAAAATATTGATATCGTCCTCAATTGGAATTGGATCCACCAAAGGTTGGTCTTCATCATCTTCTTGTTTCTCTCTCAATGTTGCTTGTCGTCGCCTCATCCTTTCTTTGTTCTTTTCTCGTATCTCTTCTTCATTAATTTGATCTCGATCATGTTTCCTACTATGACGTTTTTTGTTTCTCATCTTAATTGGTGAATAAGAAATGAAAGCATCCATTTTTATTTGAAATCCTTAAAAAAAGAAACACTTTGAAAGACTTAAGAGAGTAAAAATGAAGTTACAATTCATAAATTTAAGTTACTGTGTGTTTTATATATGTATTTATACAATATACTTCAATAAATGTGAAATATTGGTAGGTAGTTTGCAGGTTGGGTTGGAGAGATGGAAGCAAGGCGAAATGAATGAAAAGTTGGAGAAATTAGCTCAATCGAGTTTGTTTTTGTATTCTCGATCGAGCAACCAAAATCTCAATTGAGCTAATATCTCAATCGAGATATTATTTTAATCAAGCTTTTGGTTAACCATCGATCGAGATGTATTAAAAAAGTGCACAAACGCTCAATTGAGCTATTTAAAAACCCCGATTGACCTAATAAGCTCGAATCTTGAGAGTTTTAAAATGGAATTTTATCCCCCTTCTTTATAATATTTTTTCTTTGCTCTCTTTTATAGACCTAGACCCTAGCCTAGGATACACCATAGATGGTGGACTTCATACCAGTGGATCTGTTAAGGAATCGTCTATTGATGACATAAAATTTGCAAGTTTCTGAGTTCATCGATATATATATATATATATATATATATATATATATATATATATATATATATATATATATATATATATATATATATTCTTCTAAAACTTATACTTACAAAACCCTGTCCACAACTTGAATTAGCACAAAGATAAATCAACAACAAAAAAATTCAACAAATGCATATGCCCCAGACCAACACATGCTCTTCAAAACAATATTTATTATTTTTCAAATTTTGTAACTAGTAAAAAAAAGTTTACGTGCACACACATGTGTATGAAATGCAATTAAAATTTTCCACAATCAATTTCAAAAAATTTTAAAAAAAATCCATCATAAATTTAAAAAAATGTGCACCCCAGTGCATTTTCTGTAGATTATGTTAATATTTGTTTTTTCAAAAATTATGCATTTATAACTAAATTATTTTATGTGCACACAACCCACTTGTAAAATTTTGTTGACATTTACAAGAACAAACCTATCGTTAAATGCAATTTTGGCATATTAAATAATTTTATTATTTTTTAAAAAATATATGTGGAAAGATGACATAACTCCCTACAATTTTTTTTTATGTCAAGCCAAAAATAAAAGTAAAAAAATGAAAAATATACATTGTGACAATCAAATATATACACCTGATTGCATATAACATATTTAAGGTAGTTGGTCCACCACTAAATCTAGAGGCATCAATACCTCCACCACCAGATCTAGAGGCATGGCCAGTTCCTCTACTACTAGATCTAGAGGCATCAATACCTCCACCACTATAGCTAGAGGCATGATCAATGTCTTTGGCACCAGATCTAGAGGCAATATCAGTACCTCCCTTAGATAAAAATGTAGTATAAAGCTACTAGTATATCTCTACACCAAAAGTCATATCGCCCAACTTGACAATCTATGATAAAACACCAATGAGTGAAATGGGTGTCGTACTTGGTGGGATGGTTATTGGAAAAAGAGAGGGTGGTCGATTAACAAGTGGAGGAGGATATGGTGGTCGATTGGCAAGTGGAGGAGGAGATGGTGGCCGATCAACTTTGTGAGGAGGAGAGGGTGGTTGGTAAGCCTATGGAGGAGGAGAGAGTGGTTGGTTGGCTAGGTTAGGAGAGGAGGGTGGTCAATTAGCTTGTGAAGGAGGAGAGGGTGATCGGTTGGCCGATGGAGGAGAAGGGAGCCAATCAAATTAGTGAGGAGGAGAGGGTGGTCGATTTTTTTATGGGGGAGGGAATGGTCAGTTATCCTATGGAGGTTAGTCGGTCTATGGAGGAGAGGGTGGTTATTTGACCTATAGAGGAGGAGGAGGAGGAATTTGAGGTGAAGGAGGTGGAGGATCACCATCTGAAGTAGATGAATCATATGAATAATATTGACTATCATAGGAACCCCTCCTCCTCTCAAGTAGGCTATGTGGTGCATCAATAACATCATATCACGTAAAAGGGTCACCCATAAATACACAAGATCTAATTCCAATATGATCTAGATAGATTTTACTAGGAGCACTCCATGCTGAGCCATCCGCCCACATAATTGATCTTCCACCTCCTGAAAAATTCTACAATTTGGCATGAATCACATGCCTAGTCTCTATAACTAATGTAGCTCATCAACCTCAACCATCTCCTCATCAATTTGGGGAGAAACCTACCCTTCATATGTGCTAATATATGCAAAATAATAAATAACTATAATTGGACAATTTAAATAAAATGTTAGAATATATCATATATGAATTGAACAAGATAATAAAATTTAACTAGATTGATTAAAATATAATGCTAATATTACCTCTATCATCTAGTGGCCCATCCTCGATAAATTATATGTTTATACATCCTCACTAGTTTATACTTTTATATGGGTACTACACAAGATCCATAGTATGTTCATCCTCACTAGAGAGCATCTTTAGTACCTTTAGAGTGATCCTACATGAGAACTTTTACTTGCCCCTCTTAGGAAACATCTTCCTATTGGCTTACAATATTGTTCTAGAGGTTTCCAATGTAGACCCAGGTTCTTTGCGGTTTAACTTAACCAACAAAACCCCTTTTCACCGGTCCTTTTGGCAACAACCTACAAACAGGCTGAGGTCTCACCCGAGGTGAAGCTATGGGGGTGTTGAGGAATCAGGTTTCCATAGCTATGTGATGAGTTGTTCGGACGGAGTTACTACGCAACGCGTTGTGGGGCTCGTGCTATGGGTTGACGAACGCATGATGATGGCCTTCGTCACGGTCAATACTTATGCAAGCTGGGATGCTGCACAACCAGTGCATCCACGGACTGCACGGTTCGGGTAGAATTCACTCGACACGACAACGCAACTGACTTATGCACTTCCTCTTCAGACTTAACCAATATTGATGACCTCACTTAACACTTATTCATTCATCTACTGCCTTAGATTATTTATTCTTATAATTGATGTAAACAGACAAGACACACACTACTGTGCACTTCTAGTGTTGCACGTTAAAAGAGTTATACTACCCGAACTCTACATACACATGTGAATATTCAGGGAACTGATACTTTCATGGACTTAGAATACTATGCATTCATCATTCATCCATTCATGTAATACTCAACATAATATTCCCATCTTTCTCCTATGCCGAATACATATAAAAGTATTAACATAACAACTGATAACTGAGAATTCAAGCATCCATTGTAAGCAAACAGACAAGTGCAAAACATAAACAATCACACTACACAGGATTTAACGTGGTTCACCCCTCGGATGGGAGCTACATCCACAAGAACTATTTTTGTATTAGTCTTTGGGAAGGGTACAACAGTTCTTGTCTATGCACTTAGTTGCATACTCTCTTCTCTCTCAATAGGCCTCTGCGCACACAGCTTGCAGAGCCTTTACAAAAATGTCTCTCAACAGAAGATTTCTCAATAATAATCAACAATAGATAATCAACAACACAATAAAAGAATGAGAAATTAACCCTTTCCCATACAAAATATGCCTTATTTATAGATCATACCCGTAAATCATGTCTTTACAATTCGTAGGAAAAAACCCGTAGGTTTACAAAACTATCACAGTTTCCCCAAAACCGGACTTGCTCGTTCTAGTAGAAAATCTTCTGCTGTGGCCATCCTCCGCATGTGATCATGTCGCTATCATCCCCCCTGTCGTGCACACACCAAAAGGTCGCTTTCATTGAGCCGTTCTTTCTCTAATGGTCTTGTGCAACTGGTTCAGGTAGTGGTTCTTTGCATGTGCGACCAGTCGCTTTCTTCCACTTTGCGATCAACTGAATGCTTGGGTTCGGCGCATCTGGTCGCTTCCGTTTCTGCATTTCTCCCTCCAATACTGGGTAGTCTTCAATAACATGGTCGAATGATTTACAATAACTACACATAGTGCATGGGTTGGTACAATCTCTAGATACATGGCCAGGTTGACCACAATTATAACAGATTACTTGACCTCGGCCTCATCCTTGCGCTGGGTCATTATTCCTTCCTCTTCCGCATTATCCTCCGCGGCCTCTGTATGATCCTTGATCATGCTATACATTTTCTTGTTTTTGCGAAGTCTCTTCTTGGACTCTGTACACTCCTCCATACATATGCTCAATATCTTTCTTCCTCTCTAACATGAGCTCATATGTGTAGCTATTGGACTCATCATGTCCAACTGACTTACATAAATTACAATATAGATTTTTAGGTGTTCTTACATATTTCTAAATCATGTAGCAGTCTTCTGACCGATGTCCTCTAGTTCTACAAATTTCACACCATGGCCCTTGGTTCGGATTTAATGGGTTTGGTGCACCCATGTTAAGGAAATCTTGGAATAAAGGACAATGATCCTTAGTGTGTCCTTCTCCCTTACAACTTGTACACCAGACATCTTGTCTTTCTTGCTTTCCTTTCTTGATAGCTTATAGTTGTAGTGTCAGGGTGGCCAACTAGTTCTGAATCTGAGACATCCCAATGCTACTTTCTCCAATAGGTGAAGCTTCTAACTTCATCGTGATATCCAAGGCCTCTTCCTACGATGAAACATTCTGCTGCATCAATGGTTGTCTGATATGAGGAAACAACGTGGCTATAAACCATTCCTTGTGTTGTTGCGGTGCTATAACGAAGCTTACGTGGTCCAACAGTGTCTTAAATTTCTGGTCAAATTCCCATACTGTTTCGTTAGGTTTCTGCTTGATCTCTTTTAATTCTGTGATACACTGTGATTCTGACTTCGACTTCTTAAATTCTGCTAAGAGTACAGCCTTGATTTCTATCAGCATTCTATTATGTCCCTGGGAATATTTCATGAACCAATGCAAGGATCTATCTCTGAAAGTGGTGATGAGATGTGCTTGCTTCACAGTGTCATCTTGCACTTGCTTTACACTCCATATGGCTTCACATAGAAACCAATGTTGATCAGGGTCTTCTAGACCCGCTCCTTTGAATATCGACAGTTTGATATCGTTACTCATCTTCCTTCTAGGTGGCACAGTTCTCTAAGTAGTGCTAGGGATAATACTCTGAGGAGTGATATGAGGTTGGATGTTCTTAAGTGGGGCAGCCTGAGATGGAATAGGCTGAGTCGGGATAGTCTAGGCATGTGCTTCTGTGGTGTTACCAGTACTGATGTTTTGCGGTATGGGTTGTGCGGTGCTCGCAACCGGCGGATTCTGAACTAACGGGTTCTGTGATAGGGGAGGCACAGTTTGTACAACCGATGGATTCTGCGGCATAATAGGTTGATATGTGGCTGAAAGAGGTGTGGTCTGATTGTTAAGCTCACATGGTATCTGGGTATCTGCACAGAGTCCATGTGTTTTAGGATTTTTCTTAGAGGCGACCTTGTATCTCTTTCCACTTCTTAGATTATGGGTTTCTTCATAAGAGCCACTATATATGCTATCTACCATGATAGATTTAAACAAAACTTCACTGCATTCTAAAAATTCCTTTCTCAGCTAAAAGCATTTTAATGTATAAACTGAGGTTGTTCAAGTACTTACCTCTGAAACCCTTGAAAAACTCTCTTTCGGCTGCGCTGGAGGACTTTAGCATGTCCACCGTGAACTCCATCACGAAGCTCTATAGCGTATTGTCAACCCAGAAGTCGAATTCTCATGTAAATGGACTATCTACTGCTTGGAGCCTTTCAATAAGCTTTGGTGTCCACTCGGTCGGTACGTCTCGCAGGGTACAGTTTCTGCGTTCTGCGAGCCTTAACGACCACTCATGTGGCTCGTTTCCAAAAGTTCCCAAAATATTTCGTGAACGTCTTTCCATGGGTATTTGTTCAACCACTGAATATCAGAGAGATGTGGGTGTCTATTTTCTTTCCTTGCGAAATCTCTTTTTGTCTTGTCACACCAAGCCTAGATTTCCTTCTTGTTTAGATGCCAAACATCAACACCCAACGAAGCTTCTTCTTCGTCGCACATCACAACTTCAACTCATCTCGGATTCTTAGTGCGGAAATGGAACCATTTGTTGGCTTACAATACTGTTCTAGAGGTTTCCAATGTAGACCCAGGTTCTTCACAGTTTAGCTTAACCAACAAAACCCCTTTTCACTAGCCCTTTCGGAAACAACCTGCAAATAGGTTGAGGTCTCACCCAAGGCGAAGCTATGGGGGTGCTGCAGAATTAGGTTTCATAGCTATGTGATGAGTTGTTCGTACGGAGCTACTGTGCAGCGTGCTGCGGATTAACGACCGCGCGATGATGGCCTTCGTCGCGGTCAATACTTCTGCAAGTTGGGACGCTGCACAACCAGTGCATCCACGGATTGCGCGGTTAGAGTAGAATTCACTCGACAGGACAACGCAACTGACTTATGCACTTCCTCTTCAGAATTAACCAATATTGATGACTTTACTTAACACTTATTCATTCATCTACTTCCTTAGATTATTTATCCTTATAATTGATATAAACAGACAAGACACACACTATTGCGCACTTCCGGTGCTGCGTGTCAAAAGAGTTATACTACCCGAACTCTACATACACATGTGATTATTCAACGAACTGATACTTTCATAGAATTAGAATACTATGCATTCATCATTCATCCATTCATGTAATACTCAACATATTATTCCCATCTTTCTTCTACGGCGAATACATATAAAAGTATTAACATAACAACTGATAACTGAGAATTCAAGCATCCATTGTAAGCAAACAGAAAAGTGCAAAACATAAACAATCACACTACACAGGATTTAACATGGTTCACCCCTCGGATGGGAGATATGTCCATAAGAATTATTGTTGTATTAGTCTTTGGGAACGGTACAACAGTTCTTGTCTATGCACTCAGCTGCAGACTCTCTTCTCTCTCAATAGGCCTCTACGCACATAGCTTGCAGAGCCTTTACAAAAATGTCTCTCAACAAACGATTTCTTAATAATAATCAACAATAGAGAATCAACAACAATACAAAATGAGAGATTAACATTTTCCCATACAAAATATGCCTCATTTATAGATCATGCTCGTAGGTCATGTCTTTATAATTCGTAGGCAAAAACCCTTAGGTTTACAAAATTGTCACGGTTTCCCCAAAAACGGACTTGCTGGTTCTGGTAGTGAATCTTTCGTTGTGGCCATCCTCCGTGTGTGGTCACGTTGCTATCATCCCCCTGTCGCATGCACGCTAATAGGTCGCTTTCACCAAGCCGTTCTTTCTCTAATGGTCTTTTGCGACTGGTTCAGGTAGTGGTTCTTTTCATGTGCGACCAGTCGCTTTCTTTCGCTTTGCTCCTTACCCGCCGCTTGGTAATCATGGAGCATCTTTACCAAAAATAGACCACCGATGGTCTAACTGGAATTTGTGTCGTCTTCCGTTGAACACTTTGCTTTGCCGGATCTTCGTAGACTAGACACCTCGCAGCGTTGTACTCCTCGCAGCGCTGAAACTCGCAGCTCTTTCGATGCTGCACTGCGCTTATCTTCGTAGCATTCTAAAACTTACTTGTCCAAAAATCCTTCAGCTGAACTACGCTTAGCTCTGCAGTTCCGGAACTTGAATTTGCACAAAAATTCCCCACTTGGGCCAGGCCCAACACACCTGTGAATATGCACATAGATCCTCGATCTAGGAGGAAGGTGCTTGAATGAGAGTCTAGTGGTCGAAAAAATCTCAAAAAATAAGGAAAACAACTTTGAATAAAATGGGAAGACTATCCTCCCATCAAACATAGCATGACAACAATACAAAGAAAAACAAAATCGTCCAAAAAAATGGCCGATCACCTAATACATATAGGTGTTTACACTAAAGAATTTACACAATACAACATTGTATACGTTGTAAAAATGAAGTTCCTTTTGGTAAATGTTTGATTTATTTTACCCTATTTAGGTGCACCAAAAAAGGGGTAAAAGTAGGACAATTGGTTTTTATATCCAGTGCTCCATCTACCTCAGTACACACCAGGGATATTTATACATAGAAACACACTGGATCCTATTTTAATTTTTTAAATTAAAAAACTACTTTTTAGTATTAAATAAATTATCTTGAGTTGGTGATTTATGTATATTTAAGCACATTGGAGCGATTGTATTATATAGGTGCATTGATAAAGGGTTAAAACCATTAAAAAAATAGTTTTGTGCACCGTGATCCAATTTTCACATTCAGTGCTTTGTATCCCTATATGCACCAAGGCATTTTGTAAATTAAAAAACACTGGATTCTATTTTTAATATATTTTTTAAAGTTAGCTTTTTATTATTAAATATTTTACTGTAAGTTAGTGTTTTATGTATATTCATGCATCCCGATACAAGTTTTATATTTGGGAGCACTAATACATTGTTAAAAATGTAATAATTTTTTATTTTTGCATTTCTTTTTTGGTTCTCTGTATAACTATATGCTCCAAGGCGTTCTGGAAACAAAAACACACTAGAGTCCTTTTTTAATTTAAAAAATAAATAAAAGCATAATTTTTAGTAGTACATTTTATATTGTGAATCGTGTTGGAAGGCGGGTTTGGATGAGTCAGCTGCGCAGCATCGCGGATGCTGCGCAAGGTCAAATATTCCGCGCAAGAAGGAAAACTGCGCACAAGTCGGAAATAATATTACTTTATGTAATTTTGGTCATTTTGGAACGCATTGTGCGGATTAAGGGTCATCTTGTTGTAGATTTTGTTAGAAAGTAGTTAGGCAGTTGCCTAAGTGGACCATGAATGTAAAGGCACAAGCCTATAAATAGATGTAGAATGACAAGTGTTAATATGAGGATTTTTGATAGGAGAATACGGCATGTTTGGTATTGGATATTGACCTTGGTCTTTGAATCTGGGTATGCGACAGAAGAACTGTATTAATGTATCTGTATTTTGTTGCGAAGGTTAATATGACATGACAAAGCTTGAGCATAATCATTGTGTCTTTTCCTGTTTTCCTATTATGAATTTGATATATATTTGCGATATGAATCTGTGAATGATGCGATGTTTCTTTGCTCTAAATGATGTTATATTGTTAGATCTATTTGTGCATTAATGGTTTTGCTGCTAATGAGAACTGTTGAATGATAATGCAATTCTGTTTAATGCCTAAGATGAATAGTTAGATCTGTTGAATAATGTTGTGCTAATTTGATAAGTAGATGCACATGGTCCTCCTTCATTCAACGGAAACGTGGTTCCGTCAGCTCTCCCTTGAATATCTCGGGTGAGACTTCATCTACTCCGCAAGTGTTGCTAGATAGGGTAAAACCTGTCTGGGCCGGTGCTCAGGGAGACCGTGGTGGTTTGGATGTCAACAGAGTGAGGAACCCCTGTCGATTGGGTTTGTGTCACCAAATGGTTCCATTTCTGGGACTCTAGCGTGAAGAAAAAGGAGGACATGTTGTGGCATCCGACGAAACCGAAAATTCAAGATTGGTTCGACCAAATGTTGCGAGAGTTTGCTGAAAAAGAGAATCAGAACCCTAGACTGATGATGGATAGGTGGCTGGAAAGGTATATACACGACGGTCCACATGAGTATTTTTTCTGTGAATTCCCGATCATCTTGTATGAATGGTTAGCGCAATTGATCTTTCGCAAGGTAAATTTCCAAGGTGGTGAGCCAACATCCTGGACCCCAGAATTGATCTAGGAGTTGCAAGAAGTTGACAATAGGGCATTGCAGGCTATTGAATTCTGGCTTGACAGTATATTGGAGGGCTGTATCATCGAGTTTGTGGTTGATACGACGAAATCCTATAGCGAAGGTGAAAGGGATTTTTTCAACGGACCAAGATGTAGGTTCTTATTGTCATTACAATTGTCCATTAAGATGCTCATTTGTGAAAAGGGAATACTGAAGATGAACCTCGAGTAGAAGAACCCTAGTGGGCGGAGGATGTGGATACCACAAAGGCAGGAGGAAGGAAAATGGAATGATATGGGGTAGATGGGTACAAGTTACAATGAGACTGTGAAGGAAGCCGAGGAAGAGATTGGTCTTACGAGGGGAGGAGCAAGGTTTTGACAAGATAAAAGATAGAGGACAGGGGAAGGTCCTAATGTGATCAAAACACAAAACCACGAAGGAATACCACACGGGATGAAGAGACCCCACAGTGCCGACAAGGACGACCAAGATACGCCCGAAGTAGAGGCAAGACAAACCCCCAACATAAATGTACCCACACCTCCGCTTACTATATCCCAACCAACGAGAAATACGACTTTGACACCGCTATGTTCGGCGTGTCAACAACACTCGAATAGTAGTGGATCAATGATTGTAGGAAGAAGGCCCGGGATGGAGGGCGATGATGTGAATTTACCTCTGTTTCCATGGAAATGGAACTGAGGACCCAGAGCAATATTGGTTCTTATGTGAAGTTGTGTGGACTGTTAAACAAATTATGGATGATGACATAAAGAAAGGTCAATTGTCAACGACTCTTAGGGGTCGCACACTAGACTGGTTCATGAAATTTGTACAAGTTCCTACGGGGAGTCCATAAAAGACATTGGTTGAAGTTAGAAAAGGGTTAATTGAAGAGTTTAGAAAACTAAATTCTGAAGCGCAATACATTACAGAGATGAAGGAGATCAAGTAGTATTCGAATGAAACTGTTTGGGATTTTGATCAAAGGTTTAAAACGCTAATGGAAAGATTCAACTTTGAGATGAGAGACATCAACATAAGGAATGGTTCATCGCAATGTTACTACCTCATATCAGACTTCTGTTGATGCAGCAGAAAATTGCGACACCGAGTGAGGCTCTGGAGATTTCCATGAAGTTAGAAGCTTCAACTATTGGTGAGAATGGAGCTAGCATGACTCAGATCCAGACACAGTTGGTGAATCTGATAATTCAGTTGCAGGATCTCAAGAAGGGTAAAGAGCACCGCGAAGAGGTTTGGTGTACTTGATGTCGTGCAGAAGGGCATACCAAGGATAACTATCCATATTTCCAAAACTAACTATTATCAGGAGCATCGAACCCATTGAGTGGCGGAGGTATGCCATGGTGCCGCATTTTTCAAGTTTATGGGCATCAACATGAGGAGTGTTAAGACATGCAGAAGATGGTCATGAAGCCGATGAATTTGTATTGTACATTCTGCAATTTTTTTGGGCATGAAGATAAGGATTGCCGCGCATATGACCTACTCCAGGAAAGAACGTACGACTCATACTATGTAAGGGGAGAAGACCATCGTGCAGTACAGTAACCGTAGCCATAAGTGGCCCAGCTTCCACCTCAACCGCAAATGCAGTTTGTACCGCAGACGCAACCACCACAACGGTTTGTACCACAACCACAGTATAATCAGATGCATATGGCTCCGCAGCAGCCAGAGTATGGTCAGCCCACGCAGTATGTTCAGCCAGCACAGTATGTTTAGTAACAATCAAATCCTTAGTAGAAATAATTTAATCAACCGCAATATCAACAACAAGGAGGATTTCATGGAGGATTTTGAGGAGGCCGAGGTGGAGGCTTTAATCGAGGAGGAGGACGAGGTCGCGGACCTATGTAATGTTGTAATTGCGGAGTATTGGGATGCTACTAGAGAGACTGCCCGCAGTTGCAAACACGGTGTACATATTGTTTTGGTATTGATCACAATGTTGAGAACTGTCCATAGTTGATCGCGCGATGGCAGGAAGGAAATGTTCCGCAGATGCAGAATAAAAACCAGTTGCAGAACCAACTTCAGAATCAGAATCAATTGCAGAATCATAATCAGATGCAGAATCATAATCAAAATGCAAATCAAAATCTGAATCAACCTGCAAATCCACTGCCAAACTAGGAATCAGGGACCAACTGTCGTGGCGATTTCAACAGAACCAAGAACGCAAGATGTCGATGTTGCTATTATCACTCGCGGAGG
Source organism: Larix kaempferi (assembly GCA_027924585.1). Classification (NCBI taxonomy): domain Eukaryota; kingdom Viridiplantae; phylum Streptophyta; class Pinopsida; order Pinales; family Pinaceae; genus Larix; species Larix kaempferi. Next base: position 1,919,069 of record BSBM01000723.1, on the reverse strand, counting down.
TGCGACGATAGGAGAAGATGGTTCAAATCCACTAATACAGTTGTCTGGGAAGAATAAGGTGCAGTTTGATATTGATGCTAAGTGAGACACATTCTTTGAATCACGTAATGCAATGTGAAGACATCTTGGTAAGTCAATTACTTATGACATGCCCACTACTTTTGACTCAACTTCGGGAGTAGGACCATCACGACAGTATGGTACTTTGCAGAACTTATTTGAAAGTTTCTTATTGCTATTAAGAGATCTCAATTCGCTTGCTGATATTGAGAGTCTGTTGCATTGACCGACCAAGGGACAGAAAGAGTCCACAGTGAACTCTTTACAGAGGAAGAAGACAGGAAAAGAGATGCGCATGAATATCCATATTAGGGATTACGAGGTAGATTTAGTCATTCTGTATCTAGGCTCAGATATCAATATTCTAACAAGGTAAGCATGGCAAAATATGGGGATCCCAACGTGTTGATGCCCCGAAGATCGCAGCATCAAGCAGAAAGGGATTCTCCCCGGTAGACTATCAAAATTAGATTGTCCACCGTTTGGTATAGGGAATCTGTCCGGTTACAGGTTCCGGCAACCGTTAGGTTTGGAGATTTGCTTCAATTATACCGGTTATGGCTCGATCCACCGTTCTTTTTGATTTTATAGTTTGAAATGATATGCAAGTGCCTAAGCTAACTTAATCTAAATGCAGAACTTGAAACAAATCTGTATCTAAAACTGAAATATACCTAAACTATCCCTGCAAGGAGCAAATTATAAGTATGATTAATGTGCTGGAAGATTTATCTAAATATCAATAGACAACCATTAAATCATAAATATATATCTACAGCAAGAAAGCAAAGATATTAGAAGATAGCTTCCCATTCACATATAACACATTCCATTACTCACGTAGGAGAAAATTCATTTGCACAAGAAACGGTAAGATCAATCAATATAGAGAAATAATTCAAGACAGTAAAGACAGATCTCACTGCAGAATATGAAAGTCACAAGAATAATCCAGTATACACCCAGCATCCATTTCCATGCAAAAGACATCCTCTCTGGGCTCTTATTATGCAAATGTCATTTTCTTGAAGCAAGTGCAAGATAGCTCGTACAAGTTAAGAAAATTATTTTCCCTGCTAAAAGTTCTCTACACTATTCCCTAAACTTCTATTTATATCTTTGAAAAATGCCTCTTGGGCTACCACCTGGATCTTTACACATGTCCTCTCCAGACTTTTCCTCAATAATAAACAAATCGTGGCCCTTTTCTTAAAACAAAAAATTTCTCAAAATAGAAAAGGACAGTTGTCCAGTGAATCTATGCTTTAAACATATTGAGACCAAACTAAAAAATAGGAACAACGCCTTAGGATCAGTGTGTTCACCCTTGGGAAGGCGCTTCTACTGGGAGAGAAGGGCTTGGACTGGCTGGTACTGTTGGGAGAGAAGGACTTGGACTAGCTGCATCTGTTGCTACTGCTTTCTTTTCCTCCTCTATTATGTAACTGAACCAGATACCAGTGTCTCTGATAACCACATTTGTTGAGGAAGGGAGCAAGATCTTCTGGGAATTCACATCTTTACCAAGATCTGCTCCAACACCCTGAATTTCTGTAACTGCTGCTTGGTGGATTTCTTTAAGCAAATGACCGTAAATTGATGACAGCCCAATATAGTGATGGAGATCATCAGTGGCTAAGACATCAATCTTTTTTACATATTCTATTTGAATGCCTAGCTCTTCCTTCAAGTCTGATAAAAGTTTCTCTTTGCTTGGGAACTCATCGAGGGATTGAGGAAAACTCATCTTGCACTTATCATGCACTTCATGGATTTTTTGATAAAGGTTGTTTCTTTTATCCATTGTTCCTTGGATCTTGGCCATTAGCTTAAGGAAACAGTTCCTGCAGAATTCGATAAGGGCTATATCTTCTTTAAAATCATCTACAGACTTGAATGGGAGATGCTTGGGGAAATCAACCTTCCCTTCTCTCCACTCCATCTGGCTCAGGATGTTTGCTTTAACCCGAGTATATTTTCCCTTAAGCCTATTGGCCTCTGCATTGACTTCTTTCAATCTAACCATCATGGCTTTGAGCCTGCACACTTCCTCAGTAATCAGCTCCTGTGTGGCATGTATTTGTCTCAGAATGTCACAGGACAACTCATGAAAGGGAGACATATCTATTGCTCTGCTCTCTGCCTACTCTAATTGCTCAACCATTGCTTGCTTATCTGCTTGCAGATGAGAAACTCTAGCTTCAGAATCATTCTCTTCTGCTTCTAAAACCATCATCTGGACTGCCAGGTGCTCCTTTTCTTCTTCTAAATGGCAATACTTATCTGACAATTCCTTGTGCTCAACAGAAAGGCGATTATATTTATTAACTACAAGGTCCCTGTAAGCCTGCTCATTAGCCACAGTATGTTGCAACATGCAAGCTCTCCTCTTAGTTGACTCAAATTCTCTAACCATATCGACCACATTGTCCTGTGTTGCTTTTTCTACTAACACAGCGGCGGATGCCATGGCTATGGGAGCCTTATTTGTATTTTGCATCACCGTGGTCTCCTGCCGGGTAACAATATCTTCTTGGAAGAGTCTCTTTATCCTCTCTTCCGATTTCAAGACTACTGCCTTCCTCTTCTTATCATACACAAATTCATCCCATCGGGACACAGTATGATCTTCTATGGAGTGTAAGGGACGATTGGGAGATCTATTACATGTATTTATGCTTCTATGGGTGGGTTCTGTACTACTTGAGACGCGTCTGTTCCCACATTTTGGGTGCCGGAGACAACTTCTTGAGCTGTGTCTGTCTCCATACCTTGGGTGCCGGGAACACCTGCTTGAGCTATGTCTGTTTCCATACCTTGGGTGCCGGAGCCACTTTCCTGGGCATCTTCATCGGTCTTAAGTTCTTCCTCCGCATTTTGGTCTTCTTCATCTTTGCGCCTTCTTTCTTCTTCTTCAGCTTGCTGCTTATTTTAACTTTCTTCCCTCTGCTCTGCATCTTCAGCTTCTTTCTGTAGCCTTGCATCTTCTGCTTCTTTCTGCAGCCTTGCTTCCTCTGCTTGTTGTTGCAACCTTGCTTCCTCATCTTCTCTCTGTAGCCTTGCTTCCTCAACTTCTCTCTGCAACCTTGCTTCCTCAGCTAATCTTTTCTCTTCGCGGGCTAGGGAATCAGCTGCTTCTCTCTCTTTTTGCAGATTGGTTTTTCGGGCTGGGGCAGAGCTAGAGCTTGCTCCACTGCCTTGACGACAAATTTGCAACTCAGTCATGTTGTTGACGCCTCTGAACACTTATTCCTCGGCATCATAGTAATGAGCATAAAATTCTTTGCAATGCTCAGCAACCTTGCTCCGCCTATCATTTCTATGGAATATCATTTCACTGAAGTGAAACCCCTAAGAATTTGTAGGCTCCTATGCAGAAGGGCATAGGAGGGAAAGAAGCCTTATGTTGTTTGTTAAGCACCCCTCCTATTCCATCAAGGAAAATTTGCCTGACTGCTTCCTTGAGGACTACATAATCAATAGCGTATTTCGGAAAAATGTATGGTGCTTTGGTACCTCCAAACATCCTGATGTAGGTTCCCTGCTCTGAGAAATAAAAATTGCCATAGTTTTCCAGGACCTCCATGGCTATTTCTGATAGACAATTGGGATCTTCCTTGAAAATCTGCTCATATAGAGGGACGATGAACTCTTCGCAGATGAGCTTATAGCTTGCTTTGTAATTTTGAGCCCACATTATTTTATAAGCAGTGTAGACTGGGGTGTTGGCTTTATCCCATGTGCAACCTAGTCTGGGGAAAGAGAGTTTGGCCAAAATGCAATCAATGAGATAGGAAGACATGTAAAATTCTGACTTTTTTAAGGCCAGACCTTCTCTTGCAGCAGCCACTGTGGATGCCAAACTATCCGAAAGGATAGTATCCCAGTCAAACACAGTTCCTTTGAATGTTATGAAGTGAATGATGGGGGCCCACTGTATCCTATATACAGTTCCATCGGGCATGCCGAAAATTCTGCATAGCATCAGGGCGATTAACCTAAAATGAGGTCTTAGGTTCTGAATATCATATTCATCATTACCTCTCTTCCTCGGGTGTTTTCCTGTGACCAATAATTTTTTGGCCATCTCAATATTATTCATCTTACCCAACCATTCATCACTTAGAGCTTGTTGGGGACGTGAGAATTTGTAGGCCGCGGCAATATACGCTGGATGAAATGAAGCAAAAGGCTCTCCCTTACTGTCATGCAACACTCTTGTCTCTGGTTTGGCATGTTCCAGTATCCATCTGATCACTTCAGAGCATGGGAACAATTCAGGGTGGGTAGAATCCCTAGCTATGCCGGAAGTTCTGATGTTGAGGTAGATTTGCTCTTCTTCCAATAATACATCTGGGATATCCCGGTCCTTGATTATCCGGTAAAAATCTCCCCAATGGACCTCGGGAGGAACACCGATGGTACACTTAGTGTCTTGGAACATAGTTTTAGTCCTTAGTTGCACTGGCTCTGGTTCCATCACTTTAGTTTTCTTTCTACCACCTTTTGGCATCGTGGCTTATCCCTGCTAGCAACCAAATGTGAATCATTATAAAAATTTGCAACATGGTATGAGAGTGTAACATAGAGAAGGACAAATTTAACATGCGAATGAGAAAAATAGACAAATTATGAAGCTGCATGCTGGGGAAGAAAAATAGATCACTTCAGAAAATGAAATATGGTCCTGAGACTCGATTATTCTAGGGAGACAATGTCTAGTCATGAACTTTTGGAATGCTTCTGAAAAGGTATGCATATGACGTGAAAAAAAAACCTGCTTCCCTCCTAGCCCTTGGAGAGAGGGTACCCTTCATCGTAGCACTTCTAATGGTCAATGGTGGGTCGGCCTGGAGTGAAAAAATCCTATGAATAAACGATGAAACAAGGGACTGTTTTCCACATTCATTAACTGAGCCAAAAAAGGTGAGTGGTTGAGTATCTCAACCGACCACTACTATTATTAATAATACTTGCGAAACGGTGTGTGGTCGATATGAAGTTCGAATCAGGGTAGGAAAATGATCGCAATGCGGCGGTGAAAAACTCGGATGGTCATGGCTACGGCTTTTAGTTGGTAGGAATGAGAAACCTAAGGGGCCACGGCGGCCGTAATAAACAAAAAAAAATGACCTGTGCTACCAATGTCTATCGGCCATGTTATGAACGGGAAAACCCAAAAAGTAACTCGACATGGAGATAAAACAAAGATGGCGGTTAAAAAACCTACCTAGAGACGAGACAGTGGTTGAGTGAGGTGGACGTGGTCGTGGATGCGCTGAGCTGGAGATAGCCGGCACGGTCTTCCCAACGGCGTTCTTTGAACGATAAACTAACAATGCGATCAACGAAACCCCACCGCCCTTATAAATGTTAGACACGTGCGGCATTAAACGGGTAGGTGGTGTCATAAAAATGGGGTTTTAATGCCTTGTACGATGTGGTCAATTCAAGCCGTCTCGGCATTTAAGCGCGACCGTCGGTTGCGGGGTAGACTTACGAGTTTCATCCGCAATTGCGGAACAAGACGGTGAATTGCTTCGGCGTTTCGGGAGAGCTTTATGAGTCTTTTCAAAATACAGTCCCTCAGAAGCTTATCGCGAACGCTTTTGCCGAGTCATGCCGCAGTTTCAGAAAGATTCAGGATATCCTTCCGCAACTTACGAAATAACTTTGTTCAAGCTTATCGACAAATTACTACGGCAATATTTGACGAAAGCTTCTGCAGTTTTGAGAGAGTTTCGTGAATTGCTTCTGCAGTTTCGGGGGAGTTTCGTGAATGCTTCCGCAGTTTCGAGAGAGAAACTTTAGCTTCTTCCAAAAAAAACTAAGTCTTTCCGCGGTTTCGAGAGAGAATCGTGAGTGCGTCCGCAGTTTTGGGAGAGTTTTGTGAATTGCTTCTGCCGTTTCAGGAGAGAATCGTGAATGCTTCCGCAGTTTCAGGAGATTTTTTTGAATTTATTTCCGCGATTTCGAGAGAGACATGCAAATTGCTTCCGCAGTTTCGGGAGAGATATGCAAATTGCTTCCGCAGTTTCAGGAGAGATATGCAAATTGCTTCCGCAGTTTCGGGAGAGATATGCAAATTGCTTCCACAGTTTTGGGAGAGATATGCAAATTGCTTCCGCAGTTTTAGGAGAGATATGCAAATTGCTTCTGCAGTTTCGGGAGAGTTTTTTGAATTTCTTTCCGCGATTTCGAGAGAGACATTCAAATCGCTTCCGCAGTTTCGGGAGAGATATGCAAATTGCTTCCGCAGTTTTGGGAGAGATATGCAAATTGCTTCCACAGTTTCGGGAGAGATATACAAATTGCTTCCGTAGTTTCGGGAGAGATATGGAAATTGCTTCCACAGTTTCGGGAGGGAATCGTGAATTTTAACTTAGAAGAAAAACTTCAATTTTTTAAAGCAGATTCCTTAGTTGAAAACAAAAACTAAGTTAAAAGGAGAATTAACCTCTTTAGGCAGTCTTTCTAGAAAAATTAAAAGGAGGGGCCCCAATATGTACAAAATTTTGGGGGGGGATGTTGCTGCAACAATAATTGGCGAGTCACTGGTGAACACAGATCTCTGAAAAATTTCTCTCGATGATCCGAAACCTTCTTAAAAGATATCCCTCTTATATGCAATATTCAACTGACCACTTGAATCTCGGTGAAGGAAGAAGTCACTTTATCTGCTAGCCATTGGGGAAAGGGGAGCTTTGATAGAGACATCTTTAAAACTCTCAAAGGGTCAACATATGGGGTTCATTTTAGAAGATTCATCTTTCAGATGGCTACTGCTATCGAACTCCACAGGATTTGCAACACTTTCTCATGGACATTATTGCTCTTGTTCCTGATTCCCGTGCCACTTACATCCTTTTGGATGTTTATACTTTTGACAGCTTTGTTGTTTGAGCCTTCCAGAAATATTTTCTTTAGACATGATCTTTGATTTTGGCTCCTCAATCCATAATGTCATTTTATGTGAGTGAGATATTTTACTGATTTGATCAAGCCTCACGGACGGAGAGGAGCCTACTTTGAGTCGAGTCTTTTGGACAGCCTTCTTGACTTACACTCTTTGCTTTTGTCTCAGCCATGCTTCAATTGAGGCGAGAATCTCTGGAAAACATACCCTTGATTATAAGCCATTTTGGTTGTTAAATTTGCAGCATGGAGTCATTTCAATACCCTATGCCCTCGGGATGTGCTACTCTCCGTGGGTCCAACTTCAATGACCTTCTTGAGATGCCTTTAAGTGAGAGAGTCGATGGAGCCCGAAGATAGTAATAAAGATAGTCATAGATCTCTGCTATTTAAACAGGATTAGTGTGACTAGCAGAGTAGGCTTCCTTCCTTCTGAAGAAAGTTCAGCAAGAGCACAATACGTAGATAAACTTTCATTCGAGCGTAGTTTCGGATTCATGATTTGTGAGATTTCTTTGGGAGACCTCTCTTGATGAGAAACTCAACCGCAGGAGCTTTCAGAAAACAAACTTTGTACAAAAGGTTCAAATTACGAGAAAAGAAACAACATAGCTAAAAACAATAAAAACAAAGGGCTAAAGCAACATAAAAGAGAAATTTATTTATGTACAGAAAGTCTCAGTGAGACTACGCAAAGTATTGTTTCAGGGCGAGGCCATTGAGAGGAAGGGTTACTTCTTCTCCCTCGAGGTCTGTCAACTTATAAGTGGATGGGCCTATCTTTGTCGAAATTTGGAAGGGCCTATCCATAAATGTTGGAATTTCGTGTGCATCCCTTTGCCTTCATGATTATGATCCCATTTCAGGACTAAATCCCCAACTTCAAAACTTCTTTTACCGGACTTCCTCTATTCGAACCATCTCTTGACTATGTCTTGGTGCTGATGGAATCGGTCTTTAGCTTTCTGTCGGGCTTCTTCAAGTTGAAGCAGGGTATTGATCCTGGATTGTAAGACTTGGCTACCAGACCCTCGAGAGGCTTGGGACAACTGTAAGGATGGAAGCAATATGTTGGGGGGAAAGATGGCTTCCTTGCCATAGACAAGAGTGAAAGGAGAAACCCCTAATGCATTCTTTGGAGTCACCCTATCTGCTCATAAGGCGTTTGGGAGAGATATATGCCAACTTCGTTGATTTTCTATCACAGTCTTCTTGAGAATTCGAATGAGGTTTTTGTTTGAAGATTCAGCTAATCCGTTTCCTTGAGGGTAATAATTGGCTGAATAATGCAGCTTGATCCCCCATTCATAAGCAAATTCATTTATCTTAAAAGATGAAAAATAGGGAGCATTATCAAAAACAAGGGAAATTGGAACCCCAAACTTGGTTATGATGTTTTCCTTCAAGAAACTGATGACCGTATCTTCATTGATCTTGCGCAACGGGATAGCCCTTGTCCATCTAGTGAAGTAGTCGGTAGCCATCAGGATGTATCGATGTTGCAAAGAAGAATTTGGATTTATCTCTCCAATAACATCTATACCCCACTGTCAAAAGGTTCAGAGATAATAACCGGCTACAAGGGTCCTGTTGCCTTAGGCAATTTCCCGGCACTTCTTTGGCATACATCACAGTTTCGTGCATACGCATGGGCATCTCGGAACAAAGTGGGCCAATAATATCCAGCTCTAAGTATCTTGTGGGCTGTTGTCTCCCCTAAATAATGTCCACCTGCGGGGCCATCGTGTAATTCTTTAACAACTTTACTTGCATCTTCTTTTTCTAGACATCTAAGAAAAATTCCATCATAATTCTTTCTGAAAAGTATCCCATGAATGATTTGATAAGCTGCTGATTTCAAACGGAGTGCCCTCCTTTGCGTAGAGCTCCAGTGCTCAGGTAGGTATCCTTGCTATAAATAATGCACCAGATCTCTATACCATGACTGAGGAGTTGAGAATATAGGACATACTTCAACTGAGTTTAGCTCAGCTTCAATCTTCTAATGTTGCTCTTCATCAGTCAAGTTTTATATAAGCAATTTGCATAGGCCTTGTCCTTTGATGATCGTGGATGGTTTAAATTCTAAATCATATTCTTGAAGAGCTGTGACCCAGTTTCCCCTCCTTTCTCCTAGTTCCTTTTGAACGAAGAGGGATCTAACAGCTGGGTGGGGAACTATAACTTTAGTTTTGTTCTTAAGAATATATGACCTGAACTGCTTGACTGCTTTGAAGAAAGCATATGCATGCTTGTCAACCACATGATAGTTTAGTTCAGCCCCTTGCAGACCAGTGCTCATAAACGAGATTGGGTATTCGTCCCCTAGCTCCACCTTTTGTGTGAGTACAGCCGTGAGGGAGTCATCCGAAGCAAAGGTATACAGGATAAAATTCTTATCAAAATCTGGGCTTCTTAAGGAAGGAGCTTTAGCTATAGCTGCCTTGATGTCTCTAAATGCATCCTTGTCTAAATCTGTCCACTTGAACTGTATGCTTTGTTTAACCATTTGTTGCAAAGGTTTAACAATTTGTGCGAAATCTGGAACAAATCTTCAGACAAAATTGATAGTGCCCATAAAGGACTGCATAGATTTTTTGTTATAAGGCATTGGAATTCTATTGATAGCTTGTACTCTTTCCTGATCTATTGACACTGCTCCTTTGGAAATGATATGGCCCAAAAGTTTAACTTCGGGAACAGCGAACACACTCTTCTTGGGATTCAATGAAATAATATATTTTCGACAGCGATAAAAAAAATATGCTTCAAATGGACAACATTATCTTCCCTTTTCTTTGAAAAAACTGTCACATCATCTAGGTAGACAACAACACACCACCCACCTAATCCTCGGAAAGCAATATCCATTGCCCGCTGGAATGTAGCTCCTGCATTTATCAGGCCGAATGGCATCCTTCTATATGCGAAAGTTCCCCACTTAGTGTGGAAAGTAGTCTTAAGATGATCTTCTTCGGCTACTAATACTTGATTGTAGCCAGAGAAACCATCGAGAAGAGAAAAAAGCTCAGATCCCGACACCATTTGAAGAATTTGTTCCATTGAAGGGACGGGATAGTTGTATTTATCTGAAGCTCTGTTTAAATTTCTGAAGTCCACACATAGTCTTATCTCTCCTAACTTCTTTCTTACGGGAACTAAGTTAGAAACCCACTCAGAATGTCGGACCTTAAAGATTATTTTAGCGTCCAGGAGTTTCTTTAATTCATTTTGAATCAGAGGTTCCAAAGTAGGATGCATCCTTCTTAATTGCTGCTGAAATGGCTTGACACCCGCTTTCATCAGTATAACATGCTGAATAATGCGGACATCATATGTTTTCAGATCCTCATAGGTCCATGCAAAAACATCCTTACATTGCCTAAACAGTTTGATGAACATATCTCTTTCTCCCGGTGGACAACATTTGCCAAGTTTGACAAATTTTGGTTCTGCCTCGGTACCTAAATTAACTAACTCATGCTGCATTGATGAACCGTTAGTTTTGGTATTCGTTGGCCTTTTGAACTTACTTTGAAGATCAAACAGCATTTTGAGTGACCTTACCCCTTTGGGAATGAAATTTCCTTTATTTGCATCCTTCTTTAGCAAATCAAAATCGTGTTCTTCTTTGTCTATCACAGCTCCTTGGAAAATGTCTTCGTTTGTTAGAAAATTGATAATCTGCTCATCATCATTGAAAACCCTGAAGTTTGTGACGTTGTCAGGGACGGAGGGCCTGAAAATTAATTCAATTGAGCATTTGTTATTAGATGGCACCAATCTAGAAGCGGATGTTGCTAACAAATCAGCTGTAGAATTTTGCAATCTAGGAATAGACTTTATATTGAAAGCATCAAAATGCATAATTAAATCCCATACCTCAGCCTGATAACCCTTCAAATGAGGTGAGAGATAGTGAATGGTATCTCTTACCTGTCTCACAACTATTTCTGAGTCACCAAAAACCTTCAGGTATTTAACACTTAAATCGATGGCCTTCTTTAATCCATGTACCAAAGCTTCATATTCTGCAGTGTTGTTAGTACAATCAAATTCTAACCTACAGGACAAAAATACTTATTTCTTCCCGGATCCATCAGAACACAACCGGCTCCGGATCCTTCCAGAGTTTTAGAACCGTCAAAGTATAATTTCCAAAATAGATCTTTTGATTTAGCTAAATTAGTATCTCTATGGTCTAAGTCAGTGACTAAACTAACTATATTACAGTCAACATCATCAGTCCGAGAAAAATGAAGGAGATCGGACTGTTCATCTTATTCATGGCTGATAGTTTCAGATTGATAATTACCCGGATCAATTTCTAAGAAATAATTCCCCAAAACCGAGGATGAGAAGGTTACAGCTTCATTCTTTCCCTCTAGTTGAGTTACATTTTGTTTCATGTGTGGTTTTCTCAGGACTTTGATCTGATTCTGTCTATTTTGTTAAGGTAACCACAGATGAGACTAATCAGTTGCAAAGTAACCATTCAGCTTTGTGGACCAGTCCCTACTTAAGATCAAACCATAGGCTTCAGGAATATCAACTACGATTATGTCAATAAACTAACAGACTCTAGAATCGGCTG